>JALIGW010000001.1:156177546-156197546 GCA_023053685.1 Diadophis punctatus similis
GGTTGCATAATACTTTTTCAATGTTATCTTCTGTAAAATCAATTTGTGTTAGATCGTTGTAATTATTTGTGGTACAACTAGGAAATATTGGGCATGAGCCATTGCTGTTTACAAAGACTGAGCCGAAGAATGTGTTAAAGAAGTTGGCTTTAGCGGTTTCATCATTATAGTCTTTACCATTTGGTTCCTTTAAGGGGTGGGATGGATCTCGAGTCTTTCAGTTGGTTGTTTACAAAGTTATAGAAGGTGTGGATGGATTTTATGCATAGAAGGTTTTCTTCTTGATTAATGTGATAATTGGTGCATTCAGTCTTTATTTGGAGGCATAGATTTTTGCAGCGGCTTTTAAAGTTAGCAACGTAGCTAGTTTTGTTTTTACGCCAGAGATCTTTTTTTGGATTGGAGCTTCCTTATTTTTATGGGTAATTTGTTTTTCTTGGTTTTGGTGGTTATTAGTGGTACGTATAGTTTAATGACTCTTTTGATTTCGAGCAAAAAGATATTGTAGTGGTCTTCGATAGTATTACAGCCAGAGAATAGTATTTGCCAATCAAGAGATGAGAGGTCAGCGTCTATGTTATCATAGTTGGCTTTTTTAAAGTTCTGGAAGTTGAAGTCCACAACTCTTGCCAAGTTGCCAAGGTTGGAGACCCCTGCTTTAAAGCACAATTCCTGCAAAAATCTCATGCTATATAGCATGTTGAATCTTAAAAAAAGACCTTTTTAGGGTTATGGAAGGATAGAAGAAGCTTGAGAATCTTTAGCCTTTACAATAATTTTCTGTGTGTGACATGAGTATGTAGGCTTAATTCAAATACATGTTATGTTTTAAATGTATACTTTGAAATTGATATGACTGATTACACTAACTGTTGATCTTATTAGAACTTCTCCTTCCCATTTTTTTGAAAAAGGATTTGATATTGCAGCCTAGAAGGAATTATACTGTAGTATGATATTTTGCAAATTTATTAGTATTAATGAAAACCTCAACTGAAATTACATGGACCAGTCTGGCACCATAAGGTCTATTTGGGAATATCAAATCTCATATATACTTGTGTAATCAGGATATAACTACATTTCTTAACAAAAATACCTGTTAGGCAACCCTAACAGTTCAATGACTTTTCTCTTCCTTTAAAGAATAGCAGAATATTCCTCATTTTTTTTTATCAAGTCAACAAGTTAAAAGGTTTGAACTTTTGCGCAGACTTATGTTTAAGTACATATAAAACAAATTACAGCATGGCAGCATTCTTTTGCTTCAGTCCAATATAACACTTTCAAAAGATGATTGTTATCTAGACGTGCAAGGGCTACAATGATTAAGCAGAGCAATCATAGTTAATGTAACCCTGATGAAACCTGCTTTAGTCCCCAACTGTAGAACAATAAGAGTGAGAGTCAAACAAAATGTTACAATACAGGGAAGCCACTTTATTTCTGGTTTGCTTTAGAAATAAGGGTTGTATATAGATCCATCTTGACCTTGAACTTTCAGTGGATGCCTAGCACTCAAACCCAAGGCTGAACAAGGCAAAGTAGAATAATCCATTCTAGACAGGATGCTAAGGCTTCCTAAATGTCTTGGCTCTTCATACAGTTGCATGGCGGCTGATGTCCTGCTTTGAACACCATTGTTCAAAGATTGCGGTTAACAATAACAAAACTGAATACCAGTTTTATAAATGAGCAACTGGCATTGCCAGAAGAGCTCTGTTGCTTCCATTTTTCCCTAAAATGAGGGCAGGGAGGGTAAGAAGGTAGAGACAATGGATGGAAACTGATGAAGGAGAGATTCAACCTAGAAATAAGGAGGAACTTTCTGACAGTGAGAACAATCAACCAATGGAACAGCTTGCCCTCGGAAGTTGTGGGAGCTTCATCACTTGAGACTTTCAAGAAGAGATTGGACTGCCATTTGTCAGAAATGGTGTACGGTCTCCTGCTTGAGCAGGTGATTGGACTAGATGACCTACAAGGTCCCTTCCAACTCTGTTAATCTGTAATCCAGCTGGAGTCAAGCAATTACATTTGCTAACCGATAACTAACATTTGCTAGACCGATCCTTGATTACAGCTCATCTGTCTGGAACCCGCACTACATATCAGACATTAACACAATTGAGAATGTCCAGAGATACTTCACAAGAAGAGGATTACATTCCTCTGTTCACAACAGAATAACTTACGAAACCAGACTTGAAATTTTGGGACTTGAAAATTTAGAACTACGCCGCCTTCAATCTGACCTAAGTGTAGCTCACAAAATTATCTGCCACAATGTCCTACCTGTTAACGTCTACTTCAGCTTCAACCGCAATAATACATGAGCTCACAATAGATACAAACTTAATGTAAACCGCTCCAAACTTGATTGCAAAAAATTTGACTTCTACAACAGAGTGTTAAATGCCTGGAACACTTTACCTGACTCAGTAGTTTCTTCCCCAAACCCCCCAAAACTTCAACCTAGGATTATCTACCATAGGCCTCACCCCATTCCTAAGAGGTCAGTAAGGGGCGTGCATAAGCACACAATTGTGCCTACCGTTCATGTCCTAATGTACCCATATATTCATACCTCTTTTACTCTTATTCATGCTTGTACTATTACATATACTGTATATTCAATCATGTTTTACTGTTTATACTTTGCTTAGAATCATATATTATTGACAAATAAACAAATACAAATACAAATTAGGTTTGTCTTCTGATCACAGGGACAAGCTCATCAGGAGGATTGCATAAAGATAGTCACCCAATGTTTTATTTCCCTGTATATAGTTTCCCCATATTTCAATAAAATGCCAGAAGAGATCTGGAACCAATTCCTGATTGACAGTTCAGTTTTCAGGAGCTTTCCAAATGCTGGTGCTTTGCAGGTGTCCTTTGCCTCGAGGCTTGATAAACATAAACATTTCAACAGATGGATTCTTGAGGTCCACAGAAAACCATTGGAAGATTTTAGGCCCTTTTCCAAAATAATATATTTGCCAAAGTGAACACTCAGGGAACTATTTAAGACATTGTGAGTTCCATTTTTGCCTTGAATAGTTTGATATTCCTTGCAAATGCAATTTAATTCTCTCTCAAACCTCTCCTCTTGTCTTTCTTGAAGTGCCATCTATTTACTTGTTTGCAAAAATAGTTTTTATCAACAATCCTTGCTGAACGATAGGAGGATAATAAATTCATTCCCTTCCTTTGAAAAAGAAAGGTAAAAACGTCTGTTTGCATAAGAATGCATCCTCTTGAATTTGGATAGGATTTATTCTTGCAACAAGAGCAACTAAACAGAACAGGCAGATAGCAAAAGATGCTTTTGATACCAGCAGTTCTTAATTTCTAAAACAGGAAGTGCTAATCATAAGAATCTTGATGGATTATACTATCTAACCCAGAACTGGGAAAGATATGATCTTACTAATTTATCATCACTCAGCATAGGCATTGATGAAAAGTATTGAAGCAACAGAATACTCTTCTATGGCTTCTCTACATTCCTTTTATTTACTTATGGTAGTTAGTTAGTTATTAAATTTGTATGCCATCCATCTCCCATACAAGGTGACTCTGGGCAGTTTACAAATTAAAAGGTATCTGGCTCCAACAATGGGCCAACTCAAATAGGATAATTGTGGTCAGTATTTAGTACTCACAGGTACAATATTTCTGCATCTGGAGTTTTGATTAAAATGGTGATAGCTTGCATGGTTTTCCCTTTTACTCCAGGAGATATGGACAATTGAGAGTTCCTTTTCTTAATATTTTTTTATATGTTTGAGATTTAATCCCTAACCTGATGAAGCAAATTAAGACATCTATATTGACCTTAATGACCAAAGTTAAAGAGGAGAGGATAGTCTTTTGGAATCAAAAAAAGGGTGGGTGGGTCCCAGAATGTGGGGTTTGCTCCTTCGGGCTGCAGGTACTGTAATGTGATGAAGTCAAATACTGAGTATATACTGTACATGAATATCTTTATGTACACTTATTAGTAGATTCTACAGTTGTCTTTATGGGATCTGACTTTCAGCAGGGTTTTCAGGGCCATTTTCAGATGGCTGCATAGATCCCACTTTAACATCAGTGGCTGACAACTGTCTTTTCTTTCAGAAGTCTATTTTGTGTGATTCAAAGAGTCTGAACGACCTTAATCTCCATAATTCACACCTTTATGTCAATGTTCTATTTAAAGGCAGCTTGCTTGAAACAGAAAAGGTGCCAGAGAAAATCTGCTCTTGTTTTCCATGGGGCTTGTCAAGGCAAATACTTGTTATGATTCTAAATACTTTTGCAAATATTAAAGATTAATCCCACACCCGTGATCAGAGCACAAGCCGTCAGTTGACCTGCAAAGCCCAAAGGATTAGTCGGATTTCTGAAACAGATGCTGATATAATTACACAGGAAGAAACATGACTCGTAGGTTTGAAAAGACACCTTCAGGTAATGTATTGATGTTCAAGGAGGCATGCTGTAATGCTGGAATCTGACAAGGTAGCTTAGAGATTCAATTGGCTGATCGTCTTTTGTTTAGTTTCTCCTATCAAGGAGGAACTTCCAGCTTTGCAATGGCATTGACATGAGAGGAGCCCTAAAAATAAATAAATTACAACTGTTTAAATGAGAGATTGGTAACTGAGACGTCTCTAACCTGATCAGAGTTGTTCTTCATTTCCCTATCTAGCACGATTACATCTTTGATTTACTATTATGCATGGGTTCGAATAACTCGTGGTCTTGAATGATGCATTCTTTTAACAGAACATTAAACCCTATGATAAAATGGAATGGCTAACACTTAACTATTATCTTTGATAGAGTGGACCAAGAGAGATGGAGCACAATGCTTCTAAGTTATGGAAAGTTTTTTCCCCCTTTGTTTTGCTTGGCTGGCTTGAATGAGAACATTATAAATAACACGTTGTTCCTCCTTGTTAATAAAATAGTATTTGTATTACTCAGCAGAAGCATGATAGATTGCTGATCACTGTTAAAAGTGGGAGATTAAGACCTGACACATGAAAATAATTGTGTGCCTGCAAGCCAGGTCCTGCACAAAACTGTATAAACAACCTGGCAGAACATTTCACTTCTTGATGTCCAAGGGAGGGGTTGTGGGAATAGAATGGGAGGGGGTATATCTTTGAATAACTTGATAACTCATTTATTCTTCAGCTTTCATATTAGTTTAGGACCTAAAGTTACTGCTGTACATAGAAAATCAAGTTTGATTTTGTAATATAGTCAACTGAATGCTTTGGAGTGCTATGCGTGGGATCAATAAGAGAGCAGTAACTACATTTGCTTGTCATATGATGATATTGATGTAAAAACATAATGGTCAGAATTATAAAATCAATTCCATAATTTAATCAGAAATGTTTATTGATACCATTAAAGTTGAATTCAATACCTCATAGTATCCAGTTAATTTCCTACCTGTCAGGGAAAAAAATGTATTGAAGTGTTCTGCCTTTGAACCGATCTGAGTTAATTTGATGTCGGAGGGGTGGATTAACAAACTCTCATTATTTTAATAGACACTCATTTGTTTTAAGTGAGCATGGCCAAAGAGGCCCTTGGATGTTGAAAAGAATGTTTGTTACCTTGATAGCGAACAGGGCAGACTTAGCTTTTCTGAATGATCAATTTAACTTTCTTAAAAGTTGGGGTGGTAAATGTTTTTTTTTAAATCTTTTGCAGATATTTTAAACAAAATGCTATAGCTCTGTTACTACCTTGTTATGAAAAGCAGTTTTCTGCTTTTGACTTTCCTACAGCCTGGTGACTGGGACTGAAGTAAGGCAGGAATTACTCTATATCCAAACTACTTAATACTGAACCCAAAGTCCTATCTTTCAGAACAATGGAATTGGTCATGAGATGAATTGAATTTTAGGCAGTGTTGCAGATCTATTGAATAACAGAATAACCAAGTTGAAGGACTTTTGAGGTCTACTAGTCCAACTTCCTGCTCAAGTAGGAAACCCTAGATCATTTCAGACAAATGGTTGCCCAATCTCTTCTTTAAATCCTCACAACTTCTGGAGAAAAGTCATTCCACTGTTTAATTGTTCTAATTGTCAGGAAATTGCTCCTTAGTTCTAGGTTGGTTCTCTCCTTGATTAGTTCTCATCCATTGCTTCTTGTCCTTCCTTCAGGCGCTTTAGAGAATAGGTTTACCCCCTCTTCTTTGTGGCAGCCCCTTAAATATTGGAACACTGCTGTCATGTCACCCCTAGTCCTTCTTTTTATCAAACTAGACATACCCAATTTCTGCAACTGTTCTTTGTATATTTTAGCCTTTAGTCCTGTAATCATCTTTGTTGCTCTTCTCTGCACTCTTTCTAGAGTCTCAACACATTTTTTTTTTATATTGTGGTGACCAAAACTTGATGCAATATTCTAAGTGTGGTATTACCAAGGCATTATAAAGTGGTATTAACACTTTACACAATCTTGATTCTATCACTCTTTTAATCCAGCCTATGACTGTGTTGGCTTTTTGGCAGCTGCTGCACACTACTGGCTTGTATTTAAGTGATTGTCCACTAGGACTCCAAGATCCCTCTCACAGTTACTACTATTGAGCCAGGTACTATACCATTTGGTTTTGTTTGGCCTAAATGTAAAACCCTACTTTTCTCACCACTGAATTTCATTTTATTAGATAGGGCCCAATGTTCAGGTCTGACTGTATCTTCTGAAATGTTGGCTATTCCTGCCACCTTGGTGTCATCTGCAAATTTTCTGAGTCCCCTTCTATTCCCTCATCTAAATCAATGATGAAGATATTGAAGAGTACTGGGCCTAAGACAGAGCGGTACCCCACTGCTGACTTCCCTCTGTATAGATGCAATTCCATTGAAGACTACAAATTTGCTGTGCTTGGTTAGCCAGTTACGAATCCATCTGGTGGTGATGGTGTCTAACCCACATTTTTCTATTTTATCAAGTAGTGGCTTGTGGTCTATTTTATCAAATGCCTTACTGAAGTCCAAGTAAATTATATCCACAGCATTTTGCTGATCCATTAATTTTGTCACTCTGTCAAAGAATGCAACAAGATTTGTCTGGCATGATTTGCTTTTGACAAACCCATGTTGGCTTCTGGTTATGACTTTGTTTGCCTCTAGATTTGTTGCTTATTATCTTTTCTAGAATCTTTCCAGGTATTGATGTCAGACTAATAAGTCTGTGGTTTCTTGAATCCATTTTTCTCTTTTTTGAAGATGGGAACTACATCAGTCACTATTACATAATGACAGGTGATGGGGGTTCCAATGACTTCTAGAGCCTAGTCTTCTAGAGTTGAAGTCATGTTGTTTTTGCCCTTTGTACCATACTGGGGATCCTAACTCTAAACAGACACACATTGCATGAATATCAGCATCAAGAGAATTTTGCCAGGTAATTGTATTTTCAGGCCAGGTAATTGTATCCACTTCTATATGAATAGCCATGCTTTGATCCCTTCAATTAAATAGGGTCATCTGATGAGACCTCTCCATTACAATGCCTGCCCTATGGAATACTATAATATGGTCCTTGTCTTGTTTGCTTTTGGCAGAACCACGAAGACCTGGCTGTTCCCATGTCCAGGATGTTAAGTTAGACTATCTTATGTATCCCGTGTTAAATAGTTATCACCTTGGTCAATGTGTTTGTTTTTTAAAATCTGATTTTGATTTCTGTTTTTAATGACTGTAAGTCACATGTGTGGGAATTATGTTAATTGAATGAATGAATGAATGAATGAATGAATGAATGAATAGCACCAGTGCCTTTGTGGGTGTTGCAAGTGAGGCAGAAGTGCTCCCTCTCAATGTTTGAAGTAACTTTCAAACTTGAGGTCCTTGAGATTGTCAGATATCATCTCCTCCTTATTTGAAGATTGTGGAAGTTTATTTCCAACACTTTTACGTTCAATACTGGTGCACGTGCATTTTCAAATTACCCAGCTCTAGTTTCATAATTTTAAAACATAAGTAATTCTAGAATATTGTACATAGGGAAACCCTTACCATAAAGACCTTAGAGGAAAAGTAAGTAATAGAAGCTGGTCACTACACCCCAATAGATGCTTATAGATAATCTGGAAAGAAAACCAGATGGCTTTACACCCTGTAGTCATTTTTTAAATGATGCTTGATGATATTCTGCTTTATCTGTCCACATATTTCCTCTGCTGTACAAAATGCATCTGGCGAATGCACAAAGCAGTGGGCTTAAAATGCATGGATCTGTGATACAAATGGAATACTTAATACTACTATAATCTTTTGGGACATATTTTAGCAATATGGAGAAGCACTCAAAGAATCAAACAAAGGCTGGTGAAGTCAACCTAAAAGCAAACTGGAAACTCATGGAGAAGATGATGGATTATCTGGTATTTTACTACAGGCCTTCCGCTTCTTTTCTATTGTGGTTATCACCATTTTCCAGAAAAAGCGGGTACTAACTGAAAGGACAAAGAAGGGCAATGAAGGAAACCAGGACTAGCCTGAATGAACTATGAAAACTGACTTAAAAACCTTAATCTTTCAAAGGCATTTTCCATGTGGCTTAACCATGCTATATACATTTTTAAAACATGCAGATAACGCTGCACATACATCATAGTGTCATAAACCTCACAGAAAACATTTGGTTCTTTGTCTGCCCTGGAAATATTGTCCTGCTGTAATTTTCTGTGAAATGTGGTATCGTAGGGTTAAAGAATTGTATATTTCCCATCTTTCATCACCACACACCAAGACAGATGAATTGTACAAATCCATTTGAGGTTGGGGTGGGTGGGGAGGAGGGAGACCTGGGGCCTCTTTCAGTAGTTTAAAAGGGCAATTGCAGATCTTATTCATTGGTATGCTTTTATGCTGTGCTTTAGCCTTTGTTTGATGGCAGCCAAAGGACCATTCATAACAATCAGGATGACTTCATTTGTGTTTGTTTTGGCTTCCCATTAATCCATGACCAACTGTGAAATTTGCTATTTTACCATAACCGGGCCATTGCATTTGTCATCTCCTTCTGCAATATACAGAGTGCTGGAGACAGACAAAACTTCAGTTCAGACCAGTGGAAAGCATGGAAACAAAAGATATGCACATGACCAAAAGGAGGAGGAGGAGGAGAGCAGGAGGTTCAGGCATCCGAAAATACGTTTCATGCCAAGAAGGAGGAGAAGATACCGTACATGTAATACAAGCCCCACCATGAAAGGATGCTTAGAGAAAATGAGTCTTCTTGGTACCAAAACAGCAATTAAAGAGCACCCTCAGGAAAAAATAAGCATGGCCAAGTGGATGAGATGCCAGCTAAACTTAACTGGCAAAAGGTCTCTGATATCTCATCTTTATGGGTGTGGCAATAAAGTCTACATGGCATGCCCGCGGAAGCTATATGATAACTTCATTTTTTGCTTTCTGGACAGGATCAGAATTGTAGCTCAGGGTGGGGGGTGTACAAGCTTTTCCTAGAACAAGGCCCACATTCCAATCATAGAGATCAGAGGTCAACAATCTTTTTAGCCAATAGCTAGATCTGCATGACCCATTGCCAAGAAATGTATTCTTCAGATTTTAATGAATGGATTCAAGATATGAGCTTGTTCGGTGGACTTCCAGTTCCGGTCTCGTCGGCGTCGCTGGCGCTCCTCGCAGGGCGTCCATTCAACTTGCCGTAAAAGCCGCCAGATCAGCTGTCTGGCGGCTTGAAAATCTCTCCCCGGGTGAAGGGGAGAGATGAGAGCATGACAGGTGGGGTAGAGCCCCCCATGTGCCCTAAAAGTCAACTTGGGGCACATAGGGTGAGGGCTCCCCATGTAGCCTGTCTGCAGCTCCGGGAAGCTGGAAGCCTCCGCTAGAAAGCGGAGCAAGATGCCGCGGCCACCGCTGCTGTTTTAAAGAGATACAACTATTTTAAAAATACAGAGAGCAGCCAGAGAAAGACAGGAGTCCTGGAGGTATTAGCTTATTCTTTAACTCCATTCTTGGGTTTTCATGAAGAAACAAAGTAACTTAATAAGGAGTGGCAACAAGATGGCGATTTGAAACCTTGGTGTAGAAGAGAAAGTTATTTTTGCTTTGCTATCAGCCTTTTCCTCTGGAAACTTTTGATCTCAAGAATGAATTTTTTTTCCTTTTTCCTTTTTTTATGAATTAATCTATAGTTTTATAAAAGATAAAATTTAAATGGTTTTTGGACTTGGAAAGGAATTATTTTTTAAAGTAAAGATCTGGGTTTTTTTTCCTCTCTTCTTTTTTTTTGGGGGGGAAACATTGAAATGGCTTCTAAACTTGAAAGACTGTAGTGAATAAAAGAACTGACTACTCCTTCGATCATATTGTAAAGAAGCAATCTATGCCTGATTTAACATCATCAAAGTCTTTAACACCTGAGACTATTTTTAATACTTTAAAAGCAATGAAAAATGAGTTAATTTTAGAATTTAATTCAAAACTTGCTGAAATAGAACAAAAAATGCAGGCTGCTATGGAGAAGATGAATTTACAATTGAGAGCGGACGTGGTGAAAGTTTGCAAAGGATTAGCAGCAAATATGGAGATTTTGGAGAAGGATTTGGAAAAAAATAAGCAAAATTTAACAACTTCAGAGGAATACATAACCAAGGTTCAAAATGATATATTAAAATTGGAAAAAGAAGCGATGATGTCCCAATTTCAAGAGATGAAATTTGCTATAAGAATCAGGGGCTTGAAAGAAAAAAAAATTGAAAATCTGAAAGAAAGAATGACAGAGGCACTGGAGCAGGTGTCTGGATTGTCTAAAGATGAATTGGCTACACAAATCGATAAGATTTACAGAGTTAATTCTTGATATGCAAAACAAAACCACTTGCCAAGGGATATTGTAATATATTTCACTACCAGAGCTTTGCGGAACAGAATCATACAGGCGACTTTTAATAATAATCTTCAGGCAAATGGTCAAGAAATAAGGATATGGAAAGAAATTCCTGCCAAGATGCTTAAAGATAGAAGAGAATATTCCTTTCTGGTCCAGGAATTAAAAATACAAAATTTACAATACAAATGGAATGTACCAACAGGAGTAACAGTAAAATTCTTGGGAAAAAGATATGGACTAAATACAATAAAGGAAGCTACAGAATTTTACATCAATGTTTTAAAGGCTGATATCTCTAAAATTTCAGTAAAAGAAGGCATGGAAATGAGGGAGGAGGAGAAGGGAAATCCAGATATACGTGATCAAGAGGAAATAATTCCAAAGATTCCAAAAGAGGGGCAGAACCAAACAGATGTTTGTGACGTGGAAAAGGAGATGGAGGAATGGGATCAGATGACAGCTGAAGCGACAGATTTGAAATGGTTAAAGGACAGATGGTGTTGAAACTTATAAGATGGTTGAAAAGATGAACAAGATTGTAAACATTTTTTCTTTTTTTTCTTTTCTTATTTTGTATTAATATTGTCTATTAATGGTATTTTATTTTATTTTTAGATTATTTTATAGATATATATTATATATATTGGAGTTATAAATTTGATATAGTGCATTATTTCGTTATCACTAATTTGAGGATTTGAAATATTAATACTGTTTATCGATGGTATTTTCATATCAAATATTTTGAGGTTATAAACTGGATATAGTGTAATATTTTGGTATCAATATTTTGCGGATATAGGGATTAAGTTTAAAATTTTAGAGGCATAAGGAGTCGGTTCTTATTCTTTTTATTATTATTATATATTCTGGTTATTATTATTAGTATAGTAGATAATATATAGTTTGAAGCGGATACCTTAAGGTATAGGAATATTGTTATTTAGGTGTATTTCATGGTTTGAGGTTTAGAAGAAATGATATACATATAATACTATGTTTTTAATAAGTTGGTGGATTTTAGGTTTAAGTTTAATGGTGTTGAAATACAAGGGGTTAGTTTTTAATTTTTAACTTTTATTTTTATTTTATTTTTATTTTTATTTTTTTATCATTATTAATATATATATATATATATATATTAAATATTGGGAAGTTAATATTTTGGTATATTGTAAAATTATGTTATTAACATTGTTTGAGTTTATGACTAAGTTTAGTTTAAGAGGTTCATCTTTGTTTCTTTTTATTTTACTTAATTTGGTTTTTTACTTGTTTACTTTCTCTTTAATTTTTAATGTTTTGAATAGTTTTAAAAATTCGGAGTTAAAGATGCCAAAAAATGGGGGACTTAAGAAGTTATTTTAATCTAATTTAGATTTATGTTATTGAATACTATGCCCTGTACTTTTTCTGGGAAGTCCGGGGGGGGAGGGAAGGGAAGGGAGTGGGTTGTGGGTAGGGGGGATGGGGGGGAGAAAATTGATAAAAATGCTTGTACTTTGTACTAATAAAACTTTTTGAATAAAAAAAAAGATATGAGCTTGTTCTCAGTTTTTGAAAAGTTTCTTCAAAAAATGAGAAGATGACACCAGATGTTGCTTTTGGTATAGACTTAATGATATGTTTAATGGCTGAATTAACTTTATATAGTAACAATATGGATTTTTTCCTGCTAATTAGTTCTTTCTTCTTTTTTATGTAGATTTTTTTAAAATTTCACCATTTAGTCTCTCACACACAAAAACTCAAAGACTTGAAAACTATCCCACCCCTAAAAGGACCGAACGGGAAAGACTGCAATGATGAAGCCATTAAAGCCAACCTCTTCAACACATTCTTCAGTTCAGTCTTTGTCAACTGCCCCACATTTCCTAGTCGTACCACAACTAATTGCAACGATCTGCTACATATTGATTTTACAGTAGATAATGTTGAATCAGCACTACGCAACCTAAAGCCATCTCTATCTACTGGCCCTGTTGGATTATGTGCCTACTTCTTGAAAAAGCTTTCCACTGCCATAGCCGAACCCTAAGCACAATCTATGAGATATCTTTCAGAACCAGCTCCTTGCCTGACCTCATTCCACCGTCATTCCTATCTTCAAACAAGGAGACCCCAGCCTAGTAGAAAATTACAGACCTATCTCACTGTATTGAGTCACCTGCAAAGTCATGGAATCAATTATAAACCAATCCATCACCCTCCACTTAGAGACTAACAATCTGCTTTCAAACATGCAGTTTGGTTTCAGGAAAAGTTTGTCCTGTAATCTGCAACTCCTACACTGCAGAAACATTTGGACCACACAACTCGACCAGGGTAAAGCAATAGATGCAATTTATATAGACTTCTGCAAAACCTTTGTACACGACAAACTACTGTTAAAATTAATTTCTTAGGGCATTTCCGGATCCCTGCACAAGTGGATAGCCACAATCCTGTCAAACAGGAAACAAGTACCGGTAGTCAAAATAGGGAGCGCCCTATCAAACCTGGCACCAGTACACAGTGGTGTCCCCCAAGACAGCGTTTTAGGACCCACACTCTTTCTGCTTTACATAAATGACCTTTGCGATCATATTATAAGCAGCTGCGTCCCCTTCGCTGATGACGTAAAACTATTTAACACCACTGACAATGCTGCTATCCTATAAAGTGACTTTGATTATGTGTCAGAATGGTCGCATAATTGGCAACTCCAAATATCATCTAACAAATGCTCTGTCTTACACATTGGCAACAAAAATCAGAACACAAAATACAAGCTGGTGCTGTATGACCTTGTAGATGATCCTCACTCTGTTAAGGACCTAGGAGTACTCATCTCAAATGATCTAAGCCCCAGAGCTCACTGTAACAACATTGCCAAAAATGCATTAAGAGTTGTTAACCTAATTTTGCGAAACTTCTTCTCCGGCAACATTGTACTGCAAACTAGGGCATACAAAACCTTTGCCAGACCAATTCTCGAATACAGCTTGTCTGCCTGGAATCCACACTGTATATCGGATATTAATACAATTGAGCTGGTCCAGAGGTATTTCACGAGAAAAGTACTCTACTCCTCTGCTCACAATAGAATCCCTTATGCCACCAGGCTTGAAATTTTGGGCTTGGACAACCTGGAACTAAACCACCTACGGTCTGACCTAAGCACAGTACACAAAATTGTCTGCTACAACATCCTACCTGTCAACGACTACTTCAGCTTCAACCTCAATAATACATGGGCAAACAATAGACACAAACTGAAGGTAAACCGCTCCAAACTCGATTTCAGAAAATACGACTTCAGCAACAAAGTGGTCAATGCCTGGAATGGTCTACCTGAATCCATTGTTACATCCTCAAACCCCCACAGCTTCAACCTTAAGCTGTCTACCATGGACCTCACCCCATTCCTAAGAGGTCCGTAAAGGGGGCGTGCATAAGCGCACCAGCGTGCCTACCGTTCCTGTCCTACTGTCCCCATTTATTTGTACTCATTTCCTGTGTTCACGTCCATGTTTATACTTATACCTGATATCTTGTACATGTTTGATATACTAAATAAATAAATGAATAAAGTTGAAGTCTACTCATCTTAAAGTTGCGATGGTTGAGAAACCATGGTTGAGAAACATTGAGTTGAGAAAGTGTTAATGTATCAATCTCATCCTACAATGATATCATTGTAATATCATTGTTTCAAGGCAGTCTTTCTTTTCATGCTAGGAAGTAAGAGATCAGCTTCTTTCCTCAGAGTAACAGCAGTTAGCAGGGCTGTTAAGGCCATGTTGTCAAAGCTGAGCAGTTAAAACTGGATTGACTCTTAGTTTTAACATTTCTGTTATTTAAAACAAAAAGCTTTATGAAGAAATGCTGATGTGGAAATAAAGATAACTCTTGTAGCATTAAGACAATGCAGGAAGGGCTTTGGATGTGATTAATGCCCTTTTCCATGCAAGATCATGCTAAGAAGATAGATGTGATGAAAGAGACAATGCAAAAATCCCCCACAGGAAAATAAACTCAGTTTGTAATGTTTCTAGCCAATTATTTTTTTATTCATTCAGAATGTTCTTCATGACTGTAAGCCATGTTATAATTTCTCAAAGCCACAAATATATTAAGTTTGGGTCCTATATTGGAAAAGGGATATTTCCATTTTATATATATATGCTAGTTGAAAAAAAGTTATTCTTTTGTGCTTGTAAGGATTAGAAATCTCCCAAAGAGTTTTAGTTGAACCTGAGTGAAGTGGCTGGATTGATAATTATACTGTGAATGCCTAGGGCAGTGCCCTGAGGGATGCTAGAGTGCCATCTCTAAGTTTCATACCATGATTGAATCCTCAGTCTTTGTGATCTTTAATCCATTATTGCTTAATGAAATGACCACATAACAGAACTTTAAACGATCCCATTAATTAACACCATTCTCCCACATTCCAAGTCAAGTGGTGCACACTGTTCTGGGGATAAGACATCATTTCACTACTATGGTTTTTTTTAAATCAAAGTGCCATGTTATTTCAATAACCAGGTATTTAGAATTAATATCTGCCTCATTTATCAGGAACAAAATAGTAGCAAGAATTTATATAATACCTTTGAATTAACTGCCATTTAGATGTGTAATAATCTAAAATATAATTTCAGATTGGATTCATACAAAGACAATGAGCTATGCATACAAAGACTCATAAAGGGAAAATGTCAAAAGGAGAATTAAAGCTTACCGGTACTCATTTTTGTAAGCAAAATTTAATTAAATGCTATGAAATTTGAAGAGATGGAAAAGAACCACAGAAGTGGAGAAGTCTATAATAATCCATTCCCTTTAGGTTTTAACCCCCTTTCTTTTAATGGAGTAAGCCATTCTCCAAGGGATTTCTTTTCCAGAGAGATATGGTGAATTATCTATTTCTTCTTCTTCAGCAGGCCCCATTGGAAAGCCTGAAGAAGACTTTGAATGGGAAGCCAGACCTTAAAGTGTCCATGCCCCTGGGCTCCAATCAGGTCTTTCCATTAAGTTCTTTTAAAAAATTTCTCTACTGATTTTTGGAGGTTAGAGATGATAGATTAAAGATAGATAAATTAAGGGGAGAGAAGGGGGGGATGGAGAGAGAGAGAGAGATATGATAGATAGATGATAGATTGATAGATAGATGATAGAGAGAGAGAGAGATGATAGATGAGAGAGAGGGAGGGAGGGAGGGAGGGAGGGAGGGAGGGAGAGAGAGAGAGAGAGAGAGAGAGAGAGAGAGAGAGAGAGAGAGAGAGAGAGAGAGAGAGAGAGAGAGAGAGAGAGAGAGATTCATCAATGGTGGTTTCTTCCAGTTCAGACATTGTCCATTAGAATTTTTAAAAAATGAAAATGAAAAGATTGATCTATTGCTTTTTCCAATGCCATATACCCTAGTACCATCTTCAATTCTGGTTTCCTTGCAACCTCAGCTAACAGACCTGAGCTCTTTATTTTTTATTACTCTGCTGATGTTTCTCTTATCCCAGACCTAATTTTGGAGATTCACATCTGAATGTGAAATGAAAGTTTAGTTCCCAAGCTGACCCATCTAGTTCAGTAATCATTGTTTAATTCTTCATGACTTAAACTACTTAAGTCAACACTTGGAATCACTGGTCTCTTAACACTCTACAATTCAATTTTCTTACAATCCATTTATCAATATTTTGCAATGGCAACATGGCTTTTTTTTCCTTTTAGGGTTTGGAAAAATCTTTGTCATTTAAGCAAAGACTTGAGAAAGTGATGTACATTGTACATCAATGATACAATATTCAGATTTCTGGGAGCCAGCACTAGCAAACACAGCTGTCTACAAAGCCTACAAAGGATGTCCCTATATTAGCAGACAGTTTTATAATAACATTATGTTGACAGAAATAATACAATTACAGTATTCCTCCTCCTAGTGTCATTTTACAAAATCTGCCATCTCAGTTGCCATCTTACTGCCAGTTCTTGTGATACTTGTCAGTTCAAGGAATGCATAAACCTCTTCAGCATTGTCCCAAACTCAACATAAAACTTCTCCTTTAATGCAGGGGATCAGATCAATACCTCTTCAGTTATATTTGCAAAGCTATTCACAAGTAGTTTTGGAGAAATAATTGAAGATCAATCAATCTTCTTTGGGGAAATAGCAATGTTGTTCAGAACAGCTATTTTCCACTACTAAAATACCCATGTGGTTTCCTAACTGCCTTCACCTATTCCTGGTTAAATTTTTCAGTTGACACATGCTCAGGGGTGGGTTCCTGCCGGTTCGGACCGGATCGCCCGAACCGGTAGTGACCCGCTGGTGACATCATGATGGCGTCATGGATCCAGTTCGGTCGGTGCCGGTCCGTGGATGCTGCCATCTTTTTTTTGGATTTTTTTACAAATTTTTTACTGTTTGGAAGTTTTTTCCTCTGCTGCTGCTCGAAAAAGGGCCCTCCCGCACGCCCCCGGGTTTATACTTACCTTTATTCCTTTGCCCGAAGCACAGCTGATCAGCTCCTCAGCTGTGTTTCGGGCTGATTATAGCTACTGAGCATGCGTGGAAGCAGAATTGCACGAGGGGACCAGGGGCGGGTTCCTAATTTTTTTACTACCACTCTGTGGGTGTGGCTTATTTTATAGGTATGGCTTGCCGGCCATGTGACCGGGTGGGCATGGCTTCTCAGACTGCTGAAGGGAGGGAAACTGAGATAGGTCCTGCCGCCCATTCCCCCTCCCCTCAGCAGCTTGAGAAGCCTCGAACGTGCAAAAATTCCTAGGATCATCACCGCGTGTTTGTGGCTTCTTGGACTGCTGAAGGGAGGGGAATGGAGATAGCTCCTGCCGCCCATTCTTTCAGCGTCTCACACGCTCCCTCAGCCATCCTCCCCTGCTTGGACTCACTGTGGGGTAGGAAGGCAGCGCATGCGCAGTGCCGGAAGCTCGGCTTCTGGGCATGCGCAGAAGAATTTAAAAAAAAAATTTTTTTTTAAATGGCGGCGCCCAGGCACCAGCAACTGACCGCACAGTTACTGTGATGTCACCAGCGGGCCGCTACCGGTGCTATAGAGTGGACCGCACTGGTAGGAACCCACCACTGGAGGGGACGCGTGCGTGCGTGCGCAGCGATCGTGCCTGCACAAAATGTCGTGATACGAACTGGTGGCGAAGGTAAGTGGAACCCACCCCTGCACATGCTGATGTAAATATTCCAGTTGCTACTCCCATTTTTTTCTGCAGTTTTGAAGAACACTAAGAACTCATGGCAGAAACTGAAAAAATCTCCATAAGATATAAGAAAATAGTTGTTTTTCTCTTTGATATCCTATTATCACATTAAATTACTATATAGGAACATATGGATGTTTTTGCAATCCTATCAACAGAAAGATCTATAAGTTGAATGTAACAATCACTTCCATTTGATAGGGAAGACTTGTTTAGCTATGGATTCAATAGTTGGTATGTATGTATATGTACAGTATATAAAACACACTGCTTTGCATTGCATAACCTTATTACCCACTTTGGTGTGATTGAAAAATGTCTGTTATTTATTTATTTATTTATTTTGTTATTCTTATATGCCGCCCAACTCCCGAAGGACTCAGGTTACATTCCCGAAGGTTACATTTCTCTAAACTTTTCCCCCCCAGCAATTCCATTTTTTTACCCTCAGTCTTGGAGGTATTGAGAGATGGAGATGGAGGCCTTGGTTCTTCAGGAGATGTGTAGACATATACTCATAGCTGGGGGCAAGTTTATTTCCTTCTGAGCAACTAATAGCAATCGCATTTAGCACGTATACTTATATACCGCTCTATAGTGATTTACAGCACTCGGACCAATTTACAGTGTGTGAGCCCCCAACTATCTGGGTCCTTATTTTACCGATCTTGGAAGGATGGAAAGCTGAGTCAACCTCTCACAAGTTCTGTGCAAAGTCCCAGACAAATTTTCCTCTTCAGCTGCTGTCCAGTCCTTTTCAGGGAAATACTATTGTTAGAAGTGGGCATCTTCTGGCTAGAAAGCATACGTGGCAACATTGAGCGATGATCCCACCCCACATTTTGGATTGTGGCCACGGATGTTCCCTTAGTAAAAGGATTTTCTTTTACATGGCAGATCATAAGTGATTTGGAGTTAATTTGGCTATTAATCTGACTAATCACCTTACCACTTTGTATTTTAATCATCTACTGCTTTGAAAAAGGAGTGGTAGTATTAAATAGCTTTTTCAAATTGATTTTTTTTTCCTAAGGTCTAAAGATTTCTGCCAATTTTTGAGATTAATTACATCCTAAATGTCAAATTAATGAAGCTGGTTTATTACTGAAATTTAGAAAATAGAAAGCTGAAACCAGATTAAAAATACGATGTATTGTTGATTTTTCCAAAGCACAATTGAGTGAATTGCTGTACATAAAACTGATTCATTCATTTTTTATTGTTCTTTCTTTGGTCCTTAAAAAAATGACCTCATTGCCTTAAAATGAAGGTCTATGGACTTTAAAAAGAATTTATTGTTGTTTTGATTCAGTTTTTCAGTCATTTTCAATATTTCATGACTTGGTGGACAACATTTCACAGGAACTGCTTCTTTGAATTAAAGCAAATTCATGCTTAGGTCATCAGTAATATTAACCAGCCACTTTGCCTTTGGCGTCTTTTTCAGTTGGCTTTTCAAAACATCAGGGTCTTGTCAATGACTCCTGCCTTTGTAAAATATCTAAACTTAAGATATGTTCTTCTATTCAACAATCTCTCTCTCTCTCTCTCTCTCTCTCTCTCTCTCTCTCTCTCTCTCTCTCTCTCTCTCTCTCTCTCTCTCTCTCTCTCTCTCTCTCTCTCTCTCTCTCTCTCTCTCTCTCTCCTTGGTTTTACAAGAGTATAAACAAATGATTACAAAAAGCTTACCAAAAAATAAAACAAAAATCCAAAATAGACTGTATGCAACCTGCAGTCCAAAACCGATTTGCTTTATTCCTTTCCTTTAAGCCAATTTTGGAAAATTTTCCTTAGCATCACTCAAGACACTTGTGACTTGCTACCTCACATTGTCTTTATTTATAGGGTCACCAAAATCTATCTTCCCTTCCATTCCCCTCTGAACATCAGTT
>JALIGW010000001.1:156202546-156632546 GCA_023053685.1 Diadophis punctatus similis
CTGTTGGTGATTTTGTCAATGCTGATGGTGCTCAAGTGGTGTTCCAGATATTTTGGAATTGTACCCAAAGTGCCTATTACTATTGGTACTGTTTTTGTTTTCTTTTGTCGCAGTTGTTCTATTTCTATTTGTCAGTCTTCATATTTTGTAATTTTCTCCGGTTCTTTGTCTTCTATTCTGCTGTCTTCAGGCATTGCAGTATCCACTATCCAGGCTTTTTTTCCTTCTTATCAATGATTGCTAAATCTAGGATGTGGGATGGCAGTTGCTTGTCAATTTAAATTCTAAAATCCCAGGTCACTTTTGCTTCTTTATTTTCTATAACGTTGTGAATTTTATGGTCTTACCAGTCCTTGCTTGCAGACAAATGGCATTTCTTTTATTTTTTTATTTTTTTCTTTATGTATACAGAGAGCATATGCACCAAAGACAAATTCCTTGTGTGTCCAATCACACATGGCCAATAAAGAATTATTTTGCAGACATTCCAATGCATCGTTGTTACTACTTTATCATTCCATTGTTTGTAGTTGGTTCAAAGGTGGGTTCCTCCCAGTTTGGACCGCTTTCCCCAAACCGGTAGTGACCCGCTGGTGATGTCACAATGACATCACAGAACCGGTTTGGTCGGTGCCAGTCCGTGGGCGCCGCCATCTTTTTTTGAATTTTTTTTGAATTTTTTAAAAAAAGTTTTCTTCTGAGCATGTGGAGAAGCCAAGTTTCCGGCACTGTGCATGCAGTCACCATCTTGTTTTCGGCTTTTTATTTTTATTTTTCGGCACTGTGGCGTGGGAGGAAGCGAACTGGCACACCAGAATGTTTCCTTCCTGCCTTCCTGACAGGATAAGGCATGTAAAGTGGAAAAAAACCCCAAAAGGCTGTTGGAAGGAGATTTCTTCCAACAACCGGATCTCCAAACTGCTCAGAAAGTTAACAAACGGTTCTCCCAAATAGGTGCGAAGCAGCTGAATCCCACCACTGCAAGTATGATCATCCCTTTGAGTTATTTATAAAAATAAAAAGGCAGAAAACAAACAAACAAACAAACAGTTAAAAATATAAATCCAACAAAACCAAAAT
Source organism: Diadophis punctatus similis (assembly GCA_023053685.1). Lineage (NCBI taxonomy): Eukaryota > Metazoa > Chordata > Lepidosauria > Squamata > Dipsadidae > Diadophis > Diadophis punctatus. Next base: position 156,203,627 of record JALIGW010000001.1, read on the forward strand.
CCTACACTCCAAGAACTGGCAATGAGAACTACACAATTCAAATAAAGATTTTTTTTGCTTACTAAATTAAAACATATCCCAAGTTCTGTATAAAATGAAAACAACTTCCATATCTAATCAAAATATCTACCAGATTAAAATGTTTTTAAGTGAGCTTATTTGTTCTCATACTTATTTACTGTATCTAATCAGTATAGATCACAGTTGTGATGTAGCTCTCTTGTACAAAAAGAGCATTCCCTGTCTTCCACTGGAAGCTATCAAGGATTTAACCATCATTAAAATGTTCTTATTTAATTGGGATCAACCATAGCATACATATGAGCATCTGCTCAAGATGTACTTTTACAGCAATGAACAATAAATAACCTGACTAAGTTTGTTGACCTATAATGATCTATGAACTCCCTCTGCCTCTACTTAGTGTACATAATTGAAAACTTTATTGTGGTCTTCCAAACTATGATTTATCTGCTTCTTTGCTTGTTTATCAGTTCATTTCATGTTATTGGTCCCGGTTCATGTTTAAAATCCTTTGTGGAAACCATTTCCTATCACTGATTTATATTTATCTTTCCTAATTCTGCTACTTATTCTTTCCGTTGCTTGACAATTTTTTGAGATGGAATCAGGCTAGTAAAACATTCGTCCTTGCAGTCAGGAACATCTACTTCCAAATTTTACTAACTACTCCCCCATAGTCCTTTTCTATTTCACTGCAATTTGTAATCCTCCTCTTTACCCACAAAGGTCCTGATTCTGTTTTTTAAAAGATCTGATTTATTTGGGAATGCCATATTGCTGTCTACAAAAAATAAGACGTAAATCTACGTATAAGCAATTACATCAACAATAAATGAAGTGTCTATTCCATGTTCTGTTTTTCTAAGCCTCATTATGGAAAAAATTGAAATCTCTAATGGAGTTTCAGCCATCAAATAAGGGCCATTTCACTGCTCCTGTTTCCTGCTCAGTGAAATTAAACCCCTTTGAAGGCTGGCTTTACAGAACTCAGTACATGGTTGCCCGCTCATCTTTTACTTTTAAACCATACCTTATAAATCAATTCCTATTAAAATCCACATAAAACAACATTTTACTCAGTAAAGTTTACACTCTGAAGATATCAGAGATGCTGGCCCAGTTAACACATTGGTAGGCACTCTTCAAGGTATGTTCATATATGTTTATATATCATAAATTGCTCTCTGAGATGACACAGTCCTTGCTACTGCTTAGAATCTTTATATTTTTTTCCTGTTAGGTCAAGAAGGCTGTAATTCGGAAAGTGATCTCTGAACCTTATTTAATGCAGCAAAACACAACTGGAAAAGGGGATTGAACTTTAGTGTCTAGAAGTGGAAATGTAATAACTTTCCCCCATCTTTTCTGTAAAGTGACTTGGGCCATGTGATGAATGCAGAACCTTGGCTCACAAGGTTTTCCTGATATTATACACTTGTAGCAAATAAGGTTAGAACCTTTAAAATATAGCGTTTAGTAATATGTTGGAAATAGCTTCTTCCCGACTCCTTTAAAGGTCACCGCATTTGCTTTCAAGTCGTAATTTTAGCGCAGGCCTCCAGTGAGTGGAACTAAGAACATGCTAGTCAATGCCCCCCTCAGTTTCTCAGGGACTGAAATAAAATGACCTAAGAAGTTCATCTATTGCATGTGCGTGTGTATCTGTTAGATATTTACAAGGTATTTCATTAAAACCCTACAGAGAAATAGAAATGAGTAAATATTACCTGGGTGATTCTGTGGTTTCTCAACATTTCCAAGGCCATCTCTTCACAGATATTGGTAAGCCACTCTGGGAGCTGTTTTGGTTAAGTAGCAGGGTGGAAAGGTATAAAGCAAAGAAACAATATGCATAAAATGGAAGTGTGTGCACCACATGTCATCTTGATGCACTTTCAAAAGGACTGGCATGGCTTTTGTAAGCGCAGTTGAATTTTCTGCATGATTTTAGAAAACTGTCCCACTTGATTCCTGGTCTGAGAACGCTACCTTTTGCATAGATGCCTTAGCTTGGACAATGTGGGGTGCTAGTTCATGGGTGGACACACTCATGGATGGTTGGTTGTATTGCTTGTCTGTGCTTGGAAGCTAAGTGGGTTGGGTCTTCTTAGTATGTAGGTGAGACACCGTAAGAAATCTCAAGGTTGTGGGTTAGTCTGGGAAGCTAAAAAGCACTGCTTAGAAAAAAGCAGTTGCAAATCAATTCAATCATGGTCTGGAGAACACTATATGGATGTGTCCCCAACATTCAGTTTGCCTTGAGAAGATTCACTTTTTTCAAGCTTTTAAAAAGATTTACAGGGATTGCGTATTTCTCAGAATTCATTCATATTCATTCAGTGGGTGAATCCCTAATATGGAGAATGGGATGGAAAAAAGTAGAGAGAAGCAGAACAGAGTTGTGAAGAGATTTCCTGTGGCAAAATGGCAATCGGCAACAGATTAAAAATATTTTTTTAATGCAGCAGCACTAATCAGGTTGATCTAGAAATGAATATTATCAAAGAAAATGGAAGATACTTTAGAATATAAAACTGTACCAAACTGCATTGTTAGTGAGTTTCTGCAGATTGGAAATTTTCTATTCGATCAACCATTCACAAGGGATAATTAAACTTCTGGAAGTAAAGTAAAAAAACAGTTGGTTAGATCCAGTGTGTTCAACCCAAATGGAAATCAATCCTGCCACTCCACATCATTCTCACAGCTCTCCCAATTCACCCAGGAAATAGAAGGAAAAATCTTCCATTTGTGGAAAATGGGTGTGCCTCTGTGCTGTCTCCATAGACATAGTTATTGATTTAAGGGTTGTTTCTTTAAGACATTGCATTAGGGGAAATGTAGTCAGATTGCACTCTGGGTAATGTAGTTTCAGTTAATTAGATAGTTATGTTACATTGCTTATGATATACTTTGTTTATCTTAGTCAGATAGTTAAGTTGCATCATTTAGCCTATACCTTTGTTTACTTCAGTTTATTTGCTAGTTAGTAGTGGAATTTTACAAATTCCAGGCGGGGAGTGTGCTGTCTCCATAGACAGAGATAGTTAGCTTGATTTAAGGGTTGTTTCTTTAAGACATTGCATTAGGGGAAATGTAGTCAGATTGCACTCTGGGTAATGTAGTTTTGCATGTGACCGCATCTATGTATTCTTATTGGGCCATCGAGCTCACCAGGGTTGGGGAGTAGCTGTGCCTCACTCATCAGCGGGCATTTTAGTTTGTAACCAAGAGACAACATGTGAAACCACCACGGGAGAGGGAGAGAGGCAGAGAGCATTCCTTTTTTACCTTTGTGATGGGACAGATTGTGGACACAAGTCTGAGGAATTTCATCTCAATCATAAGTTGATATGGAGATACCAGATACATAAACATAATCTGTGATTAAACCATTGCGTGGAGTTTATCTACTGGGAGAGCCTCCCGGCTCAAACAGCTTAGCCTCTTTCTATGTCTCTCCTGTCAACTCATAGTTCTTTGGATTCAACTAAAGTGCTGTGCTACTCTAGAAATACTTTGTATTTGAGTGTGTTATGCACAGTATTCACATCTGTGTAATGTTAGCAATAATGGTTGTGGTACAAAGCATCCAGTTGTACATCAGTGCAATTGCTTTAAAACAACAAATGAATGTTATACAAAGTGTTACTTGAGAAAGAAGTGGTGCCTTCATATTTAACACTGTGGTTTCAAAATATCTTACGAGTACATAAAATCAGTCGGCAAGGCCATACAGTTACACTGGAATCACTACTGAATCAATAGTACGTACCAGTAGTGGGTTCTAAACCCCTTTACTACTGGTTCGCGCGCATGTGCAACACTTCTGTGCATGCGCAGAAGCATCCCGTGTGGGTGGGCGGAGCCTCCCACCACCGCTGCTACCAGTTCTTAGAACCGGGCCAAACCGGGAACAACCCACCACTGGTACGCACCTAGGAGGTTATGATTAGTGTTTGCATACAAAGCTTCTTCCTATTCTTCTTGTGCCTAAATTTATTAAAAAGCACAACCAGCTGAAATCTTTATTTAAAGAAATAGCATTCAAGCCAGAGATTACAAACAAATGTAAATCTGCTAAAGAGAGCGCTAATATAGTTCTGACTCAACTGCTCACTGTATGGAATTGCAATTATCTCTGATACTCCAGAGATGGTGCTTGGGGAATCATTATTTTGCACTACAAAACTAAGAAGATTGTTCTCGGGTGCTGAAGCTATTGATTTTGCTGTTCTCCAGCATCCTCCAAAGCACCTGACCATGCTGTTTAAGTGTGTGTTAACCAAACACATCAATAAACATAAAACATTTTTTAAAACCCTAAAATCCCCTCATAAATAATAATCAAGGATTGAATTATTATGGTACCATAAGTGAAATTGATGTCATTATGATTCAACCCCACAATTTATCCATTCCCAAGTTTTAAAATGCATGAAAGCATCAATCAGGTTTCCCTCCCCACCCCCACCTAAACAAAAAGGAAGCAGAAAAACAACACCTCCCTATTGCAGTTTATCTTGCTTAAAAGGACAGTTTTCATAGCTGTTTCATAGCTGTTTTGGCAGAGGTACCTGCAAAAAGCAGATTGCATTTTCAATGCTTCTTTATTTTGTTTTAGCATGTTTACCTACTTTTGCAGTGCTTAAAATTAATGGCACTGAGAAAGGGGAGAAAGTTTTCTAGAGCATTACTTCAAATGTGCCACTCCTCAGAGCACAAGCTGCACTATACCTACAAGTGATGACTCAGCAGCAATCACACAATACTTGGAGTAAATGGTTAGTATGTGTATGGAAGATGGATAGTAGGAATCTTTCACTGCAGTAAGGAAGAGGCCAATTAAACTTTTCTTCATTGGTAAATTATCTCTCGTTTTAACTGTTGGATATCTTTCTCCATTGGCAATTTTAATATTGTTGCCCACTTCGGTATGAAAAATATTTATATGAGCTTTGTTACTTTAAGAAGTACTCATCCACTCTTTGCTTTCCTCCTTTCCTCCTTTTTCCCACAGCATATTTGCCTTCTAAACCTGCTATTCGCTCCTTTTTAGTGATTTGTGGCCTGGGTTTTCACTACACATAATCATAGGTATCTATGGGATGACAAGGAGAGGCAAATGATCAAACGGATATCACAATGTTGCTGCACAAATTACATATCTGGTGTTGGAATGCAGGTACGAAAGCCAGGGTTCATGTTATAATGTAATGATGCACGTTTCATCATTTTTTTCCCCTCACCTTGGTTTACATTGGACATCTGTGTGTTCAAGGACATCAGAAACAAATCAGCTTTGGTCATGCAAAAAACAATAATTTTATATAATTATGGGAGGTGAGGAATGAGAAAGTGTTCAAGAACTGCTTAGTGACTCATGCAGTCAAGCTAACATTTCTTTCAAGTCTAAAAATAGTTCCTACATGCAGGTTAAAAGAGGTAGCATAAATTAACATATATTGTGCAATTTTCAAGGAAAAATGCCAATTATCATAGTTAATTAATATATTAACTCTCTATTTTGTGTTTGCTTAGTCACACCTACGTACATGATTGCTTCCTGAAACAAAATAATATTCCTGAGATAAGAACTTTGAATAAGTTATAATACCATTCATTCTTTTCAGCTGTCTGAACTTGCCTTAAGCAACAGAAAAATCTGAGCCATATCTCTTGTGGAAGATAAATTGGGCCAAGATCATTTTGAAGTCAGCAAGATCTTAAAATGGAGTTTCCCAGATTGCACATGGCTTTGAGCAATGCTCAGATTTTGAACAGACATCACAAGAAACTTGTTCTAAGTTTATCCTGTTCTACAATCTAGGTTGGTCTGCACTGATGTAGAAGTGTGTAGCATTTGAAAGAAAACACAATCAATAGTTTTTTTTCCAATAACTTAATACACTGCAACGACCTTCAGAGAGGAATGAGAAAAGTTGATAGTCAGAAGTTCGGTTCACCTTGGATTTCTGATGGGAAGCAGAGCAGAATGAAGATGAAAAAAGAGGCTAGAAGCCTTGGGTCAAGCACCAGGGAAATCAGGCAATCCAGGCAGTTCAAATGGGTATAAAGATTTATTGCAAGCTTAAGCTCTCTACAGGAATCTGAGCTATTAACAGCCAAAGCAATTTGGTGGTAAATAAGGAATTCAAGGTGGGCTGGACTTAGATATCTCTTGTGGGTACAAAGGGGCTCATGACTGATGATGCGTTTGACCCTCCCTTGGGCTCAGCCTGGTCATCTCCTACACCTTGATCAACAGTCACTTAATCATCAAACTTAGTAACGCTAGGCTATAATTAAAATAACGCACCTATTTTACGATTATCTATTTTACTATTACCAGCACTGATGATGTTACATAATTTGGGTAATGAAATTCTTACTAGAAGAAAAAAAATAAGTGCAGAGAGCACCTGGAGCCCTCATTTCAACCCTAAGCTACAAATATTTTTCTTTATTGAATCATTCCAATATAAACTGGGGTTTCATAATCCATGTAATTAAGAAAAGATTTCCCGATGATCAATTACAATATACGTGATCGTGCTTGCTCCTGTTTCTCCTGTCACCTTGTTCTCCTAAGGAAGAGTCTCAACAAAGAATCTTCAGAGATTCTCTTAGAAAGTATTATAGGTAACTTTATATTCTGTTTTGAACCTGCATTTCTGCTATGGATACAGTATAGGGAATATCCAATGCTGCAATTTAACTTCTATAGTGGCTCATAGCTAGTCCCATGTCATGGGAGTGGTGGGCAAAGATTTGAGTGACCTGCTTGTTTTAGCTAGACTGGGCTACACCATTCAGAAAAAAAAATACATAAATTGGAGGAATTTTAATCTCCCTATCTTCTCCCCCACTACCAGTTTGCTTCCATAGCTGAAGAAGGCTGAAAGAGGGACTGAGTGGTTTCAATATTGTCCTGAGGGGCTAACCAATGAGTCTTACCTCATCGTTCTGCTTTCAATTTATCACACCTGTTTTGGAAAAGGAAGTCCAACATTGCTTTGGGCTTTGTTTGCTTCCTCATCTCTCAGTTTCTTGAACACGGCAGCCACTTGCCTTTGTTTTGCTCTCACATGTGTGAACAGAATATTGGAATTCAGTTCAGTTCTTAACGCTCTGAATTTTGGCTTAAGGTTGGCAATGAAAACTTGTCAATCAAATCAGCCTAATTGGGGAAAGTTAACATTTCTTAGCAATAGAGAATGCCAGGCTAACAGAGACATTGCCCTAAAAGTTCACTGCTTTGAAGAATAAAAATAACGTTGCACTTGTTTTGTCAGCTTTTGTTTCTGAGGCCTCTTTTTCTCTCTATGGTATTTTATTTCCCTGTGCTAGCAAAGGATTTGTATTAGTAAGATTTTCCTTAGGGACATTTGACCAATGTATGTATTTCTGGCATATATAGGCTTTGACATGCATTTATTGGAAAAAAAATACATATTTATTTATTTTATTTTATTTTATTTTATTTTATTATTTTATTTTATTTTATTTTATTTTATTTTATTTTATTTTATTTTATTTTATTTTATTTTATTTATTTTATTTATTTTATTTATTTTATTATTTTATTTTATTTTATTTTATTATTTTATTTTATTATTTATTTTTTTATTTTTTATTTTATTATTATTTTATTTTATTTTATTTATTTTATTATTATTTTATTTTATTTTATTATTTTATTTTATTATTTTATTTTATTTTATTTTATTTTATTTTATTTTATTTTATTTTATTTTATTTTATTTTATTATTTTATTATTTTATTTTATTTTATTTTATTTTATTTTATTATTTTATTATTTTATTTTATTTTATTTTATTTTATTTTATTTTATTTTATTATTTTATTTTATTTTATTTTATTTTATTTATTTTATTTTATTTTATTTTATTTTATTTTATTATTTTATTTTATTTTATTTTATTTTATTTTATTTTATTTTATTTTATTATTTTATTTTATTTTATTTTATTTTATTTTATTTTATTTTATTATTTTATTATTTTATTTTATTTTATTTTATATTTTATTTTATTTTATTTTATTTTATTTTATTATTTTATTTTATTTTATTTTATTTTATTATTTTATTATTTTATTATTTTATTTTATTTTATTTTATTTTATTTTATTTTATTTTATTATTTTATTTTATTTTATTTTATTTTATTTTATTTTATTTTATTTTATTTTATTTTATTTTATTTTATTTTATTTTATTATTTTATTTTATTTTATTTTATTTTATTTTATTTTATTTTATTTTATTTTATTTTATTTTATTTTATTTTATTTTATTTTATTTTATTTTATTTTATTTTATTTTATTTTATTATTTTATTTTGCTGTTCTTATATGCCGCCCTACTCCCTATTCACTTTGACCCTTTATGGAAGCAGTTGGACTTAGAAGAAGAAGGGTAGGAAGAGTATTGACACTTTTGAATTCTGGTCTTGGAGGAGACTCCTGAGAATACCATGGACAACCAAGAAAACAAACCAATGGATCATCAAACAAATCATCTCAGATCTCACTTGAGGCGTGAATCACCAAACACAAATTATCCTATTTTGGACAATTTATGAAGAGACATAACTTATTGGGGAATGCTCTAATACTGGGAAATGTGGAAAGAAAGAGAAGAGGGTGACCATTAACAAGGTGAACTGTTGTAAGATCTGGGGGACTAGATTAGGAACCAATTGTCATGGAGAAAATCTACGTGATCTCTAAGAGTCAGCAATGTCTTGGTGACACGTAATCACTTAAAGAAAAATCTCTTTAGGGTTTTCAAAAATTCTAGAGACATTTTCTTTGTCCTGTAAAATGTGAACCAGTGGTTTAAATCATACCAAATACTTCTTTTTCTTGGTTATTGCCTGTCCATCCCTCCTTTGTTTGGAGTCCTCCTGTCTAAGTAGAGCTTCAAACATTGCTCTGGTTGCTACCTGCTGTGTCCCAGGAAGTTTCCATCCTGGGGTAAGATCTGCAGCTCATGATTTAAAATTGTGATTTTTATAATAGGACCACAAACATTACCATGACTTTTAGCAGAATTTCATTTTAGATTTTTTTTCTGTAGTTGATATGACCCCAAGAATAATCTCTGTGAAAGTTGACTGATTGAATTGACCTGTGTGCATAAAACATTTTCATTCGTTTTATAAAAATATGCTCTTTAATAGGCATTTCCATACTGTGTCCCAAGTGAACAAAATGGCTGATAGTACAAGCATAAACAAGTCTACTCACAGGTGTTCATTAGTTTTATAAAAAATATGCTACTTAATAGGCACTTCTGCACTGTATCTTAAGTAAACAAAATGGCTGACAGTACAAGCGTAAACAAGTCTACTCACAGATGTTCAATGGGACTTGCACTCTGCTAATTGTGCATAGTTTTTTGTAGTTAAAAGTGTAGTCTTTTACATGCTTAATCAAATGTACATCTATGCTGTGGTGGAATAGTCAGCAAGAAAAGGAGATTATCCATAAGTGTTTCATACAGCTGCTCTTCATGAGGTGATTGCAAGAAAGTGATTTCCTGTGGTTTTAATTCTGGGAGACAAGGGAATCTCATCTGGCTGAAATATTCTGCATCTTTAACACTAGATTTGCTTACTTCCTCTTCTAATCACTTAGATAGATTGAGATAAATTTGAAACATGTTTTTGAAATTAATTATAAGTACCCTTCATGTGAGAAGATGGTTTTGTTTTGAATTCTTTAAAAAATGATAGGATAGGATGGGACTTTGAAGGTTGAGTACTAGAAGGAACTAAAGATTACAATTAAAGAAGAAGAACACTAAATTTGACTTACCAATACAGACTGGAGCAAAACTATTTTAACATTCAATATATTGAATGATATTTTTGAACAATGGATACAGAAGCTAATTTTGAGAGTATCTGCCATTATAGACTGATTGTGTTTTACAAGTTTTACCAGACAAGACTGAGACTGATCTGAAAGTGTAGTTGAAAATGACTGGCTAAAAGTATAGTATGGAAAAATCAATCCACTAGACATAAAAAAAGGAACTGGCTAATGTCTTAATAATTAAAAGGAATATACAAATAACAATGAAAGAAAGTGACTTCGATAACCTTCCTATATTGGATTTACAAAAAAGCTTGTTAAAGCTTTGAAGAATTTTGTGAGAAATTTTGTGGAAAATAAAAATGAAAGGAAATTAGTTTAGGACATTATTTGAAGTAGTTTAGGACATTATTTGAAGAAAAAGGGACTAAGATTGTTAAAAGTAAAAGGAAAGAATATAACGTTGGTTTATTTGATCAAGTGTGTGCTACATGTTCCAGCATATGCCGGTGAAACGTGGACACTAACCTCACAATTAGCTATGAGTGGCACAAAGAACCATGGAAAGATGCATGCTCAGCATTACAAGACAAGATAGAAAGAACTGCACATGGATTAGAGAACAAACAAAAGTATATAATATCATCAAGAGAGTAAAAGAATTCAAATGGAAATGGGCTGGTCACATAGCAAGAAGAACTGATGGCAGGTGAACCAAGGCAGTCATAGAATGGATCCCACTTGAAAAAAAGTGTCCATGAAAGAGACCTAAAACAAGATGGATCAATGATATAACCAATTTTTACAGGCCCAACTGGCAAAGGACCGTATTGGTTGGAAACATGTGGAAGAGGCCTTCATCCTGCAGTGGATAGCTATGATGATGATTTGATCAAGGTTAAAATAAATGTTGTTGTCTCTGGTAACTCTTATTAGACTTTGCTGATAAGGATTGAAATTATGAGTTTTTAAAGGATTTCTTCATAGATAAGAGAATATGGGAATAAGAGAATTTATTGCATTTTAAGATAATGTGATAAATCATTAAATTTTTAATACCTTGTGATGATGGGGCAATGAATTCTTTATATGGTTTTTTCTCTTTACTATCTTCATATTTTTTCTTTTGTATTTTTTTCTTTTCTGCACCTTTTTCTATTTTCTTTTCTTTTTTTTGTATGGAAGGCCTGGAGGAACATTGTCCATGGGGTCGCAATGGGTCGGACACAACTTTGCAACTAACAACAACAACAAAATTGATTTTTTTCATTGTAATTGTCCTTTTTAATAAAATTAAAATAAAATTACTATTTAAAAAAGAGAGAACAGTCTCAGTTAATGTTTGCCCCTTCCTTGTGATCTGATATAGACAATAGGACTATTTTATCCAAAGGCAATTCAATAAGACAGTGTCATAATCAGGGGGTGAGTATAAATCATATATCCATTTAATACAGCCATTGTCAGGGCTCACTACTATTGTTGAACCACAGGCACAATGGCACAGCCAATTCTTCAGGTCTTTTCTAAAGGCCAGAAGGGTAGGTTCAATCCAAGCTCCAGGGGAATGGTGTTTCAAAGGGTGCCATGTCAGAAAAGGGTCTCTTCTAGAACCCATCATACAACATTCCTTAGTAGAAGGGAGTCATAATATACCTTTCCTGCTGGATCTGATGGCTCAGGTAGATATAAACAGGGAGAGGCAGCTTCTCAAATAGACTTAACCCATACCACATTGGGTAAGATAATTACTAGCACCTTGAATTGCACCCAGAGGCACTTTGTAGCCAGTGGTGCTCATGGATAAGAAGTATAACATGTTGCTCAAGGAGTGTGCATAATTGCCTGAACTTCTGCCTTTTGACCAGGTGTAGCTTCTGAATGCTCTTCAAAGGCAACTCCCTGTGCAGGATGTTACAGTAGTCCATTCAGGAGGTAGCTAGGACATGAGTGTGGGAGAGCAAAATCTTCTAGTGCAATTCCTAGGATAGGGTGCAACTGGAGCATAACACACAACTGTGCAAAGGCCCTCCTGGCCAAGGCTACCACCTGTTCTTTGAGCAGGAGTTGGGAGTCCAGGAGAACTCCTGGATTGTGGACCGGGCCTCCTCACCCAGAATAAGAGATGGTAAATCTCTGGAACCAGAAGGTCCCAAAACCCAGAGGTACTCAGTCTTGCCAAGGTTGAGCTGAAGCCTGCTGTTTCCCCATCCAAACCCCTTCAGCCTCCAGACACAGAGAGAGGACAAAGGCAGTATCACTTAATTTGCCAGCAGTATTAATGGCTATTGGCTTGGTTACTGGGAAATAGATTTGAGAAATTACGGTTTTAAGCTGGTACAATGCAGATGGCTCAAGCCCCCTTAGACCTCTGACTTAATGGTTTGTATCCAGAATGAATACAGAATAAGGTGTGTGTCTCTGTGTGGGGGATACCATCTCAGTTTAAATTTGTAAAAAAAAAAAAAAAAGCAAAAGACAAAGACAAACAATTGCGCAATCCTGCTTTAATGGCATTTGCCATATTGTTCACAGTCTGTGGTAGACTTCCTTGTAAGTTTATGTCATTAAGATGTTCTGGCTAATTTATTATTCATCTCCTATAGAATTAAATATTTATAGCTATTAAGGCTTGTTTCTTTCCTGGCAGTCATGGTGTTAACTTACAGTAGTGACTTGGGCATTTGTCAAGTGGTCATGGGGCTGTTACTTCATGAATAGTGTCCTGAGCCTGACAGAATTAATACCCCTCCCCCCCATTCTCTTTACAAATTATTTGTCTGTTGATCTGCTTGTCCACTATTAATCCTCAGGAAATAGCAGATTATGCTAGCTGATTAAATAAATAAACAAACTCCCTGGTGCATTAATGAATTACACATTTTGCATTGCCTCAGTTATGGGAAGCCACCCAACACCTCTATGAGTCGATATCTATGGCGTTTCTGAGTCATCTAAGGTCACAGTTGTCCCAAAGGTGCTTTTTTCAAAAGGCAACTGAACTTTCTTGGCTTTTTCATGGAAATTTTTTTCGCTTGTCATCCAAGAAGCTTCTTCAGTTCTGGACTATCAAGTTGCTTTTCGGACAGCACCTTTGGAAGACCTCCATGTCTTTTTGTCCCAGCTTCAGTTATGTCCATCAGGGGGAAAAAAGGAATGGTAAATTCAACTAAAATGGAGTTAGCTGTTCTTGCTGGAATAGTTTGAAATAGGTTTATGCATATACCTGGTCTGAGAAAGGAATTTTCTATAGAGATAAAAATGCAAACTTGATAATGTCGTAGATTTCAAAAATGTAAGTGGCATTACCATATTCTTTTTTTCTTTTTCTATTCTGACTTCAAGTCAGTGTTGACACAAGGCAACTGGTGGCCAAGGGGGCGCAGTGGTTAGAGTGCAGCACTGCAGGCTACTTCAGCTGACTGCTAACTGCAGTTCAGCTGTTCAAATCTCACTAGGCTCAAGGTTGACTCAGCCTTCCATCCTTCTGAGGTGAGTAAAATGAGGACCCAAATTGTTGGGGGCAATAGGCTGACTCTGTAAACCGCTTAGAGAGGGCTGCAAAGCACTATGAAGCGGTATATAAGTCTAAGTGCTATTGCTATTGCTATTGCCTGGACTAGTCCGTGAAGTTTTCTTGGCAAGATTTCACAAATGACTTGCCCTTGCCTTCTTCTTCCTAAGGCTGAGAGAGAATGACTGGTCCAAAATCACCTTCATGCCTAAAGTAGGATCAGAGTTGCCTGGTTTCTAGCTTGGTGCCTTATCCACTGGACAAAACTAGCTCTCTGTTGGCATTTTATACACAGGATAAAAGTGATTGTAATTCTTTCTGAATCAACTGGCCAAAGGGTTCATTGCTTCTCCTCCCCTTTCTCTATTCCTTCCTTCTTTCCTTCCTTCCTGCCTGCCTGCCTGCCTGCCTTCCCTCCTTCCAATAGAGCTTGGAGGGGGATCTTATGAAGAAGGAATGACTGGCTTTAACAGGATGACAAGGTGATTAACCCTATTCATTGTAAAATACTTGATTTCCTTGGAAAGAGAAGCCATTTATGAGCCATGGTGGCACAGTGGTTAGAATGCAGTACTGCAGGCTACTTCTGCTGCCTGCCGGCTGCCTGCAAGTTGGCAGTTCAAATCAAGGTTGACTCAGCTTTCCATCCTTCCTAGGTGGATAAAATGAGGACCCAAATTGTTGAGGGACATATGCTGACTCTGTAAATTGCTTAGAGAGGGCTGTAAAGCAGTATATAAGTCTAAGTGCTACTGCTATTGCTATTTATTTCCAGATGACATTTTGCTTTAATGTCCTGGGCAGATTCATTTCCTCTGTAGTCATAGAGTAGAGCTTTATACTTCAGCTGTTTCTCAGGCTTTTTTCTTTTAGTAGTACTAGTGGATGTATTTATAACAGAAATATGACAGATTTGAGGAACAGCTCTGGTTCTAAGGCATCCCAGCCTCTTGTAGAAGATGAATGACTCCAGAGGATACTCTGGGACTTTCACCCCACGCCACTCCACCAGATGCAGCCTGCTCCTTTCTGGCCAGCAACTAGCTAATCATATCCCTATGTGCTCAATATGCACAGCTGCACATCTGACTTGTCTGATTCATCTGCAGAAGGCAACACACAGGCCAGCTGTTGGACTATTGCAAAGAATCATGGTTAATGAGAACATTCCTGGAGAAAGGAACCACCTTTGCCTCTTATTCATTCTCAGACTCTATTCTTTGAAAACTCTTCTACTTTCAGTCTCTCAGGAAAGTAAGACTATTTGCTAAAACTTGCTGAAAGAGTGACAGTTCCTGCTTTTGCAGGCATGAGCTACTTTCCCAGGTGGGTTTCCCCCACTTGTTGCTATCCTTACAGCTCTAGATTTCCTCCCTCCCTGCCTGCCCCTGCTGAGACAGTATGACTCAGAAAATTGGCTGGCCACCATGTGCCTTTAGGCTTTCCACACCCTTCTTCGCTGGCTGACAGAACCTTTGCTTCCAGCAAAGTAAAGAAATTGTTCTCTGGGTCTCTCACTTCCTTCTTTGGCCTGTGTCTAATACGTCTTTCCAGAAGACCAGAAAGACCATGCTTAATGAGAGCTACCTCAGTTTTGCTGCTTCCAACTCACCAGGGTGGGCTGGAGAGGCTGACTGGTGATGAATTGGATCAGGCTGGCCAAGTATCCCCCCCAAACCATCAGAATGCAATTGTCAGGCTCTTGTAAGCATTGCCTGACCATCTGCAAAGCACCCCAAAGCTCCTTTTGAAGTCAAGGAGGAGACCCCGAGTGTATAGTCTTGACATAAGCATATGGCTCGTAAGTCTTAAAACTCTGGCATCTCTTCCAGTGAGAAGTGTCATGTCTTTATTAAACACTTTCAAGGGACAGCTCATGTTACATTTAATAGGAACTCAGCTCACTTTGTGAAGCCAGGAGACTCAAGCAGAAGTCCAACCTGCTCCTGAATCACATTCTTGCAAATATCTATGGAGTGGCTAAAAACTTAGAAGTGATTTTTTAAAATCATATTACAATAGGAAAGGTTTTCCACTCAGTTTATTTATTAAAGCAGTTGCTGAAATAGGATTTCATAGACATTCCCAGTCTTTGGCTTTTGAAATTATGTAACTTTGGGAGTTTGGGAAGAATATACTGTACATAAGAGCCGAGGTGGCGCAGCGGTTAGAGGCAGTACTACAGGCCACTTTAGCTGACTGTGATCCGCAGGTCAGCGGTTCAGATCTCACCGGCTCAAGGTTGACTCAGCCTTCCATCCTTTTGAGGTAGGTAAAATGAGGACCCAGATTGTTGGGGGCAATATAAATATACATTGCTTACTGGTGTAAACCGCTTAGAGAGTGTTTGCACTGTGAGGCGGTATATAAATCTCACAAATAAATAAATAAATAAATTTATAGAACAATGAATTAAACTTTTTAATTTTAACAAGACAGTATTAAAGGGCACTCTTAGTTTTTTCCCCCCTTTGAAAATATTTCATTTCTCATCTAAGAAGCTTCTTTAGTTTTAACTTACTTGCTTTGGATTTTAGATTTTATGCTCCATACAAGCTACTAAAATTAAGAGATTATAAATTTGCATTTGTTTGCTATCGAATTTAAAGCAAGGAAAGTTTTAAAGTGAATCTCTTTCCCCTCTTCTCCAAGTAAATGCAATTTGGCATTGATAGTATCTCATTTTGATGGCTTATCTTTTCCTTTGCCAAATAAACTAGTTATGGCATGATCCAGCCAAATCAACAAACCCTATCTTTTTCCAGTGTGTACACAGCCCAACATGGTTAGGTTCTATTATATAAATGCAAGCATAGGCATGCTAAAGAGTACTTGTATGAACAATGTTTGTGGAAATCTGTTCTTATCACCTATGTGGATGAGGAATTTTGGTAAAGAAATTTATTTTATGGACAAAAATCCATTGCGTTGATGAAACGTGTTCAACATCACCAATATTAATGGGTTTAAGGGTATCTATATCTTATGGATTTTCCTGGAGCTGAATGCTTTATTCCTACTAAAGTTTGAGAAAAATCACACGTTTAATGTGTCATAAAGTATGCATTTAAAGAGTAGATGGGCATATAGGAGCTGAGATAGCGCAGTGGTTAAAAGCAGCATTGCGACCTTCAGCTGATTGCTAGTTCAGCAGTTTAGCTGTTCAAATCTCACTAGGCTCAAGGTTGACTCAGCCTTCCATCCTTCCGAGGTGGGTAAAATGAGGACCCAGATTGTTGGGGGCAATATAAATATACATTGCTTACTGGTGTAAACCGCTTAGAGAGTGTTTGCACTGTGAGGCGGTATATAAATCTCACAAATAAATAAATAAATAAATTTATAGAACAATGAATTAAACTTTTTAATTTTAACAAGACAGTATTAAAGGGCACTCTTAGTTTTTTCCCCCCTTTGAAAATATTTCATTTCTCATCCAAGAAGCTTCTTTAGTTTTAACTTACTTGCTTTGGATTTTAGATTTTATGCTCCATACAAGCTACTAAAATTAAGAGATTATAAATTTGCATTTGTTTGCTATCGAATTTAAAGCAAGGAAAGTTTTAAAGTGAATCTCTTTCCCCTCTTCTCCAAGTAAATGCAATTTGGCATTGATAGTATCTCATTTTGATGGCTTATCTTTTCCTTTGCCAAATAAACTAGTTATGGCATGATCCAGCCAAATCAACAAACCCTATCTTTTTCCAGTGTGTACACAGCCCAACATGGTTAGGTTCTATTATATAAATGCAAGCATAGGCATGCTAAAGAGTACTTGTATGAACAATGTTTGTGGAAATCTGTTCTTATCACCTATGTGGATGAGGAATTTTGGTAAAGAAATTTATTTTATGGACAAAAATCCATTGCGTTGATGAAACGTGTTCAACATCACCAATATTAATGGGTTTAAGGGTATCTATATCTTATGGATTTTCCTGGAGCTGAATGCTTTATTCCTACTAAAGTTTGAGAAAAATCACACGTTTAATGTGTCATAAAGTATGCATTTAAAGAGTAGATGGGCATATAGGAGCTGAGATAGCGCAGTGGTTAAAAGCAGCATTGCGACCTTCAGCTGATTGCTAGTTCAGCAGTTTAGCTGTTCAAATCTCACTAGGCTCAAGGTTGACTCAGCCTTCCATCCTTCCGAGGTGGGTAAAATGAGGACCCAGATTGTTGGGGGCAATATGCTGAACTCTGTAAACCGCTTAGAGAGGGCTGTCAAGCACTATGAAGCGGTATATAAGTCTAAGTGCTATTGCTATTGCTATATAGTCTCTTGGCAATAGAAAGCATTCTGTAAGTAGAAAATTGGTGAAAGAGCCATACAAGTTAACATACTTCAGTTTATAGGTAAAGGGATTTAGAGAGGAATCCTTTACTCTGCCTTTCCAATAAGCACAATAATGTTAGAAGTATCTAACAAAAACAATCAACTGGTTCTGAACAACATATCACAATAAAGTGATTGACTATAGACAGTGACACTGACAAGTAACAGTTGTTAAGCATTATTTTCCTTTGGGGAAACTGTATTACTTAGCATCAAGATAGAAAAAAAAATCATGCTTTTTTAAAATAAAAAATGTGGGATCATTTTGCAATATGGATTGAGTACTTGTCCTCCTTTGATAAAAGAAAAAGCAGAGAAGTCTAAAGTTTTCTGGTAAAGCATCAGTTTGATCTTTTTTCCACCTGTTATTCAACTGTGGTGAAAAAAATATATATCAAGAGGCATTTTCCAGTCATTCACTCATTCATATATGTTTCAATTATATTGTTTTTATTTTTTTTCCTAGTACAATTTGATAGCTTATTAGTAACCTTGACTACCACTTAGTGTTGTATCTTTTTATTCTTGATGAATGTATTTTATTCTCCTTATGTACACTGAGAGCATATACACCTAAGACAAATTCCTTGTGTGTCCAATCACACTTGGCCAATAAAGAATTCTATTCTATTCTATTCTATTCTATTCTATTCTATTCTATTCTATTCTATTCTATTCTATTCTATTCTATTCTATTCTATTCTATTCTATTCTATTCTATTCTATTTATCATCTGACTGCAATTCTATAATAGAAATCTAAGTGCAGAAAATGGAAAAGAGTACTGACCAAAGCAGGGAAATATCTCCATCAACAAAACCTTCTTAATTTTTAGATCAAAGCTATGTGTCTTGATTCTCACTGCTTGCTCCAAATTATTTCAGTTGTGTGCCATCCTTTGCTTTGAGTGCAAATCTAGGTAAAAGAGGCAGTGAACAGACTCAAACCCTCAATTTTCCTTTAGTCAAACAAAGGTGCCCTTTATCATTTCAAAAGCTAACTAAGTCAATGCTAGATTCATTGTAATAGATGGAGGGTCTTAAAGAGATCATAGACCAAGGCTGTCAAACTCACGGACTGCGGGCCGGATGCATCACATGCTGGTCATGCCCATGCCCGGTTTAGCAAAGGGGGAAAAAGTCTGGATACGTCACGTGACAATGCCATGACACTGTGAGTTTGACACCCCTGTCATAGACTGTTCTGCATAATTACATCACTATTCAGCCCTAAGTAGATTGTATGGAATAGACCATAGAACTCTGACCAAACTCAGTGACCATATTGAGATATTTTTTTCAGCTTCTTAGATGCCTTTGATATGTCGAGGAGCTGAGGTGCCCAGTGGTTAAATGCAGCTACTGCAGGCTACTCCACCTGACTGCTAGTTCAGCAGTTCAGCTGTTCAAATCTCACCAGGCTCAAGGTTGACTCAGCCTTCCATCCTTCTGAGGTGGGTAAAAGGAGGACCCAGAATGTTGGGGGCAATATGCTGAACTCTGTAAACCGCTTAGAGAGGGCTGCAAAGCACTATGAAGCGGTATATAAGTCCAAGTGCTATTGCTATTGCTATGTCGGGTACATCTTAGTCCCCAGCAATGAAACTCAACTCACAACCTCATGCATTTCAAAACATGGCACCAGAATCCACCAGAGGTTTGTGCCATGTTTATTTGGGAAGTCTTTGAAGAGTTCTAACCAGGACATGACATCACTTTTTGGTGGAAACAATATTCGGGGTTCATTTTTGTTACATTTATCTGCTTAGGCAGATCATATAGGATTAAGTTAGTTATGCAAAAAACTAATCCAAACCAACTAACAATCCTTCTTGGGAGAATTCCCTCCTTCCTTCTCTCCCTCCCTCCTTCCCTCCCTCCCTTCCCTTTTACAATTCACTCAAAGGATGCTTTTTAGAAGGCGAACTCTAGATGAAATGTGAACATTACAAATAGCACATTTTATTATACCTGTGTTCATGCACAAATATCCATCAAGCACACCAGGCTCTATTAAATGCAAAATTTCTCATTATTTTTGAGCTAGTTAGCAAATGCTGAATTGATCCAAGTTACAGGTTTGCACGATTTAGGGAATTTGACTTCCACAGTTCATTTTCTGAACTGGGTTCCCATTCAGATAGCATGTGATCCACATTTGGTGTTCTTTAATAACGCCAAACTGGTGTTCTGGAAGAACAGGGTTTTGAAAATCAATGCAAACTTTTCTTAGATAGCTTATGTTGAACTCATCAGTTTCTAGTTTGAGACATCCATATTTTTATTTAATTGAACAATGGTTTTCTGAGGTGAACGAGTCCATTCATATGATTGTATTATTTCAAATTTCACACCAAGGGAAATTGGAGACCTAAATAATTATGACAAGATCTGGAAATAAGGCTATGGCAGTTAGTCTTCTGTTGTATATGTCTGAAGGGACAGGAAATGTTGAGATACAACTGATTTTACATAAACAGTCAACTCATACAAAATCAGCCATGTTCCAAACAAAAAAGACAAAGCACTACCACTTTGGAGAGAAATCTAGTTTCTAGTCCAGTGTTTCCTAACCTTAGTAACTTTAAGATGTGTGAACTTCATCTCCCAGAATTCCCCAGCCAGCAATGAGAAACATTCACCTCCTAGTTCCTTTCCTTTTCTGACATGTGCTTTACATCTTCTGATGATAAGATTGAGCAAGGAAATGAGCAAGGATGAGAAATCCTTAGCAAGCAGGGCTGAGGTGAAGGGATGTAGACTACCATCATGTCCCATCTAGTTCTAGACACTCACAGAGACTCAATAAACATATCAGCATTGTTAAAATGATGAATGCCCAAAGAGTTGAAGGTAAAATGCCATCAATAGATATGTCATCATTGATCTCTCCTAGGCTTAGCGGCTGAAAGATGCTTTCAGCTAGCAATCGTTGATGGAAACCTAAAGGGAAACAACATACTGGGACAGACAGCTGACAAATTCGATCTGGGCCCCATTAAAAACTGGTGATGAATTTGCCGGAAAAGCATATATTTGTGTAAGGGGTGAGCTGGTATCTGTCATAAATTTGTCAGCTGCACCTCTGCCTTTGCAGGCCTGGCGTGAATAATGCCCGGCGATTTGTCACCTTCCCCTGGCGAAAGCACCATCAGTCACTCCAGGGTTATTTACAAAGCCAGCCGTCTATCAGTTACAAGGACATGACTTTGCCTGAAAAGATAACAAAAGAGGAAATCAACCAGTGGCCTTCCAGTGAAAAATACATCTTCTGACGAAGGAGCTTTGGAGTGGAATAAATGAGAGGGACAGCGATAGGTCCTTCCTGGCAGAGTGCCTGGCATGGGTTGCATAGAGCGCATTTACCCCTGTTGATTAAATTAGAAATTATTAATAGGGGTCTACAGAGTAGAGCAAAGGGGTCATGGAGAGTTTAATTCTGTTCTCGGATAACTTCATTTCAGCTGATGGGGTTGTTATTGGCACAGGTTTTATATGTTTATAGGAAACAATATACTCCATAATGAAGTCATGCATCCTTCCTGCAAGGTCAGGGAAGCTATTGTGCAGCTGGATGGGAGCCTTCGCTGTCGTGTTAATTAAGCAACAGAGATTTGACGTTACCTTCCTCATAAAAGTGTGTTTAAGAGGTGGCGAAGAACTGCCGAGAATGTAGTCAGTCTGCTGGGCTGAGGAGAGCAAGGGCTGAGCACGGAGGCATCCATGAGCACAAAACCCCCCTGAGCAGTTCTGCACCACTCACTAGGTGTGATGGTACAGATCAGAGGGGAAGTGTCCTGAAGATACCTGCTGGTTTTTTTTTTAAATTCACACAAGCATAACAATCACAATTATAAACACTCCTTTTGGGAAGGAAGGTTTCACAAAGCACTATAAATAAGTAGTAAGTAATTAAGTAAATAGTAAGTAAGTAGTAAGTAAATAGTAGAAGTGCTATTGCTATTCCATTGAAGTGGCTTATTATGACCTGAAATAGGAAAATATTTTTCCTAACATGTAGTGACAATATTACTTTTGTGTAATGCTGATTTTCTGCAACTGGGTACTTTCCATATGTATTGGATCACAACTCCCAGTACCCCAAGCCCACCTATAAAGAAGGAACAAGAGAAGTACGATGGTCATTGCAGCGTGATAGTAAAGTTACATCTGCATTTGCGTTTCCCCCTAGAATCTGTGTTCTGATTTGAAACCTCGAGGAAGCTTGGCCAAGATCCATCTTCTTTGTCTTCTGCCTTATTCCCTGTTGCACAATCTCACTGCATTCCATTGTGTTCTGTTCTTGCTCTTTTCAAGGCTGCACACATGAAAAATTATGCAGTTTACACTACATTATTCACACCTAAACGCCATTCAGATTCCAAAGTAGCAGCTGAAAGAAAAACATAGCAGAGCAATGGAAGGATGGGGGAGGAAGAGAACGGATGCCAGAAAAGTGGGGAAACCTCCAACCAAGCTGCAGTCATATTGAGCTAACCACACATTCAATTCATATATGTTGGAAATAAAAACAAAGAGCTCCCTTTCTACACTCTCCCACCCCCCCTCCGTTAATTGCTGCATCAACAACTCACCTTGAGTCAAATCCACTCAAAGTTAAGTAGAAAGAAAGCCTCTGTGTGATTTTTGATATTAGAAATCTAGCCCTGTCTACAGATTAGCCAGTGGTGATTTATCAGCATTAATCAACGGTTCCTGTATATTACAAATAGGCCATGTTCTTCCTCACATTTGAAGATGTTCTCTGTCTAATGGCAAGAAAGCAAATTTCCAGCAAGCTAATTAATGAACGGGAGGCAATGTTTGGTGTGTGTATAGCCGTGGTTGCCAGATGACTAGCAAGCTGGAGGCATTGCCTGGATCTTAGTACAAGCCATCAGGTGGCAAATTCACCAAGGAGTCAGCCAGCTGTTTGACTTCATTACAGTTTATCATTATGTCGACCTTCTTTTTTATTCCTACATTTAATCACCTAATATCACTTTTATTGGCTTGTCAGGATGTCAGAGATTGTGGCTGGGAATTCATTTCAAACCAACCCAGCATGCATCCACTTTAGTAAAATATTACAGCAAGCTGATATCCATCTTCTTTGAAAAATAGGGTACAAGTGGATTAATTAGGTATATGCCAGAGTTTGGAACTCATCTAATTGAGGAGAGAGAGAGAGAGAGAGAGAGAGAGAGAGAGAGAGAGAGAGAGAGAGAGAGAGAGAGAGAGAGAGAGAGAGAGAGAGAGAGATTGTTTGAGGCCCCAAATCTTGAATTCTTCACCTGGATTGTACAAAAGTGAATTGTTGTGGAAAGAGATGCTTGATAGCTTGGTATTAGACATTGGTTTTTAGAGTAACAAGCTTGGCCCGCGAAAGAAAGATGAAGGGATAGCTTTATTTCCCCCCCCCCCATTTATAAATTGGTACTGGGTATTCAATAACTGTATAAGTATTTCTGCCTCTCTCTGCTTGCATTAGTGGGATACTTCCCACAGAATAATTTATCCTACATCACTAAAAAATGTATTTTCTAAGAAATATTGAGTGGCAGTTTATCGAAGAACTGTGGGATTTGCTGATTTGAAAAGAAGGTTTTTTTTTAAAAAAAAAAACCAATCCTCATTGGCCATAGCCAAACCCAGAGGTTTGCCTAACTTGACTTTTTGGTTCCGGACCAGAATACACTGTTACACTGAGTTTCCTTCAGCAGTGGTGGAAAAACAGGACACCCCACTCCCCCTTCCAACGAAGCAGTTCATCCTGCACTACTCTTGCTTAATATAAGGAGCTAGTAGAACTTTGCAGCTTGGAAATCAAGCAAATGTAGGCCTGCTTAAATAATTGGATAGGAGACCACTAGGAAATCCTAAAGAAATGTAAAAATGTAAAAGAGAGAGGGGGGGAGGCAGTAGGAAAACACTTCTGTATTGTTGCTAAGATTTGTATACAGACAATAGGATGGGGTGGGTGGGTGAGTGTTACCTTGCCTTCCCAATGCAAGCCTATTGACTATAATATCAAGTGTATTATTATTCCCATGTTCGGAAACCACCATGTGGATTAAGGTTACCCTGTCCGGGAAGGTACTTTGATATCTCTATGTTCCTAATCTCAAATAGAATAGAAATTTGAGAACAGGAAATGTATGCTGTTATTCCCATACCCAAGCACATAATACCATGAAAGGCGGGGTTGTAATCTGAGAACAGGTAGAAGAGTTGTGTTCTATATTCTATATAATATATTCTATATTCATCTGCCACAATATCCTACCTGTCAATGACTACTTCAGCTTCAACCACAACATTACACATGTACACAGTAGATTCAAACTCAATGTAAACCGCTTGAAACTCGACTGCAGAAAATACGACCTCAGCAACAGAGTGATCAATGCCTGTATTGCACTACCTGATTCTGTGGTTTCTTCCCCAAACCCCAAAATCTTTAACCTTAGACTGTCTACAGTCGACCTCACCCCATTCCTAAGAGGTCTGTAAGGGGCGTGCATAAGCGCACCACTGTGTCTACCATCCCTGTCTTACTGTCCTATTGTCCAAATTTACCTGTACCTACTTTGCTTTTGCTTATGTTTATACCATACCTGCTATCTTGTACATGTTTTGACAAATAAAATAAATAAATAAATAAAATATTGAGAAAGCGTGGGTAGGGGGAGGGAGGGAGGGTGGGCGAGAGAGAGAGAGAGAGGGAAGGGTTCCAGCAATATATGATTTGGAACCATGCTTTTCTCCTCCCACTTTCTGATTTCCCTGCATTCCTGCTTCCCAGACTACAATTCCAGATATATTCTTTTCTTCCCCTATTGCCTCTTATAATTTTTCTACTCGGCTTGATTTCTCTTTCCACAAAAACCACATGGATTCATGATAATAGGTGTTTGTATATTTGAAATATTTTGTATATTTCTAAAGATTCTTTGCAAAATCAATATGTGGTTTTCATATTTTAAAAAAGACAAAAGCAGAAAAACACTGCTTTGATTAAAAAAAAGAAAGAAAACTATGACAATTTGAAAAATACCTGGAAATAACCAGGTTTAACAGAGACTCCCTAGAATGAAACCCTACAGATATGCAATTTATGAGGAAAACCAATGCAACATAACAGTGTGAGAGGTGGAACAAAGTTGGGGAAACCAAGGTTAAAATTCTGCTTTGGCCATCAACCTTCTTAGGAATTATGGATCTACTTCTTTTTCTTAAGTCACTTCGGCACACGCACCAACCTTTCTGTTTTCCTTTGTGGCAGTTTCATGGCGCCAGACAACTTTCCTCACTGTTGTGCTCCCTCTCCTACAGCTAGCACACCATCCCTCCTCCCCTTCCCTTGTTTGCTTTGGCACTGAGGCAAAGATGTTTTTAAACCCCCATCCAGCCATTGTGAAGGGCAGCAGTAAAGCTTTCCTTGAAGGAACTGGGAGGAACAGCCAAGATGGTGCAATGCCTTGTCTGTAGGACAGAGGGGAAAATTGCTGAGGCCAGGGAGGTGACTGGAGCAGCATTCCTGCCAGTAGAATACAGGTGCCCCACAGCTCCAGCAGGGATGCTATAAATCTGCCTTGGCAGCATTTCCTCTGAAGCTGAATCCATCCTTCATTAGCTTGACTTTCCAAGCGTCATACAAACCCCCACAACATTGGCAAATTGGCACGGCTCACATTGGTGGTGGGGCTGAGTTTAATGTACTTGTTCAAGTTATTCTAAGGGGAAATGAGTAAGAGTGGGATTTAGGGCATTTGAAAGAACTTTTATGGGGGGCAGGGGGAGGGGAGAGAGAGAGAGAGGGAGAGGGAGAGGGAGAGGAGAGAGAGAGAGAGAGAGAGAGAGAGAGAGAGAGAGAGAGAGAGAGAGAGAGAGAGAGAGAGAGAGAGAGAGAGAGAGAGAGAGAGAGAGAGAGAGAATTTTGCTGTTTTCTTTCAGAGTTGAAGAAGAGTCCAGACTGGTACCAGGCAGAAAGCTCCCTTTAGCAATCATTGGAACTTTATTTCAGCTACCCACTCTTCCATCCTTTCACAGATATTCCTCCATAGTGTTATAGCTTAGTTATAACTAAGCTACAGGTAGTCCTCGACTTACAACAGTTCATTTGGTGGATGTTTGAAGTTGCAATGGCACTGAAAAAGGAGGGAGCCGCAACAGGACGGTCGAGAAAGATCTTGCTCTCCCCAAACTCCCCAAACTCTGAGTTTTTCACGAATCTTTTGACCAGGAAGAGACCCCCCCCTGCGGTCTTTCTGTCGGCAGGGAGTGAGAAGATCTATCTGGGCACTCGGTGGAGGTGAGGGGAGTGATTTACCCACCCGCTAGCAGTGCCTGTCTCTTTCCTTCCATCGGCGTTTGATCAGAGAGTCGCCCATTTTGGGAGCGACATGGAGACCGTGAGAGCCGAGCTGCCTGCCTGTTTGTGAGTCGGTGGACTGTTGATTAAGGGGCAGCTTTTACGACCTGGGGGAGAAGAAGAACGTGACGGGGGTCCGTGAAAGCCGAGGGCTGTTAATTTTGCCATTATTACAACTGCAGAGGCGCCCTCAGGATAGACCTGTGAGCCGAGAGCTGGAACGGAGGCGTCATTGTGGTTCCTTTTTGCTTCGTTTCTGTTTCGCTTTCTGCCGTAAGACTGCAGATAACCATTGGAACACCTACAGCCTTTGAGGGATTGGGGCTTCGGAAGCTCCAAAGTCCGAAGCTGTGAAACGCTGAACGCCGAATTTTGAACAGAGGCGCCATTAGAAGGGGTGGAGCCACGGCGGATGGGCGGACAGCAAACTCTGTCAGTCTTTCAACCGAACCCTCCTCCAGCTTTTACACGCTACACTGGAGACCCTAGGAAGATATCCCTAATACAGGGTTATTCCGGAACCAACTAGGCATCTGAGGAACATCTTGCATACTGCTGTTCTGACAGAGCTATTCTGACGGAGCTGACGGAACTTCCATCCAGGAACTCATGTCGGGTGTTGGGTTGCCGAGCTCCACTATTATCTCTATTATCTATTATCTCTATTAACATCATAGAAGGAACACAGGAATTTATTGACTCCATCGAGGTGGAGGGAGATCTACGGATTTTATGGATCCCTGCCACCACTATTGTCGCCACGTACCCCTACCATCGCAACCACCTCTCTTGGGCCACGGATATTTTATTTGTGGCAACAGACGCCAGCCTGCAAGGATGGGGTTATGCAGACCATCATTACTGAAGCGACTGTACTTGTGACTGAGGCCGCACCAATGTTTAGGCTTATTGTTTGGACTATTGCAGTGACCAGCACCCTCTCCCTGTGTTTTCCTTATCTGAGGGGGAGCCCCCCCTCTGGTAGTTTATTATTAAACTCCGGAGGGAGAGGGCCTTGGAATTTTGCTACGTATGTTGCTATTTATATCTGTGACCTATCTACCCCCCTATTAATTATGCTATTTCCCAGACGAATTTTTAATTGAAGACGCTATAATGTTATTGATGGATGGGTTATGGATGAGTATGACTGTGTGACTATATAATTAGAGGAGTGATAGGGATGTATATGTGTCCAGTGATCAGTGAGAATGGTATGGATGACCTGCAGGAAGGGAGGGGGACCAGCGGGGGGGAGGGGGTCTCTGGTGGGGGTGAGAGCCGGAACATCTCGGTCATAATGGGAAGAGGCAGATATAGCGGGAGCAGAGGGGAGGGCCGCTCTCAGGGAATAAGACCTCGCTGTTTACAAGCGATCCCTTGTTCCGGCCCCTCTGATCCGGTTCCATCTTGCTCAACCCTGATACCTGGTAACCAGAGTTCTCAGGGCCCTGGGCTCAGGATGCTGCTGCTTAATGCCAGGTCAATTATCAACAAAGCCCCCCTGATATGTGATTTAATCACAGAGGAGGGGGCAGACCTGGTGTGTGTTACCGAGACCTGGCTAGGGCAGGAGGGGGGAGTAGCCCTCTCCGAGATATGCCCAGCCGGTTTCTCGGTGCAGCATCATTCTCGACCCCAGGGAAGGGGGGGAGGAGTGGCAATTATAACGCGTGGAAATCTGCATCCCCGTAGGATCCCTGCCCCGGAGATTGTTGGGTGTGAGGCGCTCCTTCTGAAGTTGGACTTAGGGGTTCAGGTGGGCCTTTTCTTAACGTACCTGCCTCCCAGCTGCGTAAGTAAGGCCCTGCCTGAGCTGCTTGAGGCAGTAGCCGGCTTGGCGGTTGGTGCTGGGGGACTTCAACCTGCCATCTGCCGGCGAAACCTCTGGGGCAGCTCAGGAGTTCATGGATTCCATGACAACCATGGACCTGACCCAAGTAATCCAGGGTCCAACTCATGAGGGTGGTCACACGCTTGACCTAGTGTTTCTCTCGGGGCAGTGGAGAGATGATCTGAAGATAAGGGATATAGTCATCACCCCACTGTCATGGTCAGATCATTTCCTACTGAGGCTGGATTTCACAACCCCATTCCTCCCCCGCAGGGAGGCAGGACCGACTAGGTGGTTCCGCCCCAGGCGCCTAATGGAGCCGGAAGGATTCCAGAGGGAACTTGGGGAAATACCTGAAACCCTGGTACACAATTCGGCTGACGCCCTGGTGGCTGCCTGGAACATCGCAGCATCAGGGGCTCTAGACCGAATTGCGCTTAAGCGACCTCTCCATGGCAGTGGATCCCGGAAAGCTCCCTGGTTTACCGAGGAGCTCCGGGAGATGAAACGCCAGAAGAGACGTCTGGAGCGCCGCTGGAGGGCCAAAAAGACCGAGTCTGACCGAACACTATTAAGAATTTACATCAGATCTTATTTAGTGGCGATAAGGGCGGCAAGACGATCCTATCTTTCCGCTCTTATTGCGTCCGCAGATTCTCGTCCAGCCGCCTTGTTTAGGGTGACTCGCTCCCTCCTTGCAAAAGGGGGGAGCGAGGAACACTTACAAGGCAGAGCTGAGGAATTCGCTGAGTTTCTGTCGGATAAAGTCGCTCAGATTCGGTCGAATTTGGACTCCGGCAGGGCAGAGTCCATAGAGTTGACAGGGGCGAGTCTTAGTCCACCATTATGGGAAGAGTTTGGGCCTGTTTCTCCTGAGGATGTGGACAGGGCTATGGGAGCGATGGGTACCTCCACCTGTTTATTGAACCCGTGCCCCTCCTGGCTGGTCTTGGCCAGCAGGGAGGTGGCATGCGGCTGGATCCAGGCGGTGATCACCGCTTCTTTGCGGGAGGGATCCGTACCGCAGTCATTAAAAGCTGCGGTGGTGCGACCCCTCCTGAAGAAGCCTTCCTTGGATCCAGCCGATTTGAAGAACTACCGTCCAGTCTCCAACTTACCTTTTTTAGGGAAAGTTGTGGAGAAGGTGGTGGTGACCCAGCTTCTGCAGCTCCTGGATGAAACAGATCATCTAGATCCTTATCAGTCGGGTTTCAGGCGCGGCTACAGTACAGAAACTGCCTTGGTCGCTCTGATGGATGATTTCTGGCGGGCCCGGGATGGGGGGAACTCCTCCATCCTGGTGCTACTTGACCTCTCAGCGGCTTTCGATACCATCGACCATGGTATCCTTCTGCATCGTCTCAGCGAGTTGGGAGTGGGAGGCACCGTTTTGCGGTGGTTCTCCTCTTATCTCGCCGATCGGATGCAGTCGGTGCTGGCAGGAGGGCAGAGATCGTCCCCTAGGCCCCTATCATGTGGGGTGCCCCAGGGGTCGGTTCTCTCGCCCATCCTGTTTAACATCTACATGAAACCGTTGGGTGAGATCATTCGCAGACATGGGGTGTGTTTCCATCAGTACGCTGACGACACCCAGCTGTACATCACCACCCCGTCTGACTTCAGGGAGGCAGTTGATGTAATGTGCCGATGCCTGGATGACGTTAAGATCTGGATGGGGAGGAACAGACTCAGACTTAATCCCGACAAGACCGAGTGGCTGTGGATAATGCCTCCTAAGGACCATGATAACTGTCCCTCCTTGGTCTTCGAGGGTGCGAAATTGACTCCCTCAGACCAGGTCCGCAACTTGGGGGTCCTCCTAGATCCACAGCTAAAATTAGACCATCATCTTTCTGCTGTGGCTAGGGGGGCCTTTGCACAGGTCTGCCTGGTGCACCAGCTGCGGCCATATCTGGAGAAGGAGGCTTTACTCACAGTCACTCATGCCCTTGTCACCTCGCGTTTGGACTACTGCAACGCGCTCTACATGGGGCTACCCTTGAAGAGTATCCGGAGACTTCAGTTGGTGCAAAATGCGGCTGCGCGTGCTGTGGTGGGTGTGCCAAGGTACACCCACGTGACACCGATACTCCGCCAGCTGCATTGGTTGCCCATCGGTCTCCGGGTCCAATTCAAGGTGTTGATCACCATCTTTAAAGCCCTACATGGCTTAGGACCAGGATATCTCCGGGACCGCATTCTGCCTCATACTTCCCTCCGACCGGTTAGGGCCCACAGAGTTGGCCTCCTCCGGGTCCCGTCGGCCAAGCAATGCCGGCTGGCGGGTCCCAGGGGGAGGGCCTTCTCTGTGGCTGGCCCCGTGCTCTGGAACCAGCTCCCCCCAGAGACCCGAATTATCCCCACTCTGCTGGCCTTCCGAAAGGTGGTTAAGACATGGCTTTTCCTGCAGGTGGGGGGGACAGCTTAACCCACTCGAGCTTACCCCCCAAGTATGTATGTTGCTGAATGGATGTTGTTGCTTTTATACTGTTTTTTAAATTTTGTATTGTTTTTTTAATTTTATGAAATTTTGTTTATTCTTGTATTTCTCTTTGTTGTACGCCGCCCTGAGTCCTTCGGGAGTTGGGCGGCATATAAGAATAACAAAATAAATAAATAAATAAATAAATAAATAAAAAGTGACTTATTACCATTTTTCACGCTGAGCCATCCCCATGGTCACACAATCAATATTAAGAAGCTTGGGAACTGACTCACATTTATAACCGTTGCAGTGTCTTGGTGTCGTGTGATCCCCTTTTGTGACCTTCTGACAAGCAAAGTCAATGGAAAAGCCAGATTGACTTAACAATCTTATTAATTAACACTTGCAGTGATTCACTTAACAACTGGGGCAAGAAAGATCATAAAATGGGGCAAAAATCACTTAACAAATGACTCACTTAGCAACAAAGAAATTGGGCTCAATTGTGGTTGTAAGTTGAGGACTACCTGTATACAGCTATACTGTAGGTCGGCAAGTGCAAGGACTATAAATTTGTTTTCCAACAAAATAAGGAAGAAAAGTTAATATTCTCAAAAGTTGAGTTCCATATTCTCCCTTATCTAGCATTCCTGGAGAATCTACTTCAAGAGAGTTGTGCAGTTTGGATGTTTTCCTAGACTCACAGCTGCTTCACGATGATCAGGTGGCAACTGTGACCACAAAGGCCGTTGGGCAGCTTTGTGTGTTGCACCAATTGTAATTGTTCCTAGATTAGGAAGCTCTTCAGATAGTCACTCACACTGGTCATTTCATGGCTTGATTCCTGCAATGTGCTCTACATGGGGCTGCCCTTGAAGACAACCCACAAGTTTCAAATGTTATGGGCAGTAGCAGGCATACCTTGATATGCCCATGTAACATCTTTGCTACTCAATCTATGCTGGTGGCCAGTTTGCTTCCAAGTCTAAGTGCTGGTTACTATCTAGAAAAACCTACATGGCTTAGAGCCTGGTTATTTGAGGGACTGCCTGTCTCCCATAATATCTGTCTGGCCAATTTGATCTGGCAGAGTTGGCACACTCTGGGTTCCTTTGATTAAACAATGCTGTCTTTTGGGACTCAGGAAATATGCCTTCTCTGTAGCAACAACACCTGCCCTCTGGAATGAAGTTCCCCCTGAGATCCAGACGGCTTCCACCCTGCTGATATTTCAAAGGACCTAGAAGATCTGTATCTTCACCAAGGCCCTTGGTCAATAGGAATAAAAACTCCTTTTGATTGGGTGAGTTTGTTTCTCTATTGTTCTTTCTATTTTTTTTCATCATTGCCATCTTTAACTCTTTTTATTTTTATCTATTATTGCTTTCATTTTGTTTTTAATGTTTCTACCTGTGAGCCAACCCAGAGTTGCCTGGGAGTCGAGCATCATGCAAATTAATCAATTAAATAAATAAATAAGTCATAACTTGGAGAACAAAATCTCGAGCCCTGGCATGCAAGAAAGTTTGCCCTCCTGCATTATGATTAATTGCAATCTGATGATAAATGTTTCAAAAAGAGAGAGAGAGAGAAAGAAAAATAAGGTATTTGGGATCACTTCAAAGAAGTTAGTTATAAATGGGTCAAAATAGTTTTAAGAGGAATTGTCCACAATCCAAAATAGGCTAGCCCTCTGAGATATGTTTTAGGGCAGATTTCTCTCTGAGCGTCCTCCAGTTGCATCCCACTTGGAATTTGGAAAGATCTGCTCTGGCCTGAATTCTTTTTGATAGATTTCGTGATGTTGCTCAATAAAATGGGATTAGAAACATCCCTGCTGTTCTCCCCAAGCAAACAACAAGCTGTAGATTAACATTTGGCTGACCCTTGTGTCGGATACTATGCACATTTAGAGTCATATGTACATCCCTATGCTTTGTGAGGAACACATTTGGAAGCATCTTGCCATGAGTTTTACAAAAAGTTGGCACCCCATTTCTGGGATTCTAAGGACCAACACCCGTTGCCAACAACCTTGTCTTAACGGTGTTGGTGACTGCCTGCAATTGACCTCTTTCCTCTCAACAAGCTGATTCAATATAATAGCAATGAATCATTTAGAAAGCTTGCAAATCCAACATCCAGAAATTTTTTCTGGTGAACAATACATTGCGTGTATTAATAAACCATGTAAGCAAGATACCTCCCTCTATCATCAATGAAATATTCATTAGAGGTTTGCCATTTTTTCCCCTTATTATCTAGACGCACAATCTAATATGTGTAACCACAATATTCAATAATGTGTCTGTGAAAGACATTGCTTTGGTGCAGGCTGGCTATGATAAACAAGCGTAACTAGTTTCAAGAATTGCCACAGAGAGTAAAATTCTAATTTTATTCTCACTCCCAGAACAGATGTACCTCCAAGTCTATAGACTGCACTGCTTAACTGCAGCTACTCAGCTGTGACCTTCAGCCCCAGGCTCACTGCTATAAAATTTTCATGCAACCATATGGAAGAATATTTTAATAGAGATTTACTGTCAGTAAGTGTCCCAGAGGAGCAAATAAGGAAGCTGTAACATATTGCATACAGTAAATCAAGGGGACTTCAATGGAAAAATGAAACCTCCCTCAGGCAAGCATCTTTAAAATTACAGGCAACACTTTGTACAAATATGTGTACAAAGGACAAGAGATGCACTTGGCTAAGCAGCTCAGAAATGCTTCTGATCCATATATCTAATTATTGGAACGTGTGCATTGCATTGGGTAAGTGGTGAGAGGCGGCGGATTGGGCCAAGTGCTTGCCAACTACTATGCAAGTTGTTAGGGAGATAGCACAACATAAAAAGAAGGCAAATTCTGGTACGAGGCTGAAGGTGAAGTAGATGGATCACTACTTGAGATGTCCAATGACATGAGAGAAAGAGAGAGGGGGGGCAGAGGGAGGAAGGGAAGGAAGGAGGGAAAGGGAGTGTAGATCCTCACTTTTTGCTTGTCCTATTGCCAGTTTATGGTACTCACCATAGCAATAGCAATAGCAATAGCACTTACTTATATACCGCTTCATAGTGCTTTACAGCCCTCTCTAAGCGGTTTACAGAGTTCAGCATATTGCCCCCAACAATCTGGCTCCTCATTTTACCCACCTCGGAAGGATGGAAGGCTGAGTCAACCTTGAGCCTGGTGAGATTTGAACAGCTGAACTGCTGAACTAGCAATCAGCTGAAGGTCGCAGTGCTGCTTTTAACTACTGCGCCACCTCGGCTCCCTGGTGGTGCAGTTCTGAACTTCCTGAGTGCAGAAATGAATGCTGTTGTCCTCCTTTCACTCCCAGCCAATCAGAGATGTGTTCCTTATCCATGTTTTCCACCGTCAGTCAAAAATATCTTCCTGCCTGAGTAGTCTTGAGCCCTGCATTCCATTTTAGTACAACCCACTTCTGATTGGCTGCAGTGCAGTGGCTGGCATGACTCCTTCCCTCCAGTGACTGGTTGGTGCCCTGGGTAGCGTTTTGTCTTAGACTGCCAAGCTGTTATATTCTCTATTGGTCAGCAGTTGCAATGTGTTTTTTTTAAAATAATTATCTTGGGCTTGATCTATTGATGGCCTGTTAGAGCAGTGGTTCCCAAAGTGGGCGGTACCGCCCCCTGGGGGGCGGTGGGAACCCTTAGGGGGGCGGTGAGATGCAAGGGTAGCGACAGGGGGCGGTGAGAGGGGCCAGGGGGGCGGTAGGTGGTAGGTGGTTCGCCATGCTTTTGCACTTGAAGCTCCCTCGTGTTCCTCGCTCTTGTGTGCAGGGCAGCCCATTCTGAAAGAAAACGCGAGATGTTTTCTTTCAGAATGGGCTGCCATGCACACAAGAGCGTGGAATGTGATGGAGTTACAAGTGCTAGGTATGATGCCCGTCTCGCAGCCCGCCCAGCCCTTGCCCAGGCTCCGCTCCACCCTGCCCTGCAGGACTGGTCACCCCAAACTGCGTCCCACCACGCGACGGGCGTCCTACCTAGCACTTGAAGCTCTCTCACGTTCCTCGCTCTTGTGTGCAAGGCAGCCCATTCTGAAAGAAAACACGAGATGTTTTCTTTCAGAATGGGCTGCCCTGCACCCAAGAGCGTGGAACGGGATGGAGTTACAAGTGCTAGGTACTGAGTGCGGCACAGCGATGAGGGAAGCCGACCGCTCCCGAAGCTGCTCGGGCGAGCGCTCGTAGACCCGCGGGAAGGCCCCGCTGTGGAACCTGCCCATGCGCGGACTTTCCCGCCCGGCGTCCTTGTCGCCTAGCAACCCAGTGCACACAATTTGGTGGGCTCCCCTCCGGCATGGTGCACCCGCGGATCTCAGCTCAACTACCCCCCGACATCGACCCCACCAAGGGGCCTGTGGCCTTCGGCCGCCGAGGCCTCCCCAAGCTCAATGAAGAGCTGCAGCACCCCAAGCTGCTGATGTGGCAGCTGGCCTTGATGGCACTCTGTGACCTTGTGCATGACCCAGAGAACACTTACCAAGCCATCGGCCTGGGTGAGCGGTGGCGGCGGTCTGGCCACGGCTGGCAGGAGGGAAGGGAAGGGAGGGAAGAAGGAAAGAAAAAGGAAAGAAAGAAAGAGAGAGGAAGGAAGGAAGACAGAAAGACAGAAAGACAGAAAGACAGAAAGAAAGAGAAAGAAAGAAAGAAAGAAAGAAAGAAAGAAAGAAAGAAAGAAAGAAAGAAAGAAAGAAAGAAAGAGAACGATGGTAGGAAGGAAGGAAGACAGACAGAAAAAGAAAGGAGGGAGGGAAGAAGGAAAGAAAGAAAAAGAAAGAAAGAAAGATGGTAGGAAGGAAGGAAGGAAAACAGAAAAAGAAAGGGGGGAGGGAAGGGAAGGGAGGGAAAAAGGAAAGAAAGAAAGAGGGAGGGAGGAAGACAGAAAGAAAGAAAGATGTTAGGAAGGAAGGAAGACAGACAGAAAAAGAAAGGAGGGAGGGAAGAAGGAAAGAAAAAGGAAAGAAAGAAAGAAAAAGCGAGGGAGGGGGGAAGGAAGGAAGACAGAAAGAAAGAGAAAGAAAGATGGTAGGTAGGAAGGAAGATAGACAGAAAAAGAAAGGAGGGAGGGAAGAAGGAAAGAAAAAGGAAAGGAAGAAAAAGAAAGGAAGAGGGAGGGAGGGAGGAAGACAGAAAGAAAGAAAGATGGTAGGAAGGAAGGAAGACAGAAAGAAAGAAAGATGGTAGGTAGGAAGGAAGATAGACAGAAAAAGAAAGGAGGGAGGGAAGAAGTAAAGAAAAAGGAAAGAAAGAAAGAAAAAGCGAGGGAGGGAGGGAGGAAGGAAGACAGAAAGAAAGAGAAAGAAAGATGGTAGGTAGGAAGGAAGATAGACAGAAAAAGAAAGGAGGGAGGGAAGAAGGAAAGAAAAAGGAAAGGAAGAAAAAGAAAGGAAGAGGGAGGGAGGGAGGAAGACAGAAAGAAAGAAAGATGGTAGGAAGGAAGGAAGACAGACAGAAAAAGAAAGGAGGGAGGGAAGAAGGAAAGAAAAAGGAAAGAAAGAGGGAGGAAGGGAGCGAGGGAGGAAGAAAGAAAGAAAGATGATAGGAAGGAAGGAAGGCAGAAAGAAAGAAAAGATGGTAGGAAGGAAGGAAGACAGATAGAAAGAAAGAAAAGAAAGAAAGAAAAAGAAAGATGGTAGGAAGAAAGACAGAAAGAAAAAGAAAGAAAGGAGGAAGGTAGAGAAGAAAGAAAGAACGAAAGAAAGACTTATGACCACAATTGAGCCTAACATTTTGGTTGCTAAGCAAGAGCGTTGTTAAGTGAGTTTCACCACACTTTACAAGTTTGCCACGCCCACCCGGTCACCTGACCACTAAGCCACGCCCACCTGAGGGGGTGGGGTGGGGGGCGGTGAGGATGAGTTTGTAGCACCAAGGGGGCGGTGGACTGAAAAAGTTTGGGAACCACTGTGTTAGAGTTAAGTGAACTATTCTCAAACATAGACGCTCACACACCACTCAGTCCTTATATCTTCCAGTAGACAACTTTGTACCAATAAAGGAGACTATTTGTAGCACAGGGTTGAAATGAGGGGTCCTTGGTGCTCTGTGAGCTTCATGGTTTTCTTGCAGATGTTTCATTACCTGAGCTAGGTAATTACCCAAACTAGGTAACAGTGCTAGTAAGGAGTGTGGTTTGCTATCACTTTATATTCTAGTGGCTTGCCCTGTCAGTATTGGTGGAGGTGGTTTTAGAGATTCTTTGGTTGGGCTGTTTACTGTTGGCTTCTTTGGCAGTTTCTCGATTGGGGTATTCTCCTTACTAGCACTGATGATGTTACCTAGTTTGGGTAATGAAACGTCTGGAAGAAAACAAGCAAGCAGAGAGAGCACCAAGGACCCAACAAACACCCTTGTGTCTCTGCTCAGGTTGGGTTAAGCTTGCTTACATTGTTTTCCCATCCCCTAACCCTGCCAATAATAATGCAAATATTCTCTTCCCTTCCAGTGAGTGAGTGAATGAACGAACGAACGAATGAATGAATATTTTATTACTTTATTTCCATGGAGCTGAACTTCCTTACTACAACATTTCCATGGATTTACACAGGATTGTAGACATGAACAATCTATTCCCCTATTGCTTTGATTATTATAGCACATAAAGAGTAAAAAGAAAGGGTTTACCTTAGTGTTAAAGGGGAAGAGGTTAAAGGCAGTCATGTCTACAAACTTCTGGGAAAGCAAAAGAAAAACATGAAGACTAGTGAGGAAGGAACAATCCAG
This sequence comes from Diadophis punctatus similis, assembly GCA_023053685.1. NCBI lineage: Eukaryota > Metazoa > Chordata > Lepidosauria > Squamata > Dipsadidae > Diadophis > Diadophis punctatus. The sequence continues at coordinate 156,240,731 of JALIGW010000001.1, forward strand.
GGATGGGTTCTAACTTACCTTGCTGCTGGTTCGCTTCCTCCCATGCCGCGTGGCCGCGCCGTGTAGCCGCACACGCTTTGCACGCACGCGCATGTGCAGTGCCAAAAAAATTAAAAAGCAAAAAACGAGCAAAAAACAAGATGGCGACACATGCGCAGTGCCGGAAACTCGGCTTCTGTGCATGCACAGAAGAAAAAAAACCTGGAAAAAATTTAAAAAATATATTTTAAAAAATTAAAAAAAGATGGCAGCGCCCATGGACTGGCACCGACTGTGATGTCATCAGCGGTTTGCTACTGATTCGGGTGAACCGGTCCAAACCGGGAGGAACCCACCTCTGAAACAATCCCTAAAAACAAAAGGCCAATAAAGATATCTGGTCCACCCAAATATCAGCCAGCCAGGATTGCTTTTTTTTCCTTTTTCTTTTGCATGGGATGAACAAGAAGCAGAAGAGCAACCAGTCAGGTCTTGTGGTGGCCATTGTCCAAATTGGCGGACAGTTCCGCCTTTGGAGTACAGACTGGAATTTCTGATCTTGTTGGGAGCAAATAGTTACATTTTCCAGATCAAAAACAAAAACACATTCTAAACATCTGAAAGGAGATATGTAAACAGTGAAAGTAAGATTTAAAAGAGAGCTTACACCAGTCAAATCTGCATTTTCAAATGTCTGTATCAGAGATACCATATTTTTCGGAGTATAAGACGCACCGCAGTATGAGACGCACCTTAGTTTTGGGGGAGGAAAACAAGGAAAAAAGGCCTCTACCTCCCAGCAATTTGCCAAACAGCAAACAGCACAGACGATATACACTGTTTGCTGTGTATTTCTGTGCATGTGTGCCTGACCCATAGAAATGGCAAAGAATTGGAGAAATGTACATTATGGCAGTATATTAATCCCAGAAAGTTTTCTTAAATATAATCACACTAACTCCTCCTAATTATTTAAATAGATCTACTCCAAACATGACTAAGTCAGGATTTCTCAGCTGGCTTATTTTAATACTAATACTTAATACTAATACTTAATACTGAAACAGGACATTTCAGATTATACTTTTACAGATCTTTAAAATTGATGTGGTTTTCTGGAAGTATTCTCTGCTATTTAAAAGAAGATACAATAGCACTGGGCCTCTTCAGAGCAAGCATTTATTTTAAAAAGCTTCTTCATTTTGTTAAGTTGTCTAGAACAATAATAAAGCAGTCTTTAAAAAAATAAGTCTAATAATTTGAACACTCTACAAACATTTAACAAAATAACATATTAACAGAATCTGCCTCTACCTAGGATAGAACTCACAACCTCCTGATTGTGAGGCAACAGCTCTATCGCTGAGCCACAGCAGCTCTAGCTTGCCTTCTTGCAATTTCAGCAGTCTAATATTGGCAGCAGTTTATCTCCCAGCAATATGTCTCATCACAGCCACCGTAGTTTCAGTTTCATTTTACCACGTGGCTTGCAAGCCTCCGTCAGCTGTAGGTCGGGAGGCAGTTTATCTCTTCTTGTGCTCTTCTTGTGCTTTGCCCTGTTTGCTGCAAAGAGGTAAATTGCTGGCAGGCAGAGGCCAAAGGGTGGGGGTGGCTGGGTGGGGCTACATTCGGTGTATAAGACGCACCCAAGTTTTCACCCTCTTTTTGAGGGTAAAAAGGTGGGTCTTATACTCCGAAAAATACGGTATGCTTGTGTTAAAAAAAAAACAAAAGCTGAAAGCTTTAAATTGAGAAAAAGAGATCTGGAGACATACAATGTAGAACATGAGATGCCCAGAAGTTGTGTAGGATTTCCTATGTTGATGTAACAGTGGACAAATCTTTAATCACCAAGGAAATGTGAACATTGACATAGAGGAGACACTTTCTGTGGTAGCTCATAAATTTAAAAAATACCATGGCAAAGTAACAGTGGTTTTATGAATCCATGGATGGCAAAAAGTGGAGGGAAGTGGGGCTACCCAAATTAAATTCTGGGGTCTAGTAGGGCTGAAAAGTCTGCCATACATGTTTTGCTTAAACTGAGCTGTCATGTTTGTGTGTAATGGTTATAAGCCACAACATTGGAGCAATTAATTCATAAACATAATTATAGAGTAAATTAGCAGTCATTATTATTAGTGCAATTAATTAATTAAAGCAACTGAAGTTCCTAAGTGGCATGTATAACTTTTCTATTAAAACATATCTGTAATAGAGCTAATGAGCAAAAGCATCGGTTGTTAAGAAGAAAATTAAGAAACTGTATTATAAAGGAGGAAAAAAAAACATTTCTACTATTTGATGTATACGAGTGATTTGTAAATATATCTCCTCACACGTTACAAATGAAAGCAAATATATACATATCCCAGGATAATGTTGCAGAATCCAATTTGAGTCGATCACCAGGGATCAGAGATTTAGTCTTTCAAGCTTTCAGACTTGTGCTGGAGCCCATCCTCAGGGAACCTCTCTCTACCAAAATGTGTAGAGACATTCCGGTGTAGAGACATTCCGGTAGAAAGAAGTTGCCTGAGGATGGGCTCCAACACAAGTCTGAAAGTTCGGAAGGCTAAATCTCTGATCCCGGTGACCGACCCAGATTGGATCCTCACACATTTTCCTCATGGATTCCACATATACAAGTACACCATTCAGATAGTGTGTGATTACATAGATTCTACTGATGTATAAACTGTATTGTTTGAATAAAGGTATGAGGTACAAAATATTCCAATACACTAAAAAAAATGAACAACAAAAAAACTAGGTAGGGGAATACTCTATCAATTTTCCTTATTCAATATTAAACCGTTTTTCCAATTTTCCACAATGTAAAGATAATGTTAATTTTTGAGTGAATAATTCCAGCGTTTCAAGTTGTCTTTCCAATAAAACGCCTGTCCAGTTTAAAAGTCCAAGTTTCTGTATTGTTAGCAATTTTTCTGTCTCCCCCCTCTGATTCTGCCTCCTTTAATTTTAATATTTTTTTAAAGTGCCCGGTCGCTGCTCCATTAAATAATTGTGAACCCTTTTCCAAATTCTTTTTGGGGTTTGAGAATTCAAATAAATAAAGTTCTTCTCACCCAGTTCCAAACACTGTCCACCAACTTCACTCCAGCACTGTGCTTAGATGGTCGTCCTCTCGCCCAACTTTGTGGCAGCCATCTTAGACTGCCTCTTCTTCCCGTCTTGGCATAGAAGGAAAAAAGCTGTGGGGTTCGACAGGAGATTGCGATCTCACAGCTTCACCGCCCCTACAGGATGGCTTTGGCTCCTTTTAGAGCCCACAAACAAGGAGAAAACCAGCACAGGAACGGAGGTGACCATTCTCTCTGACTGGAGTTGCTGATAGGCTCCACCCTTCTCCTGCCACCTGCTGATGAAAGAAAGAACAACACATTCCCAAAATTTCATTTGTCTACTGGAAATTTAAATGTGATGCTATGAAGGAAAATATTGCTGAAAAGAAAAGAAGATTACAATAAAAGAATGGATTTATAGAGGGATTTAAGAAGGTGCTGGAAGATTTAAGGGGCTCTCCAGAGGAACAGGCAGATAAACTTGGAAAATTAAGAAATAAGAACACTGAGCATTTTGAGAAGTGTTTGTAGTTTGAACATATGGTCTTTGGATTATTGGAAAAAAAAGTGATTCAATAAAACTTAATGAGATGCTTCATCAAGAAGAATGGAGTGGAATTTGGGAAGAGGTGGCACCGGCAATTCAAAGTACAAAGGAGACATTGATAAGACACTACCAGAAAATTATGGAAAAAATGGAGAGTATAGATGAAATGCTGGGAAATATAATACAAGAGACCGTGAGTGTTCAAGACGCCCAGGAAGAGGAGGAGCCAACTGAAAGAGGAGACGGAAAAAGGGGACAGACAAAACAAATGGAACAAGAAAAAACAAGAGAGATAATAATAAAAACAATAGGGATTGATGACATAAGCCAAGGGGAGATTACTCTAAGGAAATTAAAAAAGAAACCGGGGAAACAGGAGAAAGATAGGGGCAAGAATAGATATTATGGAAACTAGACAAGGGAAAAGGATAGAGAAGGGAAGAAAGTTTAAAATGAATAGGCAAGATGTGGAGCCAGATAGAAATAAAGATCCAAGGGAGGAATATGGGAGCCAAGCTAAAAAAAGAATAATCAAAGCTTTAAGGTGAGTAAGAGATGATGGTTAGAAAAGGGAACATATTTAATATAGTAGTGGCATAACAAAACAAAACAAAAAAATTAGAGGGATGGGATTTAGAGAAAGGGGGATTAATAAAATACACATTTTTAAGTAATAAGGAGAAGCAATAATAAGAGGGGAAATTAAAACTTGAAGGATGGTATTATTAAATTTTAATTCAATATGAATGTGGGTAGGTTTGTTAAATGTAATAAATATGATTAACAATAGTTTATTTGTATTAAAACATATGATATGCAGAAGATGATTGATATAAAAATAACATATTGAAATATTGAATAATTTAAAAAATGAAGGGTTATAAGTTGAATAAGCAATTATAATTCAATATGAATATGCATATGTAAGTTAAATGTAGCAAATACGATTAATAATATCTTAGTTGTATTATGTAGAATATGGTGATTGATATAAAAACAATATATTGAAATATTGAATAACCAAATAACAAGTTGAATAAGTAATAATGGAAGATCTTAATGTAATATAAATGTTGGTATTAATATTAGTTATATACAGTAAGTTTGTTAAATGTAACAAATATGATTGATAATATTTTACTCATATTAAAAGGTATGATAATTAAGATAGGGTGATTGGTATAACATAACATATTGAAATATTGAATAACTAAACAATGAAAGATTATAATTTAATATAAAGATGTGTATTATTACTAGTATTATATAAGCTTGTTAAATGAAACAAATATGATTAATACTAATTTTCTTGCATGAAATGTATTATACTCAGGTACCACACTGTTCACACACTGATATGTTTGTAAAAAAACCCACCCTTAAAAAAATTCCTTATTCAATTCTCCCTGAAACCCTTGTCAAATATTCCCCCAAACAATTTAAGCTCTCATAAGTAAATGCATGTCAGTATTTATAACTAAACATTGATTAGCAATTTCATGGACAAGACATTGCCAAACTCCAGCTTTACTGTCAGTCCTGAAATTCAGGAAAACAGGATGTTCTAACCCAGTGTTTCCCAACCTTGGCAACTTGAAGATGTCTGGACTTCAACTCGCAGAATTCCCCAGCCAGCGAATGCTGGCTGGGGAATTCTGGGAGTTGAAGTCCAGACATCTTCAAGTTGCTAAGGTTGGGAAACACTTACCCTCTTCTTGGCATAGGATTCAAGTGAGTAAGTGTCAGGATCTGAGTTTTGACATAATGATTCCAATTCTTCATTTGCTCTTCCTGTGGATATCTATGTACCTTGGCCCATTATTTTCCAATATTGCACTCCAACCAATAATAATTTCTTAGCCAAAAATATATTTTTTCCAGCTTGTAGACTAATCGACTTTTAGCTGCAGAGAACTAAAAGGACTAAATCTGCTATATGTATCATATAAGATAAATACCTAACTGTTCATACACTTCTAATTGCTGGTTAACCTTAGTGAGGTTTGGGTGAGATTGAAAGTATCTATCCTATCTTTCTTTGCCAAACTTAAAAGAACAGAATCTGTCAGAAACCACCTCACTAGACAAATACTGTATTTTAAAATTTGGTAATTTTAATGTTACTTTGGGACCTTTATGTTTTGTATCTCCAGATTTACTGCCCAAACTAACAGTAACAATCTCACACTACACAATCTCTACTGAGATAGACTTAAAAGTATATTAAAAGACTTATTGAGCCCAGGTGACGCAGCGGTTTGAGGCAGTACTGCAAGCCACTTTAGCTGGCTGTGATCCGCAGGTCAGCGGTTTAAATCTCAGCGGTTGACTCAGCCTTCCATCCTTCCGAGGTAGGTAAAATGAGGACCCAGATTGTTGGGGGCAATATAAATATACATTGCTTACTGATGCAAACCGCTTAGAGAGTGCTTGCACTGTGAGGCGGTATATACAGTAAATCTCACAAATAAATAAATAAATAAATAAATAAATTAAATAAAAAGAACAGAATCTGTCAGAAATCACCTCACTAGACAAATATTTTAAAAGTTGGCAATTTTAATGTTACTTTGGGACTCCCACCTTTATGTTTTGTATCTCCAGGTTTACTGCCCAAACTAACAGTAACAATCTCACACTACACAATCTCTACTGAGATAGTTTGCCTGAGTTGGATCTCATTCCTGTGAGCCAACAAGAAGGAACACTCTAAAGTCAAACCAGGCTGGCACTCTGCCCTCATCCCCATTCTTCATCCCTGTGTTATCTTTTTAAGGGTGAAAGGAAACAGGGAAGCCAGAAACTATTGGGGAAATAGTGCTTTGTCTTCTGGAGGAAGGAGGAAAATCTCAGAGACATGAAGCAGAAGCAAGCAGAATTTCTATTGAAGAGAAGCTGCTTCATCTGACATTTGAGAAGTTGCACAAACTTTTTCAACACATTTTCCTCTGTAACTTGAGCTGAGGAAATTGCAGGTAAGATTTTGGGAAGCCTATCAATGTAAGGAAGATGCACAAAGGTTGATCTCAGGTTGACTTGTCTCTTGCACATATCTACAGTGGCATAAACAAGTGATTCTTTTGAAGAGACTAAAGCAGAGGTCTTCAAACTTGGCAACTTTAAGACTTGTGGACTTCAACTCCCAGAATAGCTGGCTGGAGAATTCTGGGAGTTGAAGTCCACAAGTCTTAAAGCTGCCAAGTTTGGGGACCCCTGGACTAAAGGCTTATAGTGTAGATTCCCATAGTAGCATAGTAGATCCCAATGGAAGGCCCATAAGCAGCAGGGAATTCCCACTCAACCATTCATGAATTTCAAGGCAGAAACATTCTCTGGTAACCTGTCTTTAAATTCCGATTTTTTTTTACTGTTTAACTTCATTGGATGATTCCAGCTTTAAAAGAGAGAAAGGAAAATCTCTACTCATTTTTCCTGCATCTTCTCTGGCTCCAGAATCTTCTTGTTGGGATGGGATGACCAGAATTATACAACATTTTTAAGTTTGTCTGCAAACATTAAATATAGCAGTTGATTTTTTAAAACAAAGCTTGATTTCCTTATAAATAATCCCCTGCATGGAACCTACTGGTATTCTTCTAACAACAGTTACATACCTGCAGGTTCCTTTCCTGTGACAAGTGATCAGTGCATGTTTGCACTTATCAATACATATATAAACATGTGCAAAATATGGCTCTTTCCCAGATATATAGCAAGAGAATAAGCTTGATATTTTTTTTTAATGGGAGTTGTTTTAGCATGCCTTCCTAATGTTCCCCTGTGCATCTTTCTTTCTGAATGAACATCTCAAGAACTGATTTGGGCGACCAATGCATTTTGATTGGGAAAGTTGAGTTCTACCAGCTTTCTGCAATAATATTGTCATTTTGGAATGAGTTATTATTATTGCCATCTCAACTCTCAGAATCTGGAAGATTGCTAGAAACATCCATGACAGACTTTTTTTTAAAAAAAGCAAATTGCTCTCAGCTTGTAAGAATCACAAAGGACATTCTGTTCTGGTTCCTTTAATCACCTTCTAGTATCCCAATTATAAAGAACAGAATTATCATCCCAATTAAGCAGCAGCCCGTGCCACACGGTGTCATTAAACTTTTAATTGGGTTCCTTGGGAAAGGTCCTGATTAAGTTGATTACCTGATGAAGCATGTCCCAATTAGAGAGAATGCTGTAGATGGTTCCAGTCACGGCATTTTAATTCCTCTTATACTTCCTGATCCACTTTAAGTAACATTAGTAGAATTTAACTATTCTTGGATTTTAACTGTTAACTAGTAGATCCTGAAGTGCAAATATTTACTGCCAATTAAAGTAAAAAAAAAAAAAAGGAAAACATATGCAAGAGATCCTCTGTGTCCAGTGAGAAATTCCCTCACATACCCCAAGCTCTCACACCTAAGTGCAAGAACAAATCATCTGGATTTAGTTTATTAACTTTTATTTGTAGACGGATCCAAATTTAGTCACTTGCCATAATTAACAGCTTTTCTTCCCTGTCTCTTTCCTTATTTCCATGTGTTGGAAAGCTTGTGGTTGCATTGGTTGTTATGCACACTGCTTGGAAATTATGAGTTTTCCCAACTTGGTCTTAATTTTTGAGTTACATGGCAAGAGCTGAAATACTGACTGACACACTGAAGAAAGGTTACAAAGGAGCCCTGTGGCAAACAATAGCAATTTCCTCGATGAAGCATTCATGCCACGCAGGTGACACTTTCCACCTTGTCAAGGCATGGAGATGTCACAACTTACATCACTGAGATACTGCATGTTGTTCCCATTGCTTTCTCTAACACATCAAGTGGTTAGAACAGGCCTCTGCTAGAACGGCTGTCAGAGATCATCAAAATGACATGAAAAGGAACAAGTCTGCAGCATCGTTTTTCTCTTGATAAGAGCAGAGCTAGATTACTTCACAAAGCAGTTTTAAAGGGATGTTTCATTCCAAACACTGTCCCGATGAAGCCTCCTTTTCACTTATGAGCAGAACTCTACTAAGAAAGCCTGAGGCCTTAATGCCATTGCCTCCTTATAAATCAACACGGGTACCGAATTTTGAGAATCATATTTCAATTACATATTTTCCTTAATGTTGATTTGCATTAGGCATGTTCATACCAACAACTACTGTGGGACAGCAATAGCCTTTTGAATTCCTCCATGGCATTTGTGGGGAGAGAAACTAAGGGGAAATTTCCCCAGAGGAAGGAATATTTTCCAATGGTCTCTAAATGGATTCCATGTTAGTGGTGATAGTAATGTTGCTTCTGAAAACTCAGAGGAAAAAATTGTTTCATGGTGTCTTCCTTCCAATTAAATTGTAGGATGAAAAACTCAGGAATCTGCAGACACTGGAGCGATATTTGTTCAATATAAGAATTCACGTAGACCCCTTGGCTACCTTTTAATAAACTTAAGCACATACACCATTTTCTCCAGAATCCTTTTCTCCTCAAAGGAATTTCTAAAACAAATTCTTGTTCATCAAACTGATTGAGCATTGGTTGAAAAAATAGGTAGGAAAATTCCTCTGTCTGGCACTATTCCCAAGGTTCTGCTATGCTGATAGTAAATGGAGGTTGAGAGTCAGGAGTTTCTAGATATACAATACAATTGGATTAATAGGGCTTTAGTTAGGGGTGGGCTCCTGGGGGTTCGCAGGGGTTCGAGAGAACTTCTAGCTAAGATTCTGTGCAGTTCGGAGAACCCCCAAATTGCACTCCTGGCTGGCCCTGCCCACCCTGCCCCTTTCAGGAGTCTCCATGCGGCCTGTTTTGGATGCCAGGTAAGTGCAGGACGCGTGGGGAGGCTCGGGGAGGACAAAAAATGGGCCTACCAGAAGTTCAGGAAGGCCGGAAGTTCGGGAAGGCTGGAAACGGGCCTGTTTCTGGCCTCCAGAGGGCCTCTGGATCCTGGGGAGGCCATTTTTGCCCTCCCAGAGGCTCGAGGAAAGCCTCTGGAGCTAGGAGGGCAAAAACGCCCCTCCTGCCGTGGTGCAGGAGGCTGACTAGGCCACGCCCACCATGGCCATGCCCACCCAGCAACCGGGCAGAGAACCCCTTGCTAAATTTTTTGAAGCCCACCCTTGGCTTTAGTTTAGTTATTTAGCCTAGCAAAATATGAAATGTCTACTGATGTAGTGATGGAAAATACATAAAATATCCAGGGCATAATTGCATCTGACTATTACTTTTTTAGTTTTGCATAACAGCATTTTATTTCTGTGAAACAACTTTTTTTGGGGGAAGATATTATACATTTTCCTGCAGCGCTCTGCTAATTTTGAAAATCTTTACTTTTTCCCAAGCATATAGATATTTGAAAATAACCAGTCAACCAGAAAACAGAATGAACTCTGAGGAAGAATGTGTCCCCAAATGAAGCAAGCACATAAAAGTAAAACAATCCTGAAAAATAGTGCAGGCAGAAGGTGAAGCAGGTGGAATAAAACAGAGAGGGAAGTAGCCATGGAGGCACTAACTTACAAAACTGAATCACTCCTCAGTCCTGTGTGGCTCTGGTTCTTCTTTATGCTCCATTCAGAGGAATGCCGTGAACCTACCTTTATTCAAAAGTTCTACCTATGAGCATTTCTGCACTAACAATTGATAGTGTCACCCAGCTATCCCTATAGTGATATAAAAGTTATCTGCATTAGTGATTTATTACCTCAGGTGATCCTATAAATCATGAGTAAATTATGTCTAGGCTGTGTTTCTTTTGGTCAGGGAAAGCTATGAAAAACTACCAGGAATTTGCATTAATGAACTTAAGACACTTTAGATGCAGTCATTCTGGAGAATGGCTCAGTGGCTAAGATGCTGAGCTTGTCGATCAGAAAGGTCGGCAGTTCAGCAGTTCGAATCCCTAGTGCCGCGTAACGGGGTGAGCTCCCGTTACTTGTCCCAGCTTCTGCCAACCTAGCAGTTCGAAAGCACATAAAAATGCAAGTAGAAAAATAGGGACCACCTTTGGTGGGAAGGTAACAGCATTCCGTGTGCCTTCGGCATTTAGTCATGCCGGCCACATGACCATGGAAGACGTCTTCGGACAGCGCTGATTCTTCGGCTTTGAAACGGAGATGAGCACCGCCCCCTAGAGTCAGGAACAACTAGCACATATGTGCAAGGGGAACCTTTACCTTTACCTTACCACGTGAAAACTCACTAAACAGTGAATATCCCCCCCCCATTTTTTTTAGTGGTGTTGGTTTTCCTGGAAAGACTCATTAATTTCTCCGCTTTTTAATAATATTTTGCTTCCATTGCACTGTCAAGAGTACACTAAAACAATCAAGTAGTCCTCAAGGGACAGGAATATGCAACCAGAATTTCTATGCTTGGCTATGTTTGCTGCCCTTCTGTCTGCAGAGCTGGATGCCAGCCAGGGAAACCTCTCCTTTTTAAAAATATCATCCCCATATTCCATTTTAGAAATTCTAGTATGGACAGGTCAGGTTAGACTAAACTGAATTAATTGCCATACCCTGATGATTTCTCCCCCCACCCTCCAACGGACCTAAGAATAGTTATTTCATTCAATAATGGGAGCTGGAGAACAGGCTAATTTGGAAATACTATTGACTGTTCATTATTTGGATGCAGTGCCAAAGAGCTGAGAGCCTGTGTGCTGTTAATGTGATCTTAAACATTACTATCTACGGTAAATCAGAAACAGGGCACACAAGTACTATAGCTGCTGTTTAATGATGTATGAAAAAGCTGCCTGGTAAAGTGCACCATTAAGAAAAGCTAAAACCGGGGCTCAACAAAGGCCTGATGAAATATTGATATATTTTCAGCCAATGTCTTGGTTTGCTGAAGACAGGCAGGTTTTCCTTCCTTCCTTCCTTCCTTCCTTCCTTCCTTCCTTCCTTCCTTCCTTCCTTCCTTCCTTCCTTCCTTCCTTCCTTCCTAACTTCTTTCTTTCTTTCTTTCTTTCTTTCTTTCTTTCTTTCTTTCTTTCTTTCTTTCTTTCTTTCTTTCTTTCTTTCTTTCTTTCTTTCTTTCTTTTTTCCTTCCTTCCTTCCTTCCTTCCTTCCTTCCTTCCTTCCTAACTTCTTTCTTTCTTTCTTTCTTTCTTTCTTTCTTTCTTTCTTTCTTTCTTTCTTTCTTTCTTTCTTTTTTCCTTCCTTCCTTCCTTCCTTCCTTCCTTCCTTCCTTCCTTCCTTCCTTCCTTCCTTCCTTCCTTCCTTCCTAACTTCTTTCTTTCTTTCTTTCTTTCTTTCTTTCTTTCTTTCTTTCTTTCTTTCTTTCTTTCTTTCTTTCTTTCTTTCTTTCTTTCTTTCTTTTTTCCTTCCTTCCTTCCTTCCTTCCTTCCTTCCTTCCTTCCTTCCTAACTTCTTTCTTTCTTTCTTTCTTTCTTTCTTTCTTTCTTTCTTTCTTTCTTTCTTTTTTCCTTCCTTCCTTCCTTCCTTCCTTCCTTCCTTCCTTCCTTCCTTCCTAACTTCTTTCTTTCTTTCTTTCTTTCTTTCTTTCTTTCTTTCTTTCTTTCTTTCTTTCTTTTTTCCTTCCTTCCTTCCTTCCTTCCTTCCTTCCTTCCTTCCTTCCTTCCTTCCTTCCTTCCTAACTTCTTTCTTTCTTTCTTTCTTTCTTTCTTTCTTTCTTTCTTTCTTTCTTTCTTTCTTTCTTTCTTTCTTTCTTTCTTTCTTTCTTTCTTTCTTTCTTTTTTCCTTCCTTCCTTCCTTCCTTCCTTCCTTCCTTCCTTCCTTCCTTCCTTCCTTCCTTCCTTCCTTCCTTCCTCCCTCAGCCTAATACAGTGAAGCTAGAGCCAGGAAAGTCTACTGGGGGTGGGAGAAGCAGAGAAGGAATGGAGCTAAAACTTAACTATATTAAATTTCTATTAGTCTACTAATATGAGACATACCTTTGCCTCTGTCACAGGAGGTGAATATCACAGCCCCATTAGCCCCGATCTTCAGCATGGAAAATTAGTCAGAGTTTCCCCGCTATTGTAGAAAGGAGAAGGAGCATTTCAAAAATGAAGCTTCATGAAAAAAAGGTCCATCATTCAACTCCCTAGCAGTGCTAGAATCCAACTCCATCCAAGTGCCTTGCCTTGCCTGTAAAAATATGCACAGTACATTGCTTACTTAGATGTAGCAGTCACTTTAATGTGCTTACCTCTACTTCTGCACAACTGTTTATCAATCTCCTTTTTCTTTCTTGAAAAGTGGTCTGTATTTTGGTCAGGAATGCATCTGAAAAGGATATCCTGTTGATTTTTTTGGATAAAACAGAAAAGAAAATGATTATCTTGCGGTTTGGATGATTAGGAAAAAAAATGATAGGGGGAAAAAAAGAGAGGATTTTGTAACCATAGGGTATGAGGTAGCTTTGTATTTGGGAATCTATGAATCAGAGACTTGGTGCTCATCTTCCACCAGAACCTATTATAGCCAAGCTAATATGTTAATGATTATTTATTTATTTATTTATTTATTTATTTATTTATTTATTTATTTATTTATTTATTTATTTATTTATTTATTTATTTATTTATTTATTTATTTTGTCAAGTAGGTATTGGTAATATACATAGATATAACATTGTTTATATACATAAGATGGGTACTAATAAAAGGGAACATTAGGACAGGGACGGTAGGCACGCTGGTGCACTTATGCACGCCCCTTACTGACCTCTTAGGAATCGGTTGAGGTCAACAGTGGACAGTCTAAGGGTAAAGTTTTGGGGGTTTGGTGATGAAACTATAGAGTCAGGTAGTGAGTTCCAGGCATTAACCACTCTGTTGCTAAAGTTATATTTTCTACAGTCAAGTTTGGAGCGGTTTACTTTGAGTTTGTATCTGTTGTGTGCTCGTGTATTGTTGTGGTTGAAGCTGAAGTAGTCGTTGACAGGAAGGATGTTATAGCAAATAATTTTATGAGTTATGCTCAGGTCGTGCCGAAGGCGACGTAGTTCTAAGCTTTCTAAGCCCAGGATTTCAAGTCTGATTGCGTAAGGTATTCTGTTGTGAGTAGAGGAGTGGAGGACTCTTCTTGTAAAGTATGTCTGGACACTTTCTAATGTATTTATGTCCGATATGCAGTGTGGGTTCCAGACAGATGAGCTGTATTCAAGGATTGGTCTGGCGAATGTTTTGTATGCTCTGGTTAGTAGTGTGATATTACTGGAGAAGAAGAAGCTACATAAGATTAGGTTAACAACTCTTGAAGCCTTTTTGGCGATGCTGTTGCAGTGGGCTTTGGCACTTAGGTCATTTGATATGAGTATTCCAAGGTTTTTGACAGAGTGAGGGTTGTCTGCAAGGACTTGTCTATTCAGCTTGTATTTGGTGTTCTGATTTTTTTTTTGCCAATGTGTAGGACAGAGCATTTGTTGGTTGAGATTTGGAGTTGCCAGATGTTTGACCATTCTGACACAAAGTCAAGGTCTTTTTGGAGGGTAACAGTGTTGTCGGTGGTGTTGAAGAGTTTTACATCATCGGCGAAGAGAACGCAGTCGCTTGTAATGTGAACCAAAATAAATACTTTGGGAAAACTTTCAAGTTGATCCAGTGGCAGCCTGCTGGCACAAAGATATGTTGCAATGATGAACTTACACTTGGACTAGTTGTGAAAATATCTATAGCATTATTCCAGGAATGTGATAGACACATCCCCTCTCCCCCCAACACACACACCACACCCAGTTCCCTGCCCAGGTTGATAGGCAGGTGGTATGCTGGAGGGCCATGGAAAGAAGCAGGAGGATTACAGGCAGAGCACCAGCTAAACCTAATACCCTGGACCCTCTTTTGGGTATGAAGATTGATAGCAAAATCTCTATGAAGATTGATGGCTTGAATGCTCCTGAAAGCATCTTACACATTTGCAAAAAGAATCAGAATACAAAATACAAACTTGGAGGAAACGAACTTGTAGACGACCCTCACTCTGTCAAAGACCTTGGAGTACTCTTATCCAACGACCTAAGTGCCAGAGCCCACTGTAACAACATTGCCAAAAAGGCACTAAGAGTTGTTAATCTAATCTTGCCTAGCTTCTTCTCTGGCAATATTACACTGCTAACCAGAGCATACAGAACATTTGTTAGACCAATTCTGGAATACAGCTCACCTGTCTGGAACCCGCACTGCATATCAGACATTAATACAATCAAGAGAGTCCAGAAATATTTCACAAGAAATATTTCAGCTTCATATTTCTACTTCATATTTGTACTTCATATTTCTACTTCATATTTCTACTTCAGCTCCAACCGCAGTAATACACGAGCACGTAATAGATTCAAACTAAATGTAAACCGCTCCAAACTCGATTGCAGAAAATATGACTTCAGCAACAGAGTAATCAATGCCTGGAATGCACTACTTGACTCTGTGGTTTCTTCCCCAAACCCCAAAAACTGTAACCTTAGACTGTCTACAGTCGACCTCTCCCCGTTTCTAAGAGGTCTGTAAGGGGCATGCATAAGCGCACCGCTGTGCCTACCGCCCCTGTCCTACTGTCCTATTGTCCTCTTTTATCGTTACTTTTTACTTATGTTATGTTTATACAAACTACTACTATCCTATACATGTTTGAAAATAAATAAATAAATAAAAATAAATAAAGAAGAGTGCTCCACTCCTCTGCTCGCAATAAAATACCTTATTCCACCAGACTTGAAATATTGGGATTAGGCAATCTACAACTACGTCACCTCCGATCTGATCTAAATGTAGTTCATAAAATCATATACCAAAATGTCCTTCCTGTCAATGATTACTTCAACTTCAATGGCAACAATACACGTAATAGATTCAAACTTAATGTAAACCTCTCCAAACTCGACTTCAGAAAATACAACTTCAGCAACAGAGTGATCAATGCCTGGAATGCACTACCTGATTCTGTGGTTTCTTCCCCAAGCCCCAAAACTTTAACCTTAGACTGTCTACAGTAGACCTCTCTCCATTTCTAAGAGGTCTGTAAGGGGCGTGCATAAGCGCACCACTGTGCCTACCGTCCCTGTCCTACTGTCCTATTGTCCTATTTTATCGTTACTTTTTTTACTTATGTTTATACAAACAACTACTATCCTGTACATGTTTGACAAAATAAATAAATAAAATAAATAAAATAAAAATAAAGCATCAGTCCATGTGATTGTCTGCTTGTAGTCACTATATAGCATACCAGTCTAAGAGCACAAATCAAGATTGTTATGGAGAGCAGTGCCTACTGACGAGAGGAAAAGGGTTGGGAGGTAGGCACCTGGCTGAATTATCACTACATTTGTTGCAAAATATATCAGAAATTGTGCAGACAGCAAGACTATGGGGAGAAGATGTAAAATGCCACTTTGAGATTGGATCAGCCAAATATGAAGTGAGGGAACCTTAGGTATAAGCTGAGGATGAGACAAAGGCTATGTCAGGAGAACATGTCCTGAAAGAAAGGTTAGCAAGGCATTTTTCAGGGAGTTAGGGAGATCCCTTACAACTACAATATGTAGTTTCCATACTCAAGAAAATGACAAAGGAAAAAAAATGGTAGGTAGGGCAAGGTAAAAAGCAAGGAAGCAAGGAAGCTAATTAAAAGAATGCTGAAAACTGAAGAGCCATGGTTACAGGGGTGAAATCCAGCAGGTTCTGACAGGTTCTGGAGAACCAGTAGCGGAAGTTTGGAGTAGTTTGGAGAACCGGTAGCGGAAATTTTGAGTAGTTCGGAGAACCAGCAAATACCGCCTCTGGCTGGCCCCAGAGTGGGGTGGGAATGGAGATTTTGCAGTAATCTTCCCCTGGAGTGGGGAGGGAATGGAGACTTTGCAGTATCCTTCCCCTGCCATCCCCACCAAGCCACGCCCACCAAACCACACCACGTCCACCAAGCCACACCCACAGAACCGGTAGTAAAAAGAATTGGATTTCAACATTGCATGGTTAGATTGTTGAAAGACTTTGTGGCACTCTCTCAAGATGCTACTGGTGTAGCAGAACTCTGTTAGTCTCTGATAACAAAACAAAAACAAAAGCAGAGGGCGGGGTTGGATACATAATGCAACTTATCCCTAAATAAGGCCATAATGATAGAATTCTGCACTGAAATATGGGCTAGCATTTCAGTACAAAAGAATCCCAAAACCTAGTCTTGGAAGCCAAGCCAAACCAAGTTCAGAGTGCTTTTAAAAACTGAAATCAACCAAGGGGAAAAGGCCAGAATAAAATGTAAACTTTTACAGGATTCCAGACTGACAGGGGGCTTTGGCCTACCAGACTGGGAACTGTACTATCAGGCAGCCGCAGCAACATGGCTTAGAGAATGGGTAATTTTAAAAAACAAGAGAATATTAGCTATTGAAGAACATGACTTACAATGGGGTTGGCATGCATTCCTGTGGGAGGGAAAGAATAAAACACACAAATATTTCCAAAGACATCAGGTGAGATATGCATTAATGGAGGTTTGGAGGAAAATTAAACAAATTTTCTATATAAAAATTCCGAGATGTGTTTCAACAATGGAAGCAATGGTTTATCCAAATGTTATAGACTTAAATAAGATAGTAACATACAATGAATTATTAGATGAACAAGGAAAATTGAAATCAAATCAGGAATTGCAATCACAGGGAATTAAAATAGACTGGTGGCCTTACATACAGATTCAAACAAAATATAAAAAGGATTTGGAACAATACAGTTTTCAAAATGAACAACAAGAAATTGATAAAATATTAACAGGCACAGATGAAAAAATGATTACCAAGATATATAATTGTCTTCTAAAATCTAAAATGGAGGAGGAAACGGTAAAAGAAACAATGTTAGCGTGGGCCAAAAATTTTGGGTATAATATTGAATTAGAGTACTGGGAACAAATTTGGAAAAAAAATTACAAATTGACAATGTTGTCCGCATATAAGGAGAATATATATAAAATGTTCTACAGATGGCATCTACCACCAGCGAGATTGGCCAAAATGTATCCAACTATACCACCCAACTGTTGGAAATGTAATCACGTACAAGGGACATTCTACCACATGTGGTGGACGTGCCCCAGTGCAAAGAAATATTGGGGGAAAATTAAAAAATGGATTGAGGAAATAACAGAGCAAAAAATTGAGATGAGGCCAGAACTGTTTCTATTAGGAATGATAAAAGAAAATATTAGAAAAGAAGTTTATTATATCATACAGCACACAATTACTGCAGCGAGAATCACATTCACCCAAAATTGGAAGAAGAAGAACCCCTCGAATGCAATGATTATAAAAAAGGTGCTAGAATGCGCAGAGATGAATAAACTAACGATGGAATTGAGAGGGGGGGAACAATGTATTTTAAACTATGGAACAAATGGTATGATTGGCTTGAAAAGAAAAGTAAAACTAATGTGTAAAGTAATATAGGACGATGTAACAAAATGAAACAAATGTAATTTTAGAGTCTAAATGGTTGTAAAGCAATGTATAAAATGTAAAATGTATAAAATGTAAAATGTATAAAATATAAACTGTCTTGACTCTTGTCCTGCTATTTGGAGCAAGGTGGAATCTGGGAAGAGAGAGTGAGGCTGACTATGTGCACCTCTCCCTCACTTTAATCCAATTCACGTGCAAGTCTTGATATCCCCCCCCCCAATTGATAGATGTCAAGGTCCTCTTCGAATACGATGGACGAACATCACCATAAAATGTATATAGGAACAGATAGACATAAGAATGTTTAAGTTAAAAACAATAGCCTTAAATATGGAAAATGTAAAATTAAGAAAGAAATTCCGATATCATAAAGCTGTATTAGTGAAACTATGTTTTGTTTTGTTTTAAATGTAGAAAATTTCAATAAAAACTATTTAAAAAAAACTCAAATCAACCAATATACCAGATACTCAAGCAAAAAAAGAAGCGACTGATTTCAAGGTCATCTACAACTTTCAAAACAAAACGGCAGAAAAGATTTAATATCTCCGAGGCTAGCCTCAGGATGGGACACAGCAAGAAGATCAATAGTTTAATTTTGGTAAATGAAAAGAAATCTCAGGAAGGCTCCTAGCTACTTGATTGAATTAAAGTGCGCTAACTGAAAAGCCATGCAGTTTGAGACAAGCGATTGATATGCACCATACAAAAATATTCTTAGATAGAAATGCTCAATACAAAAATATTTTTTGCAAATGCACCTCTGCATTTGCAAATGATGAAATCTTATTTTGCAAAAGTTCTGGGTTACTCAGTATATAGGGTTTCAGTTATCTGGCTGTGTAAAACTAGGCAAGTGAGTATTTGCATGTATCTGCTGACTTATGAGAGCAACACTGCCTCGTGAAATAATCAGAAACAAAATTAGGCTCTGACCCCTGGCAACCAACCAGCCATTTTTCACATCCAAGGCTGCCTTTCAACCTTGATATCGTTTCACTCCATAAAGTAGATTTTTTTTTGAGTCAAGGTGTTAGAATGATAGGGATAGGGATAGGGATAGGGATAGGGATAGGGATAGGGATAGGGATAGGGATAGGGATAGGGATAGGGATAGGGATAGGGATAGGGATAGGGATAGGGATAGGGATAGGGATAGGGATAGGGAAATATAGATATAGATATATAAATGTGAGATATTTGTTTTGACTGAGGATTCTAATTTCTTAAAATGAAAGAAAGGAAAAGAATGAAAGAAACTTTAGAAATCAATACTCTTTTTCAATCAGGAAGAAAATTTGGATTCATAAGTACATCTGAACAGGGTCCCTTTGATATATGCACACAATTTTACATTTCCTCCTTTTTTATGACACAGCTGTCACTGCAAAATAATAAAGAGTACATACAGAGACATAAAATAAGTTTTAAAACATTCTAAGAAAATAAATTATATGTCTAAATACTATTTAAATGCAATCTTTCATATAGATTTTTAAAGAAAGAAACTGCCACTAAGTACGGAATAGGGTAGAAAAGATTGACCTGTCTGTTCCTATTTTTTCTATCCCTTCACTTTGTCAAAGCTCTTGACACAGGAAAAGAACAATCAGTGGGATTATATCTACCACTGTGTCAAGAGGTTTCTTCTGTAATGATTCACAAATATCTATGTGTGATGCAACCATATATATGGAGCCTTCAAGAATGCATTGTGCCAAACATGCACATCAGTCATACACAGGGATGGATTCCTAATTTTTTTACTACCACTCTGTGGGCGTGGCTTATTTTGTGGGTGTGGCTTGCCAGCCATGTGACCGGGTGGGCATGGCTTACCAGTCATATATTAGTTATTTCAGAGAGATGTTACTACTATTTTTGCTATTTTATAGCTTACATGAAAAGCTTTGCATACAAAGTGTGTGTTACACCATGGCAACACAGCAACCTTTATATGCAGAAAATGCTATAGTTAAAAGACAAGCAAGTCTCATACAACATTTTTTGTTTCAGTCATGGATTCCTTAGACGAAAATATTGAGGACTGTTAAAAGAACAGTATCTTTTAACAGTCCCCAATGTTTTCATCTAAAGAATAACAGTATAAAACTGTATAAAATTAACAGTATAAAAGGTTAAGCTTCGGAAAACGCCAACTTTGGGAAGCTTTAGGCAAAAATGAAGGAAAAGTGTCAAATGCGAGCTTCTTATTATTTTCAAGCGAAGGGATGGGGAAAGACTTAATTGTCAGGTTAAGCCATCCTCCCCTGCTTGGACTCACTGTGGGGTAGGAAGGCAGCGCATGCGCAGTGCCAGAAGCTCGGCTTCTGGGCATGCGCAGAAGAAATTTTTTTAAAAAATTAATTTTAAAAAAAATGGTGGCGCCCAGGCACTGGCAACCAACCGCACCGGTACTGTGACATCACCAGCGGGCTGCTACCGGTGCTATAGAGTGGACCGCACTGGTAGAAACCCACCACTGGTCATACAGAAGGAGAAAAGAGGAGCCTTAAAGCTCTGGAAAAGTTTGTGTGCTAAATTTGGGACAAAATATAAGAGATAAACAGAACAACACAATTCAGAAACTAGCTCCCCAAATTCAGAAGCTGTGGTTATACACAATTCATTTAGAAATGCACCACTTTGCCTTAAATCCTGGAACAGTAGGATCCATGTTTCATGAATGTTCAAAAGTGTCTGGTTTTTCTTTGTTTTGTTTTTCCTTCCTAAACACTATTTAACTTTTTGCTCTTTATTATTACTATCACGTATCATTTTCAAATGACATAAAAATAAAAAAATTGTGAACTTGCTACTGGAATAACTCGATCAGGGCATCCCTTCATTGTGGGTTAACTTGAAGAACGCTGGCTTAATCCATTTAAAGAAAAGGGCAATTGCTATTATATCACAACCCCTTATTATAATGGCCACCTAGAATTCTCCTCATTACTTTCTCTATTAACTGAAGTAAAAGATAAAGCATTATGTATGGAATGCATCAATAGGAAAGAATGAGCTTCCAGGCAGTTAGCAGCCATGTCATCATGTAATGAGGTATAGAAGTAATCTAGGGAAGGTTTTATAAAATTAATAAAATTAATGAAATGTATTGATTAGATGAAGTCTTCAAAATGTACAGCAATGTGGGAGGGAGGCATTGATTCTTTCCAATTCTGTTAATGTTCCATCATGTCATATAATAAGATGCCTGAGAGAAAATGTAAAACAGAGATATGTAAAATTAATCTGAGTCATCTAACTATCTGTGTCACAGCCTCACCAATTTAATTCTATTTTTATCCCCCTTAAAAAAACATTTATCAAAAAGAGTCTTCCATTTCTATGCATCACACAGTGATTAGAATGCAGTATTGCAGGTTGTTTCTGCCTACTGTCAGGAGTTTGATCCTGACTAGCTCAAGGTTGACTCAGCCTTCCACCCTTCCAAGGTCAGTCTAATGAGGACCCGGATTGTTGGGGGTAATATGCTGACTCTGTAAACTAGAGAGGGCTGTAGAGCACTATGGGGTGTTATATAAGTCTAAGTGCTATTGCTATTGCTATTACCTAACTATTGTCTTGAAGTACTATAATATAGTGATGTTTCAAACTAAAACCAAGCTTATAGGGTTAAACCACTTTGGAAATATTTTAGTGAAGATATAATACTTCAATATTTTCTTAAATCATGACATCTGTACAACTGTGATCCATACTAATTTTCAGTTCTGAGTCATTTGATTTCCATTTCGCAGGACAATTTTCTACTCCAGAAGATTTAGGTCCAGATTTATTATGAAATTTCAGGACTTAAGTTTGTTTGGCTGTTTGTGAGAAGAAGTATACTTCCATCTGCAAATACACAAAATGAGATATTTATTTATTTATTTATTCATTCATTCATTCATTCATTCATTCATTCATTCATTCATTCATTCATTCATTTATTTATTTATTTATTTATTTATTTATTTATTTATTTATTTATTTATTTATTTATTTATTTATTTATTTATTTATTATTTGTATTTCTATGCCGCTCAATTCTGCAGGGACTCTGAGCAGCTAACAGGGATACAAATAGAATTCATATAAAAAACATTTAAAAACAGAATTAAAAAACACAATATAACAATTTATAAAATTTCCAATCATCCAATCAATTTCATCCATGGGCCAGCAGCAAGAGATCATTCATTGGCCCCAGGCTTGCCGAAAGAGCCAGATTTTCAAAGCTTTTCTGAAGGCCAATAAGGTGGGGACGGTCCAGATCTTGGGGATCAGTTAATTCCAGAGGGTAGGAGCTGCCACAGAGAATGCCCTTGAACTCAGGCCCACCAGCCAACACTATTTAGCGGACAGGACCCGGAGCAGGCCAGCTCTATATGATCTAACCAGTCGCAGGGAGGTATGCAGTAGCAGGCGGTCCCGAAGATACATTGGCCCTGATGATCACCAAAGGTGATCACCAACACCTTGAATTGCGTCCGGAGACCGATGGGCAGCCAATGCAGCTCGCGCAAGATGGCAGTAGTGTGGGTGTATCTGGGTGCACCCACAACAGCACATGCAGCTGCATTTTGCACCAACTGAAGTCTCCAAATACTCTTCAAGGGTAGCCCCATGTAGAGCGCATTGCAATAATCGAGCCATGAGGTGACAAGGGTATGAGTGACCGTGAGAAGTGCCTCCCGATCCAAATAGGGTCGCAATTGGTGCACAAGATGAACTTGTGCAAAGATCCCCCTAGCCATAGCTGACAGATGTTGATCCAATTTAAACTGTGGGTCTAGGAGGACACCCAAATTGCAACCCCTTTCTGAGGGGGTTAATTTTTCACCCCCTAGAACCAAGGAGGACACTCTACCAAGTCCTTGGGCAGCAGGATCTATAGCCACTCAATCTTATCCGGGTTAAGCTTGAGCCTGTTGACTCCCATCCAGATCCTCCTGTCGTCCAGGCACCGGCACATCACATCAACTGCCTCACTGAATTGACGCGGGGTGGAGATGTAAAGTTGGGTATCATCAGCATACTGCTGAAACCTCACCCCGTGTCATTGGATGATCTCACCCAGTGGTTTCATGTAGATGTTAAATAGGAGTGGAGAGAGGACCGATCCCTGAGGCACCCCAAAAATGAGGGGCCTCTGTCCACCAGCCAACACCGACTGCGATCGATCAGAGAGATAGGAGAACTACTGTAGAACAGTGCCTCCCACTCCCATCTCCCTTAATCGGCGCAGAAGGATACCATGGTCAATGGTATCGAAAGCATTGACTTTTGTCTCTCCCTCCCCTTCCTCCACAGCAATAATGTCCTGCAGAGTTATGCCATACATTTATGCCATAGCCTTTGTTTTAATTTTTTAAAAGCTCCCACTTCTTCAAAGGGGGGAGGGGTGACTTTCCTCAGATTCTTCTTTGCAGAGTTCCTTGGTATAACTCTGTGACCACATAATAATACATGGATTCAAGGTCATTTTGTGCTACACCAGCATCTACCAGGGGGTTGATCCTAAATCAGGACTCCCCAAAATGATCAATATCAAACCTCAGAGATTGTTTTTGTGGTATTATTAGTTGAATAATGAATATTATTGGTATTCATAAAAATTATTTCATATAATAAATGTTTAAGGGTTCATGAACTGAAGTTCTGAAACTTCATGAAGGGGTTGATGAGCTGAACAGTTGGGGGGACTCCTTAGTCTAAATCAGTGATGGCAAACCTTTTTTCCCTCAGGTGCCGAAAGTGTGTGTGCGCGCGCTATCGCACATGTGCGAGTGCCCACACCCATAATTCAATGTCTGGGGAGGGCGAAAACGGCTTCCCCCGCCCCCCCCGGAGGCTGGAAATGGCCCATTTCCTGACTTCCGGTGGGCCCAGTAGGCCCGTTTTTCACCCTCCCCAGGCTCCAGAGGCTTCCCTAGAGCCTGGGGAGAGTGACCCTCCCCCGCCCCCTGGAGGCCCTCCGGAAGCCGAAAACCCACTCCCAGAGACTCCGCGTGAGCCGAAAATCAGCTGGCTGGCGCCCACATGTGCACTGGAGCTAAGCTAGGGCAACAGCTCGCGTGCCGGCAGATATGGCTCTGTGTGCCACCTGTGGCACGCGTGTCATAGGTTCGCCATCACTGGTCTAAATGGACAGTTCCAACTATACGATTCTATGATAATTTCAGAAAATCACTGAATTGTTGAGAAAACATGTATTGTCTTCCTGTTTTCCTTCATGTTCATATCACACATTTCTGATTATATAAGCAACTTCTGCTGAAAAAAGAAACAAAAAATCAAGAGCCCAAGTCATCTTATATATCAGGACATACTCTATTCAAATTTCTTTTATGCCAATGTTCATCCTACCAAAAAATGCAAATACACCCCTTGCAAGATTGGTAGTTCAATCCTTTGACATCCCTATTTCTTAATCTCTTCATTATACTTTTATAAAGGGACCTTGCCTTCATAGCAAGATTATCAGCATATGTGGCTGTTCCATATTTGCCCTTGTTACCAACAATCTATAATATAAATGCCTTTAATCGGCTAATCTGTTACTGATCTCCACCTTGGCTTGAAATGTTGCTTAGACCAGGAAAATACCGGTACTCTTTTTTTTTCAGTGAAATTTTAATGAGTGCAGACATCTGTGGTTCAGTATAAAACCCATTCATTTTACTGTTTATGTTAGTAGGGAGATAATTCTGATCTTTAAACAGATTCTCAATGCATCTTCCTTAAGGTATCTAGTTTTTAAAATGCAATTTACCTGATGATTTTTACTCTTTTAAAAAGGCAATTCCTTTTGTTTCTAAGCAACTTCCGGAACCAAATGCTCTTTTGCAAATGTATCTTACTAAACCAAGTTGAGTTTGTGTTGTGTGCTCCACTCTGTGAGTGTGTGTACTCATGCCTACATTTAAGGCTGGAGAAAGACAGATGTTAGCAGACTACATTCTAGTGATGTCCATTTTAGAACATCTTGGACATTCACTTCCATAAAAATCCATAACAATTGTTTGGGAACTACTTTAATTACCATTCCAAAAATAAGGATAGAATGGTGTAGGTGTATGTTTACCAATGAGGATTTTGCATAGTGAACTGAGTCCTTAGGGAGAGGGCGGCATAGAAGAACCTCCAAATAAATAAATAAATAAATGAACTGGGGCACATGGATGAATACATGAGTAGCTGAAAGTGATCCTTTTTTCAGAAACATATGGTAGATACCAGTGATGGGTTGTAAATAATTTTGCTACTGGTTGGCGTGCACACTTGCACCCGTGCCAACGCTTCTGCGCATGCGCAGAAGCATCCCGGGTGGGTGGGCGGAGCCTCCTGCCACTGGCGCTACCGGTTCAAAGAAGTGGTTCAAACCAGGAGCAACCCAACGCTGGTATATACCATATGAACATAGACTCCACAATAAGCCATTCATGTCCATTACCTGATGATCCTAACAGACAGCACCAACATCAGCAATTCAGCTCCAAGTGCAATCAATGGATGCCCCAACATGTGAAAGGCAGACAATAGAAAGCAAGAATTAAATCAGTTGGGTGGCATTTCTATTCTCCCTTGCTCTAAATAGGTAAGAAAATTGCTGTAGCTGGGTATGATAAGTATGTGCAACACAGAATTGTTTAAAAAAGAGCATGAATCATTAACGCAATTTCAACAAAACCCAATTTCTTGGTATCTCTCCACCCTACCCTTTGGGCATCTGTTATTCATGTGCGGATTTATAGTGAATTGTTTTGTTTGGGTGGAGTGTCTTCTTTGGGCTGACCTTGCCTATATTTGGGTTGCAGCCCCTGGCATGCCTCTCAAAGATCAAGCACAGCCTAAAATAATAATATTAATTAATGCTCCTTCCCTCTGAGCTACAGCTATAATTAATAATGGGGAAAATTGTTGGCAAAGAGTGGGAAAACAATTTAATTACCCAGGCTTGCTAGTTCACTTGAGTGAAATGTGAAGCAAAGGGGAGCCATTTCTTTTGTAAAGCAAACATTGCATTAAGATACCAATTAATGAGATTCAATCATAGAGTCAGTTGTTACAAGTATGTCTGCCTTTCCCCTGCATTACAACTAGCAGTAGACATGCAACACTTGAACTTTTTTTCTGCAAAAAGACAAGGAGTAAAATTGCTGGCCGGGCTGCTATTCAGCTCTTTAAAAAGTCATCCTTAGGACAATTTTCCAGAGGAAAGATGTGATTTTGCTGGTGGTAAATCAACTGGGGATTGATGAGGGGCATCTTTTTCTTACCACTATTTTTCAGCACAAAGACATCTGGAATTGTTAAGCATATGTTTGTTAAAGACACAAGAGATCATCTGAAGAAAACTCCCCTGAACACCTTTCCATACAAGCGAAATGATATACACTGTACACTTTTCTCATCATGTTTGATAATCATAAGATAGAGTACAATACTTCTTGCCCTTCAGCACCCTTTTACCGCATGTCACCTTTAGGGTTTTCCCTCCCCAAAATACTCCCATTTCTAGCAGCTACTATTCCTTAATGCTAACAATTCTGTGCTGTTCCATCTCTTCTCTTATATTCATCGTCAGTGCAACAGTAGGCATCCATCCACATCTTTCAGGTTCTCAACATTAATTTAATTACAATTAGCATCTTTACCATCAGCCTCACTTTCCCATTTGATAAAGAATAAAGCATACTTGTACATTTTTGGACTTGCTGACATAAACTCAATCTCATGGTGTTTGGTGGGATGTTGCTTGTCAGCTGCCCTAATTAATTACTTAATTGTGGTGCCCTTGCCCCTTCCCTGCTAATAAAAAATGACCAAATCCATGTCATGATGCAGACATCTTTTGCCCAGACTCTCCAGGAGCTTATATAATTCCCTTTTGCATAACTGAATTAAAACAGACAAGAAATATGTTAGTCCGTGTGAATTTGATGGGGTGGTGTTTGGCAGTTTTCCATGTCATATCACCTGTTACTTCCATCAACTTCCGGGCAGGTGCTGGGCACTGTCTCCATGTCAATAAATTTACATAAAGAAATAACACAGGAAGACAAAGAGATATTTGAACAATTCCTGTAGGCTTGTCAGTATGTATACTTTTGCATAGTTGGTGCTCTTCCTAAATCCATAGTAAATTTAAAAACAGCCTATCATCAGTCTTTTGCAGGCTTCACTTTGATATGCTCATGTCATAAGAGGATGCAGTTTTTGTTTTCATCATTCTGAATGCACTGGTCTTTATCTTATTCTATCCAGAATGAATCAAGGTACCTCCTGATGGTTTCAGAATTATTTGACATTAGGGAGTGGTCCCATGTAATCCCTGATGGTTTCAGGATTATAATATTTGACATTGGGGAGTGATCAAATATAGTCCAGACCAGTTTTTGTATTGGAATGGCCAACGTGGGAAATATGTAACTTCAATGGGTAGTTTGCTTAATTTAAAGGATAAAAGCCAATAAACTGAATCTTAAAAAGTGATAGTGTAATAGACAGCAGTTTACTTCCTTGCATCACAGGTTTCACTTGAATCTTTTCTCAGCTATCCCAGAACTAGGTAACCATGATAACCCTTGAAGTAATGAAAAAACATCCTGCTAACCATAATTTTTATTACATTTTTTTTCATAAAGTGAGTCAGGCACCCAACACTATAACGTTTCCATCTGACCACCACCATCATCATCCTCTTACTCCAGTTTATCCATAACGTAGACATACCGGTAATTTGGAAGGTGAACTATTCTTTGCTGACAATATTCAAAATCATAAAACATGTATTTCACAGCCAATCATTTGTAGTTGAGAGAGCCTTCTTGACAAAAAAGCCCCCACCTTTAAAACTTTGATGGTTTTAACAAAATGTAACTTTGATGGTTATGTCATCAAATAAATACAATAAAAACTTTGATGGTTTAAACCAGCATGTTCTTCAAAGGCATGTATCTGTGAAAACTAAAATAAATAAAAAGTGTTTATTTATAAAATGTAAATGAGAATCTTAAGAGTTACTCCAAGACGGTCTTCAAAGTTACAGATATGTGAAAACCAGAGGTGGGTTCCTCCCGGTTCGGACTGGATCGCCTGAACCGGTAGTGACCCGCTGGTGATGTCACTGTCACCAATTAAACCGTGCATGCCACCATTTTTTTTGGAATTTTTTGCAAATTTTTCCCTGTTTGGATAGCTTCTCCTCTTCTGCTGCTTGAAAAAGGGCCCTCCTGCCCGCCCCCGGGTTAATACTGACATTTATTTCTTCACCTGAAGCACAGCTGATCAGCTCCTCAGCTGTGTTTCGGGCTGATTCCTGCTACTGAGCATGCGCAAAAGCCAAATTGCACGAGGGGACGCCGTGAAAACGTCACGAAGTGAACCGGTGGGGAAGGTAAGTGGAACCCACCCCTAGTGAAAACTAAACCATCTTTTCAGTAAAAAAAACAACCATTCTGTGATAGAGATCTTTAGTTCTAATAATGTTACATTTTGTAAAAAGCCCAATATCTAACCCGGAAGATATGGGAAATTCACCATATACTCTACCTTGAAATTGACCATATGGTGTCTTTTGTTCTGTAGATTTTGGCTAAAACAACACAGTGCTTAACTTCCTAAAACAAGTCCCTGTCTGTTCTCAACGAGAGAGACTACTGAATCATCACTGAAAACATATCCACATTTCTCTCTAACATGCTTTAACCATGTTCAGGAATTCATTGCATTTTAAATCACCCCATGCCTCCCAACAGGAAAAATGGGGTGATTCAGCCCATCTGTATCCATCCTGAGTTCTACAAAATCATTCGACCCTAACCCTTAGACATCATTGCAAATATTCCTTATTGTGTTATGAGTCACATCTATGGTATGTGTGAATGAATGGATATGATCATGATTTATGAATGAATAGTTTGGTAATATTTCATAGCACCACAGTTCCTAATAGGTTTCTCCCACATCTACGTCATGCATATTCATTGGGTCCTCTGATTGTGACTCGTGATTGTTTATATCTTCCACTAGTGGAGCTTCTAGTATAGTCTTCCCTGGGCTGCTTATGTTGCCTGAGAAACCCCCAGGAAACCTTCCACCTTCCATGTTTACTTCTTTGCATGGTGTCTCTGAATAAAACAGCAGAAACAAACAGCACTCCAGGAAAATCACAGTAACACCTTTACATGCCTGGCCCCTTAAGTTTGTTTGAATAAAACACAGCAAATATTGTTATGCTCTAATCTTCCTTGTGCTGCATTTGATGTAGAAGAATGGAGATCTTCTGCAACTTATTAGTGTAATTGTGCATCAGTGGGCAGTGGCAATTCTGGAGCGATTTGATCATCCAACCAAACTCAAGAAAACAAGAAAAGAGTCACAACAGTAGCCAGAATTGCTATAGAAATGCTTCAAAGGAAGCTGAAATTCCATCAATATTTATTTCCATGAAAATCAACTTACCTTCATAATTTTTCAAATATTGTAAATCTAACGTTTCATTTTGTTGAAGAAAGAAAACAGAAAATTCACAAACACTATAATATTTTGCTTCTAATAAGGTTACATTAAAAATAAAGTTACATTTATGTGTATAAATCTATCTATATACATGGTGTCCCTTCTAAAAAGGCTCTTCTTAGCTATGAAATGGTGGCTTGAGAAGTTAGAAAACTTCACATTGAATGAGCTGCATATGTTTCTGACTTTAAGACTCACGTCAGTGCCACAAATTAATCACATCAGACGTAAATTTGTAATATTTTTGCAAAATCTGTCAGATTAAGGAAGAGATTTAAATAGTATGTTGCTTCAATTTGATTAAATTGTATCTGTTTTACAATATGACACAATTAAAACAGGGTTAGCTAAAGAAATAAAACAGATTTTGTTTTACATGTAAACATGTTTTATTACAAAATTCAATGTTAACATCTTGTAGCTGACAGAAAGTTTGACATACCAGCCTTTTCAGAACTAATAAGCAATTTGGCCCCAGTGTTTGATGTTACTAAAAGTGAATAGAATCATCCTTAATGCAACCTATGAAGGCTGCCATTTCAACAAAAGTATCCTGTGTGAAATATAATTTATTAACTTTAATGGAAATATTTATGACGACCCAAAGCCCTCAGATCTGTAAACTCTGCATCAAAAGCTTTTATTGAGCTCTGTTTCTGGTTAGCCATTCAACTTGTTTTTCTTGGTTATGTACAGAACCCATCAAACAAGGAGGAAGGATGTGTATGATGCAAGCTTTCCAAATTTATGTCATACTAACATGTTGAGACCTCACCGTTTTCAAAAATAATGCAAAATCAAATTAGGATGTTTGGTTTAGCGTTCAATTGAAGTACTATTTTCTTACTCTTTATACTTAACACAAGGCAATGTAACTCCATTTTTGCATTGCCCCAAGGGGGGTTGCATAGTCCAGGAGTGTGGAAGCTCTTTCTTATCCCGTTCCTTCCCTTCGGAGCCTCAGAGGTCATTTTTACATCAGACAAATCAACTTCCATTCTTGCTTTTAAAAGGCCCTGCTTCTGCCCAGGCATGTAACCCAAACCCAGTGGTGGGTTCTAAATAATTTTGCCACCGGTTTGCGCGCACGCTCGCATGCGATGCTTCTGCGCATGCGCAGAAGCATCCCGGGTGGGTGGGCGGAGCCTCCCACTGCCTCTGCTACTGGTTCTAAGAACTGGTCCGAACCGGGAGCAACCCACTGCTGCCCAAACCCCCTTCTCCTTGCTGAGTATTTTTTTACCTGCTTTGTGTAGTTATTTTAGACTACATGGTCATTACATGCCCAGACACATGACAAACCTTGCAGGACATGCTTTGCATGTGTCTGTACTCTGTAGTCATATGAGGGTATGTCTCCGTTTGGTTAAATCTTTAATACATATGGGTTTAAAGGTGTGTATTGACTTTTATTTTCTTTCATAAAGTGTCATTTTCTATTTCTGCCCAAATTGCTTAACCTCTCCCAGAAAACATGCTTGGGGAGAGAAGGGAGCAGAATGCCCTGCTATCTAAACACTCCAGTTTGTATGTCTCTGGGCATTGGTCATATATCCTATAGCTCTCGGACAATATTTTTTACACAAATAGCACCAACCAAACATACATTCTATAGTATGATATGAAGTAATTTGTTTGGTTTTGATCTAATGTAAAGGGCAGATTTATCAATTATGACTGGCAAACCATGCAGATGTGGGTTCCTCCCGGTTCGGACTGGTTCTCCTGAACTGGTAGCAACCCACTGGTGACATCACAATGATGTCATGGAACCGGATCAGACAGTACTGGTCCGTGGAGGCCGCCATCTTTTTTGGGGGATTTTTTTGGATTTTTTTTTATTTTGGGGGGGATTTTTTGGGGGGGGGTTTCTTCTGTGTATGCGCAGAAGCCAAGTTTCTGGCACTGTGCATGCATCACCATCTTGTTTTTGAGGGTGTTTTAATATTTTTTCAGATTTTTTGCTACTGCACATGCGCACGCGCACCCATGAGGCGCGGGAGGAAGCGAACTGGCAGCGAGGTAAGTTAGAACCCACCCCTGAAACCATGGCTTTTGGTTTATTATGATTTATGAATCCAACCAATGGGGGTTTATCCAGTGAACTATGATTAAACCAACTGCAGTTCAATTAATGCATGAAGCAGGCTGGTGTGCTAGCACTTCTATTGCTTTTCCTGCAAATTCTTTTTTCTGCACTCAATGCAAATGTCATATTTTGTTCAATAACTTCAAGCAAGGTATTTCTAAGGCAATCCTGTTCATCTGCTTAGATATCAATGTCTTAGAGTTCAATGGAACCTATTCCCATATAAATAAATATAGGATTATGGTCTGAAGGGCAAAGTTTAAGTCTTTGATGGGCCAGTAGTCGCTGTCATTAAACCACCACCCCCCTTTCCCCTTTGTCTAAACAGAAATTTAAGCTGAAGCATCTATGTAGTCACCTGTGGCCAGCTCTCACTTTAATGGATATCTGCTCTAAAGACTAAGGACTTTTATTATTGTCTGCAATAGCAACAATTGATTGTTCTGTTTACATTACAGGATTTTAAAGGGCAAGACTGACATGACAGAAAAAAATGCAGGAGTGCCATAGCTATTGAAAAAATTAAGCAAATGAAAAGTAAGATTTTTACAATAGGCACAATCCATTAGATGTTAAATCCTTTCAAACTACACTGAATGAGGCACTAATTTTACATATGAAAATAGATGACTTACCTCTTTAGTAGGACATAGTTGTCATTGAATTCCAAGGACATATTGTTAGGTACATAAGCCTACCAGGACAATACAGTGGTTTATTTGTGATGCTTAGTTCTTTGTAGAGGTCAATATGATTATTATCTTAGATATGCTTTTATTTGAGTGGAGTAATTTTATTATGTATTGTTTTTTATTCTACCTTTACAGGAAACATGAGGTGATTCTTGATTCTTTCCTCAACTTACTTTTTTTCCTCGTTAAATAACATTATCAGAGATTATGATTGCTAAGCTTGATGGCAGACATAATAAGAAATTTTCAAAATTTCATTAAGATCTTTCTACATTTCCCCCAGTAATCCAATCACTGTAGGAAAATGCTTGTTATAAGCAAGACATTATGTGCATTGTACTTTATGCCAGTGGGGAAGTAGAGACTATGACATTAGATAAAATTTTGTTACTCAAGAAAAATGCTATGCCTTTTTTTTCCAAATTACTCTTTTTGGTTACAAGTATGTAGTTTTAAGTTTACAGATAAAGCCTTGAGAAATCTTTTAAAAAAAAACCAGAGAAACTGCTGGCAAACATTTCTTTTGGTGTACTTTGTTAAGCAGCCAAAGATCAAGAAATTATGCACAATTACAGAAACAAAACATTACAGAATTATGCATGAAGGATCAGAATTTGATTGGTTGACAGTGGCAGTGGCACCTAATTTTTCTTGATATAAGATGTATTGAATTTCTATTCTCTCTCTCTTACACAGTCAGCAAACAGAAATCTCCACAGTTATAAATGTAACAGTAAGAGATCTGGTAAAGAGTATGGCTGTATTTTCGAGGCTGGAGCAAAACAGGCCATTTCACAGGTAAAATGAGAAGACTAATCAAGATTTTTTGTTTGTTTGTTTTGGGCCCAATCCTCTCAGAACTTTCTGTTGTGCTGTCTGTAGATCAAACAGTGGAAGGGGGCCATTCAGAGGACTGAAGCAAGCAAGCTGCTATGTTGTGTAAGCAACTTGGCCCCCAGCTCTCTCCCACCAACTCACCCCCCCCACCCAACACACAGTGCTGAGAATCAGCCAGCTTGCTGAGATGATAATTATCTCCCAATGAACAGGGGAGGGGAGGGGAGGGGCCAGCCTCCAGCATTTTCACTCTTCTGCTTAAACAAAGAAAAGCGTGGACAAATATGTTTGCATCACCAAGCCCTTGGTCTGCGCATTTCCCTTTCATTCGCACCATCATAAAATATTCAGGAGGCAGTATCTTTTTGATTACTAATGTATGCTGTTTACAGACTCAGTAGGGGGGGGGGGCGAAAGGAGAGAATGGTGTGGAGGGGGGAATAACCAGATGGGTGTCTTCCTATTAAGAAAAGCACTGACATTTGTTGAATGGGATGCCTTTCATTTACAGAGTTTTCCTTTTATTAGGAGACAGGTTATTACTGTATGTCAAGTAAACATTCTCAACAATATCATTTTGTTTTATCCCTCTGCTACACAGAAGAGCAATTAATTGGCATTCTTGCTTCCACAAAGTATGGGGTCCATACCTACACCTGATGCCTTGTCACACCCAACCCATTTTGTTCCCAGAAGATCTGCAGTTCAATTTTAATTCCGTTTATTACAGTCATAGACCAGAGACCTGGACTGCAGTTCCATAATAGGGCATCTGTTTTGCAGGCCAAGGTTCTGGATTCTCAGTGACATAGAAGAAATGAGAAAGGCTTCCTCTTAACTTCTTGGAAGACTGGTGCCAAGTCAGTGTGTAGTACAGTTTACAGATTTGGGACTGACATATCTACTGCAGGTGGTTAATGTGATATATATTCCATAAGTATCAGGAGATACTTCTTTTGCTGCCCATAAAGCTGAATCACCTGACTTTATTTATTATTAAAGATTCTTATAATATAAGAATGAGAAGCCAGGCACTCTGTAAGGAAAGCATCTATAATAAGCATTTATTATCAAGCCTGGCTTTATAAGCCATCCATGCAATGGCTTCAGGGGTGGGTTCCTCCCAGTTCGGACTGGATCGCCCGAACCGGTAGCGACCCATGGATGATGTCACTTTCGGTGCTGGTCCATGTGTGCCGCCATCTTTTTTTACATTTTGTGCGAATTTTCCCCCCTCCGCGGCTTGAAAAAGGGCCCTCCTGCCCGCCCGCGGGTGAATTCTGACCTTTATTTCTTCGCCCGAAGCACAGCTGATGAGCTCCTCAGCTGTGTTTCGGGCTAATGCCTGCTTCTGAGTATGCGCAAAAGCCAAATCGCACGGGTGGACGCGCGTGTGCGTGAAACGTCGTGATGCAAACCGGTGGCAAAGGTAAGTGGAACCCACCCCTGAATGGCTTGTGTGAAAGTGTGCCCCTCACCCCAAGAAAGGAAATGGTGGGCTGGGATTTGATCTGAGAGGAGGAAAATTCCACAGGGGGAAATAAATAAATAAATAAATAAATAAATAAATAAATAAATAAATAAATAAATAAATAAATAAATAAATAAATAAATAAATAATCATAATTTGCTCTCAAAGTTCCAAGTATATTCTTGCTATAGCATATGAAAAGTTCTTCTGTTTAAAATAATTCTTCACTGATCTAACCTCTCAGGTTTTTGTTGAAACAAACATTGATTTTTACCATGTGGGTTTTCAGGGTTTTTTTTTTTTACCTGCATTGTCCTATAATTGAAGTCATATCTTGAAGGAACCATAGTGTGGAGCAACAGATATAAGTGTTTTCAGTAATATGGGACTTCTCTGTTGCTTTAGAGTGGACATGTAGAGGAATCCTTGTATACATTAAATTGAGCTTCTCTCCCCACCTCTGTCTGCCTCCCTCCCTGTTGGGAACATAGCATGCAACTGATTCACTATTTTTCTTCTTACATGCCTTGTGTATGAAGCTGGTATCACTGAGGATGGATGAAAAGCCATTAATGAAATCTAGAAATCCAGCATTAAGTCTTTTGTAACACCCATACATAGTACATCTATGCAGTAGTCAGTCACACAGGTTGTCATGAACGCTGCGAGAAATCAGAAATATCGTATTACTATTATTCCTACTACTATTCATTGAAACTCTTCCTTCTCCCTCTCTGCTTTCTTCTCTCCTTCTGCCTCACAAAGCCTCCATGCCTTCTCCCCCCTTTTAGCTATCCTCTTGACACATCCTCACAGTATTTGTAGCAAAAGAGGAATCTTTTGCAGATGTTTTTCCACTTTGGGGGTTGCTACTAGTAATAAAAATGTAGTTCTTGATTACATTTATATGTCACAGCGAGGCGATCTCAGAGCCAAGCGGGGAAGCTTGCTGACACATGAGAGGAGAAACTCCCTCTCCCACTGCGTAAGCAGCCCAACAGCACCATGAATTAGATGCCATGGAACAGGTTCAGCAGCACTTCAGGAAACCAGTGGCCGAACATTCCCAGTTCCAATGAGTCAGCGTCCCAGTGAACTGGAAAAGCTACAACGAAGGCCTGCAGATGCCAAATAAGTAGAACGGAAAGGCTGTATCATTTGTTACTCCAGATGGAAATAATTTTTTTAAAAGCAATTCCCCCCCTCCCACTTGCAAATCGATAGATGGCAACAGAAGGAAAGCAGAGATAAACCTTTACTTCCTGATGTATGAGGCTTCTATTTACATAGAATGTATCACCTAAAATTCCAGGAATCTGCGTGGCCTCCCAAAGACCCTTCCAAAGTTATTACTGCTAGAGTGTAATTTTTTTTTAATGCTCTGCTCAATTCATTTGGAGTTGATCCTCTCTTGCTGTTGTATATATTTTTTCTTTTGTTGATTGGTTTAGGGCCATTAAAGGGTTTTAAAGGTGGGGGGAGGGAATAGTAATAAATGGGGAATAATCGTATGGATTGCATCAATTCACTGGCAGCCACGCGTTCTAGCCTTGGTTGAACCTGATCAGTACTTAGAATCTGGGGCTGTTGGCTGGATTGAGAAGCTGGAAAAAAAAAACCATGCTGGAAGGAGGAAATGGCAAACTACTTCTTTACCGTAGTCAAGACCATTGCATGACTATATAGTCACCAGGACATTGGCTCAAGGGTATCCCTACCATAAATTTAAATTCATCAATTGTTCAAGAGCCGAGGTGGCGCAGCGGTTAGAGGCAGTACCGCAGGCCACTTTAGCTGACTGTGATCCACAGGTCAGCGGTTCAAATCTCACTGGCTCAAGGTTGACTCAGCCTTCCATCCTTCCGAGGTAGGTAAAATGAGGACCCAGATTGTTGGGGAGCAATATAAATATACATTGCTTAATGGTGTAAACCGCTTAGAGAGTGCTTGCACTGTGAGGCGGTATACAAATCTCACAAATAAATAAGTAAATAAATAAATAAATAAATTCAATCAAATTCAGGATTGAGGGGTCCTTGGTGCTCTCTGAACTTGCTTGTTTTCTTGCAAACGTTTCATTAGCCTAACTAGGTAACATCATTAGTGCTAGTGGATCCTCTTTTTGTTTGTGCGTTTTTGTCATATTTAAGGATTTATTGTCATATTTAAGCATATCACTCAAAAGAAAAGTTGTTGCACATCAATAATTCACATAATTTTTTTTTCTACTAGGGGAATGTTGAAGACTTCCAGCTGCAGGATGAAGTCCTGTGTTTTTCTCTGCCATCTCAGGATTCTGTCACCTAAGACATCTGCGAATTTCTCTTAGTAAGGACAGTAACTAATTTGCCTATCTTTTTTTAAAAAATGTATGTTTCTTTCAGTATTTTTTAAAAAACTGTGTTCTGCTTTTTCAAATTATATTTCTGGGACAGCTTTATAACATTTATAAATAAAATAAATCAATATAAATAAGAGCATGATGATTTTACACTCAGGCAGCTGTTACTATAAACAGCTGGAATACATTTCTTTACATGAAATGTATAAAAGCACATAAGCTATGATCACCTGCAAGTACAGAAAAAGGGGTGGAGTGGAGAGCTTTGTGCAAATTTCCCAGAAGAAGAAGATAACTTCATTAGTGAAATGTTTACTTATATGCCTTAAAGTTTAGCATGTTTAAACAGTTTGATCTGTTTCGATTGACATAAACAAAGTTCAGCTCACATTAAAAAAAAATATCTCTGTGTTTGGAAAGAATTCTTGCCTGGCTAGAGAACAAGTTATAGAAGATTCTTCAACTTTTGGCATTTTTGAAAGCACATGGAGAAAACGACAAAAAGTTTGCAGATACACATGTACTGTAATTGTGGATTTTCTTGCACACCCTGTTTCTTCTCGTGCACAAGAAGAAATGCATTGTTACATCTGGCAGAAATTGCCAGTTGATACACTCTGGATTTGGGATCAGGACATTAATCGCTGCAAGGTTGACGATTTTTTTTTTTTAAGCAGAAGTACAATTTTCATTCAACAAAAATTTTTTTTTTTTGCTTTTATGAGGTTTTAGAATTATTTCCAGTTATTTCATAGCACAATTACATTGTTAAACCTCCAGGATAAGGAACTTTTTGTGTTTTAGGAAAACCGATATGAAAATTAGTCAATAGAATAAAACAGGCTTTTGTTCCCTCCAGAACCTGTCCTAAGGGTTGTCAGAACAAGGATTGGAAAGAAAAGAAGAAGAAATTAAAAAGACACACTAGAGGTCACTGTTGCTATTCCAGCAAGAAGCTAAGTTGCTTCTCTGGAGCTTGTTTAAGACTCTAATGACAGATAATAACACATCAAACATTTCAACACGGACGGAAAGAAAGTATTTCTGGGTGTACATTTCAAAGTGTGGAGAAATAAGAGCATCTACTAGAATAAAATAAGATACTGATATGAATAAGAATATTGTGTTAATGAATGTGAACTTGTTTCATAATGTGGGTGAGCCAAGAACTGAAGTTTGGTAAATATCATTTTCTAATATACAGTTCTCTCTCTTTTTGGTTCTTGAATTTGCTCCGTGGCTAAATCAACTGATTTATTTTTACAAATAAATAATATGTTCTCTGCTCTACATGTACACCTAAAGGCTAATCAATGGAAAGCTTTGTGCAAACAGAAAATATAGCATGTAAGCCCAAACTTAACAAAGAAGTTTGAATAATGAAACAGAAAATTACTTTGTAATTTTAATTACTTAAATTGTTTAAGAAAGGAAGTCATTGTTTTCTCTCATAAACATATCCATTTCTATGAAGGAGGGATTATCTTTTTCATGCATACAAAACTATCTGTGAAATACATTGTGATGTGTAGTACTTCTAAAGCATAGGTGATGGCCTGTAATATTTATTCCTTACCATACTATGTTCTCCAAGAGAAAACAATTCCGTATTTAAGATTGATTAAAAAAAGATTGAAGAAATGAAGAAAAATGTTATGAACAAAATTAAATATCTGGTATGTTGCCCAACTTTTCTGTCTTGTCAACTATAGTTGCCGATGCCCACCCCATACCCAAGAAATGTGTGCATGAAACATAATTTATATTACTAGGTACATTATATACATATACAACTGATCAGAGTCCTATTGAAGGCTAGAATAAAATAGATAAATTAATATTAATTGAAATAATGACTAATGATTAAAATAGATTGGTTGAAATTTAAATAAGCTATTTGTAAAACATATTGACCCCCCCATCTTTATATAAACATGCAAGCTCTTTTCACATAAGCCTCCCCCCTTCTCTCTCTTTCACATACACACACACACAGAGAGAGAGAGAGAGAGAGAGAGAGAGAGAGAGAGAGAGAGAGAGAGAGTATTTGCCCATTTGTTTCTTTATTGTTCTTGCAATAACTGTAAAACAAGTTAATTTAGTGAACCTTTCCATTTTCCACCAGATAAAGATAATCATAAATGCAGACATTCATGTTCTATCAAGAAGCTCAGGATACCAATAATGTGAGCCAATTTTGAGCACATTGTTTTGAAAATAGATGACATGATCTCTCTCTCTCTCTCTCTCTCTCTCTCTCTCTCTCTCTCTCTCTCTCTCTCTCTCTCTCTCTCTCTCACACACACACACACACACACACACACACACACACTTAAAGCTTAAATAAAAAATCCTGACCTCACTGATTATAAATCTTAATTGACTCATTGTGGCTCATCACTTTCTTATGTGGTAGATTCTATGGATCTAAGATGATTAGTTGAGATTTTCTTCATCAGCAAGGATCTCAGAATAAGTTAACACCTGGCCATTACCGTATGTATACCAATTCTAAAAACAAATCATCAACTTGCAAACTGTGGTCTTTTTGTCCTTCATTTTTACCCAACAGTACTAGCTCTGGAATGAAAAATCATTCTACTGTATTGCTACAATTATTACTTTCAAATCTGGTTGGCAGTTTCTTCTTGAAAGTATGGACTTTAAGGGTCTTGGTTTCCTGGAGGAGCCATTTTCTCTTTCTGTCAGATTTTGAACAATCGGTTAACGAAAAATAACAACCAGTGTGCTGTTTAAGGATGAAAAGATACTGCTCTGTTTTACAAGCCAATACGTTCCTGAATGGGCAAACTGTCCCGTTTTATTTTACTCTAAAAAGGCCATGCTGTTAACACAGAGGCAGGCGTCTTATACCACTGATAAATTAAACGTTTAAACGTAATGCAAGACACAAGATGGCTTGAAGATCTGTGTGGAAATCCTAGTTAAGCTGAACACCCCACTACCCCCACCACCAAATTGGAGTTATCCTTGCTGGCATGTACGAGGGTGAGTCAAAACGTAATGCCATTTTCTTTATTTCAGGTGAAGTGTTTGATAAAAATACCTGAAATTTTTCTCAGTTATAAATGATTATATCATTTACGTTCTGAAATATTTTGTTTCTTACTTTTCAGGTTTGTAGACTTGCAAGGAAAATTCAAAATGGCTGCCCCCTTAGAGTTGCGTTAAAAAGGAAGAGCAGTGATTGAATTCCTTGTTGCTGAGGGGGAAACCCCTGTGAACATTCACAGACGATTACAAAATGTGTTTGAGGACAATACTTTAGATTTAGGCCCCATGAAAGAGGGTTTGAGAGGCAAACATTATTCCAGTGATGAGGAAGTGAAAACTGCAGTGAAGAAGTGGCTCAAAGAACAGTCAACAGAATTTTACGAGGCAGGGATACATGCTCTCATTCGAAGGTGGAACATTGCTATTGAGAGAAACGGTGACTATGTTGAGAAGTAGGGATGTGATCCACAGAGGACCAGCTTCATTTTGATGTAGCTACATGTTCCTGTGTTGGTAATTATACCTGTCCTAAAGAAAATGGCATTACTTTTTGACTCACCCTCGTAATTGAATCATCCCTGAATCTCTGTTTCCCATTTCATACATGAAGCTCCTTTAACATTCCTTCTGATTGTGAGAGATTGTTCTTTCTTAAGATGAGAAGGGGGCAAATAGAAGGGAGGTATACAATTATGAGATGAGAAACATAGCAGGCTTCCAAGTTAGAAAGGTGGATCTGGGTCTGGACGTGAGAATGTGACTACCCCTAAGAGTCCATATGTCTGCTGGAGCAGAGCCTCCGCATAAAGTGGCATTGGATATCAAATCTATTTAAGCCAATCTCTAAGCCAGATGTGTCAGAAAGAGATAAAAAAACAATAGCTCAACAATATGGGATATGATACACATTTTGGCCAAAATCCAGCAGAGAGTTAAGTGCACTTAAGATGATTGAAATCAGTGGGCTTATGTATGCTTAACTCTGTGTTGGATGGCAGCCTTTGTATATAAAACATACCTCATACATATTCAGATAATAATTTATTATTTGGATTTAGAAAACCACACAAAAGAAATTTAACCTTCTGATACTAAATAACCACAGTTAAAGCGGGGGTGGGGGAATGACCAAACCAGGCTGACATTAGCATGGCCTCCCCTGACCCAGTGGCCTCCAGATGTTTTAGACTACAATTCCCATCAATCTAGCATAACCAAAGCCATATGGAGGTTGATGCGAACCATTGAAGTTGCTTATCATACATATCTCGATGAGGGAAAGATATTGCATTCTATTGTACATATATAGTTAGACCTCGCTTACTGACAGTAATTGGGACCAGCAACTCCCTCACTAAGCGATGCAATCATAATGCATGATGTCACATGACTATCTGAGTCATAAGGAGCCGAGGTGGCGCAGTGGTTAAAAGCAGCACTGCAACTTACTTCAGCTGACTGCTAGTTCAGCAGTTCAGCTGTTCAAATCTCACACCGGCTCAAGGTTGACTCAGCCTTCCATCCTTCCGAGGTCGGTAAAATGAGGACCCAGATTGTTGGGGGCAATATGCTGAACTCTGTAAACCGCTTAGAGAGGGCTGTAAAGCACTAAGAAGCGGTATATAAGTCTAAGTGCTATTGCTATTGCTATTGATTCACGATGGTAGTTACTGCAGTTCCAGTTGTCATTGTTAAGTGAATCCTAAGCAGTTGCAATTTTCCTTGGTCACATGATTGCCATTTGTAGCCTTCTGCCAGCTTTCCTATTGACTTTGCTTGTTGGAAATTGACAGAGGAGATTGAAAACAGTGATCACATAAACTATCGGGGTGCTGTGACGGCTGTAACTGTAAGGATCTATCAAAGCCCCCTTTGTTCAGTACTGCCATAACTTTGAATGGTCACTGAATGAGTGGTCATTTAATCAGGACTCCTTGCATTTAATTGTATGTAGCACTTTGGATCTGCATATTTCAAAAGGATTGAACAGCACTCATAGAAATTTAAGATAGTCTACTCCATATTCTGTTTTGGTCTTCAGTGAGAATGACCTGGATCTGTTGTTAGTATGTGATATTTTACTTACATTTTCCAAATATATGACATATATGGCTTCCTTTGGCAAGCACTGTTATAGTCTTTGCCATATAAAGTAGGAATGCACATGAAGTTTAACAATGGGGAGTTCCAAGTATTATTGTTTCCTATAAGAAAAGCCAAGCTCAAGTCCTTTGAAACAGTTCATAATTGGCCTAAACTACTATATCTCTGACATATAATAGCAATAAAAATAGCTAGTGCTGACTTTATCAGGTCCCAAGTGAAAGGTTAGGTATGAAAATGGCCAGGTAGAACGTCAGGATCTTAAAGAGAAACCCAGAAACAACAACCATGTAATATCTTGGATTTTTCTTATGTTACAAGTAGCAAAATGATCCAGTATGCCTTAATCTGGATCCAAATCTTCTTCACTGTTTACATAAAATGAAGTATTTGGTCTGTTGATACTATTCAGCATATGAGCTCCTTGTAGTTTTTTTTTTTTAATTATTTGCTTGGAAAGCCATTGGACAATTTCATTGTGTCTATTACCCTACATATTAACATTCACACAACTGTAACATCA
The DNA here is from genome assembly GCA_023053685.1 of Diadophis punctatus similis. NCBI lineage: Eukaryota > Metazoa > Chordata > Lepidosauria > Squamata > Dipsadidae > Diadophis > Diadophis punctatus. The sequence continues at coordinate 156,283,337 of JALIGW010000001.1, forward strand.
CTAATGACCATTCCACTCTGATTTAGAGTAAACTGTCTTTCTAGGAAGTATTATGACAACTCTGTACTAAAATGAGAATTATTCTGACTTTTATTTTAATCACTGCTCCATCTATTTAAACCATGGCTTTAACATCTTATTAGAGAGTTTCAAAAGGCCGTTAACATGTGATTGATTGATTGATTGATTGCATCCAGTGCATTCAGTGTCAGCTTTTAGCAACCATACAGACCCGTGATGGAAAACCCATGCCACGCATGCCAGAGGTGGCATGCAGAGCCCTCTCTGTGGGCACGTGCACTATCGCCAGCTGCTCTTCCGGGTTTCATTGCATGCATGCACGCTGACCACCTGGTCTGGCACGCACGTGCACTGGCCAGCTGCTCTCTTCCGGGTTCTGGTGCTCCAGTTTTGGCACTCAGTGCCGAAAAGGTTAACCATCACTGATATTGACAGATACCAACCAATAAATGAGTAATTCATGTAAATGGAACCGAAGTATAAGACGCACCTTAGTTTTGGGGGAGGAAAACCAGGGAAAAAGGCCTCTGCCTCCAAGCAATTTGCCAAACAGCAAACAGCACAGATGATATACACTGTTTGCTGTGTATTTCTGTGCATGTGTGCCTGACCCATAGAAATAGCAAAGAATTGGAGAAATGTACATTATGCCAGAAAGTTTTCTTAAATGTAGTCACACTAACTCCTCCCAATTATTTAAATAGATCTACTCCAAGGTAACTAAACTCTAATACTAAACAGGACACTGTTACATTTCATACTATACTTGTACAGAGCTGTTAAAATTAATTAAAATTTCTGGAAGTATACATTATTCTCTATTATTTAAAAGAAGATACAATAGCACTGGGCCTCTTCAGAGCAAGCATTTATTTTAAAAAGCTTCTTTATTTTGTTAAGTTGTCTAGATTTACAGGGATCTCCAACCTTGGCAACTTTAAGACTTGTGGACTTCAACTCCCAGAATTCCACAGCCAGCAAAGCTAACAAAGCTGGCTGTTGAATTCTGGGAGTTGAAGTCCACAAGTCTTAAAGTTGCCAAGGTTGGAGACCCCTGGCTCTAGAACAATAATAAAGCAGTCTTTAAAAAATAAGTCTAATAATTTGAACATTCTACAGACATTTATAGTTATTCACTTACCCCTTTGCAGCCAGTTCAGCAAAAATAAAAACCTGTGTGTCTAATCTCTCCCAGCTATTTGCCTCTTTGCAGTTAGTTTCACTTTCATTTTTCCAGTGGCAAACCTAATCAGCTGTTCGTCGGGAAACTGCTACTGACTTGCTTGGCTTTAAAGGCTCTTCCTTCTTTCCTGCAAGCAGGTAAATTGCTGGAAGACAGAGGCCAAAGGGTGGGGGGGCTGGCTGGGTGGGGCTACATTCGGTGTATAAGACGCACCCAAGTTTTCACCCTCTTTTTGGGGTTAAAAAGGTGCGTCTTATACTCCGAAACGGTAAATCCAAACAGCAACTAATAATTATTTTTTTCCACATAGTCCTGGCAATCTGGGAAGAAAGAATGAGAGAGTTTTCTATGGTTTGTAATTTTACATGTTATAAATACACATACACACACACACACACACACACACACACACACATATATATATATATATATATATATATATATATATATATATATATATATATATATATATATATATGTACAGTTTGTAATGTTACATGTTATACATGCACATGCACACATATATCTATATCTATCTATCATCTATCTAAAATTTATACACACACATATATAATGTGTTTGTGTGTGTGTGTGTGTGTGTGTGTGTGTATGTATAACATGTAACATTACTATATATAGATTAATAAATTATACAGATGAATGGGTGTTCATGTTTATATATATGAATGTAGCTGCATCCATGAGGTGGGATCAAAGAAGGCAAGATGGTGGTTATGACAATGCAAAGCCCTGCCCTTTTATACATGTATGCCACATTGACTCAAGGATAAAAGAGCTGGAGCTTCAATTCTGCTTCCATGAGTGCCATCTTATCTTTTTGCTCCTTCTACTCAATGGACATTGCTGTACTACCTAAGGTACCTTTGAACTGGGCCTGATCCTGATGACTGTATGGACTGTATGCCTGCCATCATTACCTGTCTCTGTTGATTTTCTTGACCCTGCTTATTGATAGTTTTCTTTCACTCAATCTTATCAAACATAGTCATATTTTCCATTGTATTATCCGCTTGCATCACATGGCCAGACTGACAATTTATGTCTGCTGAACTTCACCTCAAAGGAGTTCTTTGTTTTGATTTCAATCATAAATGATTGACTGATTCTTTTTGCTAGAACTTTTATTAACTATTTCCAAATCTTTAATTTGAAGGTGACATCTAATTTATTTTTTCATTCTTATCAATGTCCAGCTTTCTGAGCTATACCTTGACACTGGAAAGACCACTGTTTTAATTATTCTGAACTATGTTGTTATAGAAATAGACATATCCTGAATTATGCTAAATATGTCATTACCTACTTTCCTGAGATAAGGATTCATCTTTTCTTTACATCTACAGCATGTTCTATAACAATCGTGGGTTCATCATCCATGTTGGCTTTTTCTGCAGAATATTCCAGAGTTCTCTAGAATATTCTTGGAACATTTGCTTCCATACATTCCTACTACAGAATCAGTGTGAACAAGTCCTAATATGGTAGAACAGTTTAAATAAAGACATTGAAGAATACAGCAGAGCTAAAACTAGGGACTTTTGTCCAAAGGTTCAGTTACAAGATCAAAAGAGTCTCAATTGTATCAGACAAGAAGGATGCAAACCATCCTAATTAGTTATCCAATTTGTTCCAGAGCCCAAAAATAAACAAGCAAACAATCTGGTTGCAACATTACACTGGGAAGATGTTTCAATGCAATGTTGATTTCTTTATGTAATTGTAGCTCCTCACTTGAAATTGTATTTTTAAAGATTAATACTGAAAAGTCTTCATGATTGTGTGCATGATATGACAATTGTAACTTATGTTATAATTAAATCTTATTTTTTATTTTTTTATTTAAAAAAGGACTGTTTAGTCATTACCAGACCATCCATCCTAGTGACCTCATTCCATATTTCTTTCTATTGTTGAAACAAGTAATAGATTAATAGCTGCAGGAATCCCTACAGAAAGAATTAGTTCCTTATAAGGTCTGTTTTGGGAGACAGATCTTGGAAATCTGAACACTGAACTACTTTGTTGGCAAGTGAAGTTACATTTGTACCATTTACCTTTCACGATTCTGGATGTGGGTCAGCATAGTTCAGCCAAATTAGCTCCATCTGGATAAGTGAAATCAAGAAATACCTGTCAAAAATGGATCCAGAATGTCACATTTTAAGTTGGCGCCATATTTTAAAGCTTTTTACAGACAATCATGGATTAACTCAGTCACTGAGGATGAACTGAGGTTAACTTAACCTTTCAAAGCAGTCACTGGTGGAAGAAAGAGGTGAAGAAGAAAGCCAGTGGCCATAAATATCAGCATTTTTTTAAACCACAACAAAAACAACTTCGCTTTAAAGTACACCACCAATGAACCTCAAAGCAAAACTTGAGGAAACATAGACAGGCAGAGCAGCATATAAAAAATTAGGCAGGGTAATTCCCATATGCAGAAACTCATTTTGTCCACACATAGTAGTTTCTCAATACTTCAACCTTACTTTTACTTTTGGTTTAGTTGAATAATTAGTTACCTTTCGGAAGAAAGTAAGGAAAACTATTTTTAATGCTATAAAATAATGTTCTACATTACTATAAAAGTATATCTTTTGTACAGTTTTTTTTTAAAAAATTCATTACTTCAACTATAAAGTCTGAATTACTTTAACTATAATAAAGGGTGAGGGCTCATCTTCACATTCCCTTAGCAATGATAGGAACATGTCTAAGTAATGGTTTTAAGTCAGGGGTGAAATGCTCCCAGTTTGGGCATGCCTGCCAGTCATTGGAGAGCCGTAGCAATCACAGCACGAAGCTTTGCCCATCTGCCCGGATGCCACCATTTGGGGTTTTTTACCCTCTGCGCATGCGCAAAGCATTCTATGCATGCGCAGAGCGTAAAAGAACCCAAATGGCGGCATCCAGGCAGGTGGGCGAAGCTTCACACTGCGATTGCTACCGGCTCTCTGACGACTGGCAGGCACGCCCGAACCGGGAGCATTTCACCCCTGTTTTAAGTTACATGTATTTCGAGATGCGCTCAACTTAAACCCAGCAACAGCAGAAGAAGCTTAAAATTGATCTTAGCTGTTCCAGTTTTAATGTAGTGTTTTCCCACTTCTCCTGGCATGTTTTTTGTATGTTGTGTGGTTGACAGTGCAGTGAGACGCCAGGATCTGCTCAGCTTCTACTAGCCAGCTTAAGAGAAGCATGCCAACTCTTCTGTGGTTATTCTCTTTAATTATCATTTTGGCTTAACTGCAGTCTGGATTTTTCAGAGAAGTTAGTTCCATACTGTCTGACTAAAAAATTGGTAAAGGAGTCCCTGCAGATTTTATTCCACTAGTTGTCACCAACTATAAGGGGAAATGCTCATCTCCGTTTCAAGGCCATTGAGCCAGCGCTATCCGAAGACATTTCTATGTGGACAGCAGGACATCATAGAGTGTTGTTACCTTCCCATCAAAGTTGTACCTATTTATCTACTCACCTTTGCATTCTTTCACACTGCTAGAATGGCAAGAGCTGAGGGAGGGGGGAGGGGAACTCACCCCGTCACATGGCTCTCTTGGTCTGGAAACTGGGCTGCTGGCTTTCCATCCAATAAGCCCAGCGTCTTAACCACTGAGCCACTGTGTTGCCCCAGTACTGTCTGATGGGGGCTTTTATATCTTTCTCCAGCTCCTGTAATGCACACAATCTTGGTTTTAGCCAGGTCCTACTCATTCTGCATTCCTGGGTTAGTCACCAATGAAAGCATTACAGACTTTTCATTACTTCTGCTGATAAGAGATTTCATACTGGCAAACTCCTTATATTACAGGTAATGTATGTTTGAAGTTATTGGGGGACAGGTACTTAGGACCCAGATTTGAAGGTCCAATAGTCAACTCCCCCACACCTGTGGTCACATGACTGCACTTCAGGCACTTGGCATGTAGGCCACATTTATAAACATTTGAAATATCCCATAGTCATATGACTGTGTTTTACAACAGTTTTGCTGAAAACTGGCATTTAATCATGGTTTTCAGCCAAACAGGCCAATAGTGAACCACAGGTTTACTTAACAACCATGGTGTTTATTTAATGACTGCCGCAGAAAAGGTCATTTACAATCATCACATATGTCCAAAATGGGGAGGCTCCATTGCGGTAATAACTCAAAGACTACCTGCAGTTGGGCGGAAGAGGAGGAATCAGGTTCTTCTGGTGATGCCAGACATGGTCCCTTGCAACCCTAGCTAAGGATAGCAATAGCAATAGTGCTTAGACTTATATACCGCTTCACAGTGCTTTACAGCCCTCTCCAAGTGGTTTGCAGAGTCAGCATATTGCCCTCAACAATATGAGTCCTCATTTTACCCATCTCGGAAGTATGGAAGGCTGAGTCAACCTTCAACTAACTCCTTACCGCCCACTCCCATTTAACCCACACTCTTCTTTCATGAAGGTGAACTGCTCAGTTGGTCTATTTTGGGACATAAATCGTGTCCTGTTTCACAAAAGCAGTAGAATCAACTCCAGAAAAAGCTCAAACGATGGGCTACAAGAATAAAGGTCTGTATCTGCAATCTCACCATTGGGCAAATTTATGCACCCTTCCTACATTTACCGCACCCCATCCCATCACAGGTTAAAGAGAGTGATTGCTGGCTGGTAGTATTCAGTGGAAGGGTAAATGAAACCAGTCTTGATACTGTGACAGAATAAAGTCAGGCATCAGAGTACCCAATGTTGTGCTGACATGCTTTTCTGTCAGCAGAGAAAGATGTATTTTCAAAGGAAAGTTATTCTCTGAAGAAAGCAATTTTGACAAAACTACAAATGCTTGTGTAAGAGCAATAATGCTGCTCTGAACTGGCTCAGTGGAGCACCTACAGTATGTTTTAGATGAGGATCTGTTTTGTTGGCCTGAAAAGAATTCAGTCAAAGGAAGCAATAAATCAAAGACAAAAGACAAAAGTTCTTTGGCCAAAGTCCTTGCTACTCCACTACCAGGGCAAGATTTAAGATGAATTCAGATAGTTAGAACAGGTGCAAAGAAAGGCAACAAAGGCAATAAGTGACAGAAACTAAATCCTGCAAGAAAGGATTGAACAAAATTAATATTTGTAGTTTTGAAAACATGGTAGAGCTTCTAAACTGCACATTTGAACTGGAGACAAGACATATTATCCTGAAGTACAAATTTATTTAGCAACGGAGGCAGGAGCGGGTTGCTCGCTTACTGGTGCCGGTGTGCTGTGCGCACATCTCTACGTTTTGGGCGCGTGCACGTTCGCTACATGCACGTGCCCCCTTGCATGATTTTGCTTCTGTGCATGCGTGGAAGCAAAATCACGCCGAAATCTCGTGAGGGGACGCGCGCATGTGTGAGATTTTGACGTGATTTTGCTTCTGCGCATGCGCAGAAGCAAAATTGTCCCAAAAATTCTCAGAAAACCATGGTGACGCGTGCGATGGACCAGCGAAGATGGCTCCAGAGCGGTCGTGCGCAAATTGCGCAATCAGCCGCTCCCTACCGGAGCTACGCACTGGACAGCTCCGGCAGGAACCCACCACTGAATGGAGGTAAAGGAAGGCCTAAAGAAGGATGAAGTCACAGTCTCTCTTTATAGACCCATGCAAGTTGGAATTTGCATGTGATTGGATAAACAGTCAGGCATTTCATTGGATATAGCATATCATGTGCCTAGTGAGGTCCTAAGGGCTAGATGAAATAGTGGAACAGAACTACAAGGACAATGTGGTTTTGAAAGAACAAAGAGGCCATCTTTCAGAAACGTTGTTAGTTTTAGAGACTTTCTTTCTTTCATGTTCTCAGAGCTCTGCTCCTCTTCCAGTATCTTTTATCGAATTATCATTACTTGGCCTTCTCTATGCATTGTGGCTAAGCTGACAATGTAGTTTTGCTGGGAAAATATAGGTAGCCTCAGTTTAGGAACGGTTGTTAAGCAACCATTTGAAGTGATGACAGACACCCCCACAAAAAGGTACTTATGACCCAGTTCTGAAGTTTTGATGGATGCTCCCCCACAGTCACATGAGTGCATTTTTGGGCACTTGACAATTGACCTGAATTGTTGGCCGTTTGCAGCATCCCTTAGTCACATGATCACTATTTACAATTTTTTTTGCCAAAAACTGGCATTTACTTCTGGTCTTTGAAAAAAAAAACCACCTATAGCAAACAATGGGTTCACTTAATGACCATGGTGATTGCTTAATGACTGCAAATTCACATCAACTATAGTGATTTACTTAACAACCACTGCAAAAAAATGTCATAAAATTGGGTCAGTCACAAGATGACCCACTTTACAACTGTTACATCTTATGACCATAATGCTCCATTATGGTCATAAATCAAGGATTACTTGTATTTTTGTAATGAGGTAGTCCCCCAGTTTGATACTCTATAGCTGAACCAGTTATTTGTTTCCCCTTGGAAAGAAACATTTGGCTTAGGAGCTTTTAACTTGGTCCCAAGAATTATTCTCCAGTTTTAGAGTGACATGACAGCACTCTTGAATTACTAGAAGTGTTACGGTTAGAAAGTCCTTGTTTCCTCAACATTATCCTGGAGTGCAAGTTACCAAATAAACCTGTTAAGTTAAAAGAATACAGATTCTGGTTAAATGTTAAGAAAAGCTTCGTAACAATCAGTTACTTGGAACAGCACCTATATTACAAAACAACAACAGCTGATAATCAAAAGTACCCAATCCAATCCAAACAATCTAGTAGATTGTGTAAATAGCAATAATAACCAGAACAATAAAATGTGCATTTCTATGCCATGAATCTTTTACACTCATGATACATCAACAGCAAAATAAGACTAAATCTGACTCCAGAAAATAACATAAGACAACAATATAGTTCCATTAACAAAATCAAAAACACAATAACAAAACATTTAGATGCCCTAAGCCAGGGGTGGCCAAACTATGGTTCTTTGAGGACCTGTGGACTTCAACTCTCAGAATTCCTGAGCCAGCCATGCAGGGCCTAAGCTATCATGCACGAATGTCCTTGGGGAACTGAGCTTTTCATATTAGGGAAAAAACATTATTTATGTATTTCTCTCCATACTGTTGTGACTTGGACTCTTCAAGACAGTCAGACCAAAATGTGAAAAAAGCTGCATTGCTGGTGCCTCTCACTGTTTCCTCACCTTATCTTGAGTTTCCAATTCTCAACACTTTCTGTGCCAATCCAGCCTCCAGTGGAGGGATGAGGAGAAGACAATAAATAGCTCAAAAGTTTTAGCTACACATTTCTCCCTGAAATGGTGATCATTCTTTCAGGCAGGCAGGGAATGCAGCACTGATGTTCCTGAATGTACTGTATACTGTATATATATATATATATATATATATATATATATATATATATATATATATATATATATATATATATATATATATATATATATATATATATATATATATATATATATATATATATATATATATATATATATATATACATACATACATACATACATACATACATACATACATACATACATACACACACACACACACACACACACACACACACACACACACACACACATACATACATACATACATACATACATACATACATACATATATATATATATATATATATATATATATATATATATATATATATTTGAAATTCATCCACCTGCTTTCTGACCACTAGAAATATTAAAATGAAGGATTCTGCACTTCTATTTCCTCCCTTAAAAGACTTAATTTATGTGTCTCTGTATACCATGCTTCCTGCTCAGTGGTGGGTTGCTGCTGATTCGTACCAGTTCTTTAGAACCGGTAGTGGAAATTTACCACCGCTCGCCGAACCGGCAGCGATGACCGGTGGTCCATGCTCCCGAACCGGTCCTCTGGTCGCCGTGGCTTGCAAAAAAACCCTCTGTGCATGTGCAAAGGCTTCTGCACATGTGCAGAGGGTCATTTCCGGATGTTTTGCGCAATGTGACGGTGGCGTGTGCATGAGCGAAGTATGCGTGTGCACGCAAAATGTGCATTCTGTCGCGATGCGAACTGGTAGGGAAGGTAAGTGGAACCCACCCCTACACTGCATGTCTTCAGTGTTTTCCCCATTTCCTTCTCTCAGTTCAATTTTCTTTTCCTTCTAACCCTTGAATGTGCAGTTCAGATTTTCATTTGACTTGTTCTCTTTGAGGAAGTTACCCTTCAGGCTCTTAAGTGTAAATAGAGTCATGTAACTTGGAGCTTTCTAGCATTATGTTATTTCTTAAATAAGGTTTATTTTTATTTTCTTTCATGCCTCAATAATATTTTTATTTAAATGTAAACGAAAGAAGTAAAGGTAATGTACCCTTAACTTTATTAATTTTTCTTCCTATGCATTGTTTTTGTTCTATAAACCACCGTCTTCTAATCAATATATATGATTCACTGGGTGACCAAGATCCCTGGATTTTTCCAATATGATTTTATTCCTAGAAAGAATTTGAACAAAGGTGACAAAAATGGAATTGTGAAGATGATAGATTATATATATATTACTTTGTATGTTTGTGTGTGTGTGTACAAACCAGTAGTGGGTTCTAAAACCCGTCACTACCGGTTTGCATACGCGAGCGCTACTTCTGTGCAGAAGCGTCCCGGGCAGGTGGGCGGAGCCTCCTGCCACTGCTGCTACCGGTTCGCTGAACCGGGCCAAACCGGGAGTAACCCACCGCTAGTACAAACATACATACACAAAGAGTACAATGTCCAAAATCACCATTAGAAATTTCCTGAATAGATGTAGTAAGTTGGAGAAAGGCTAACATAATATTAATTCCTACAGGAGGTCAAGAAAAAAAATTACCTACATCATTATTGAACAATGACTATAAACTATGTACAAAGAGTTGGTCTGAGAGGATGAAAATAGTTTTATAGGATTTTATTCATGAACATGAATGTGGGTTTTTACCCAAAAGACACCTAAAGAGACAATATTAGAAAAGTTCCCGACACAGATCAGCATAATGAAAAACAAGCTACACTGATCTTTTTAGATGCAGAAATCTGATAATTTGAACTGGATTATTTTGTTAAAAATTCTAGAAGATACAGGCTTTGGAGAGAACTTTGTTAAACAAATAGAATCAATTTATACTCTACAAAAGATACAACTAATTGTTAATGGAAAGTTAACAAAACCCTGTGAAATACAAAAAGGGACCAGACAAGGATGTCCTTTACCCTTATGTTTGTTCATTCTGGATCTTGAAGGCTTGAACAGGAACTTAAGACAGAATGAGACAATTGCTGAAGTGAAGAATAAATTTGGCGGTATTTTTGGAAGACCATTTGGGAGGAATTGAAATATTAATTGAAAAAGTTAACTTTTGGGGTTGTTTGCCAGCTTTAAAATCAATAAGGAGAAAATGAAGATGTTAACAAAAATATGAGGTTAGAACAAAAAAGAATGAAAAAAATGGTTTTTCAGATTGAGAAAGAAATAAACTACGGAACTTGGGAATTACTATGCCAAATATGAATTGCACGCTTCAAAATGACTATGTTAAAATATGGAATGAAATCAAAAAGTATATGTTCAGATGGGAAAAATTACAATTGTCATTCAATAGATAGAATGATCTTTTTGTTTTGAATACCTCCTTTGACAACTGATGTACCATTTAAGCAATGATAGAAAGATATATCTAGGTTCCTACGGCAAGCAAAAAAACCAACAGTAGAATAGAATAGAATAGAATAGAATAGAATAGAATAGAATAGAATAGAATAGAATAGAATAGAATAGAATAGAATTCTTTATTGGCCAAGTGTGATTGGACACACAAGGAATTTGTCTTTGGTGCATATGCCCTCAGTGTACATAAAAGAAAAGATACATTCGTCAGGAATCATAAGGAACAACACTTAATGATAGTCATAGGGTATAAATAAGCAATCAAATCACATTAGGAAACAGTCAATATAAATCGTAAGGATACAAACAACAAAGTTACAGTCAAGGAACCATTTTCTTATATGCATTAGAAATGTTTGCTGGAAGGAGCTGATCAGATTCCACAAACTGATCTCAGAAAAGGAATTGATATGGCAGGAGGCAATCTTTCAAACCATTTAGCATTTTCAATTCCTCCCCCTCCAAATATTGGAACGGAAAGTAATGAAACTCTTTTGGCTGGTATGTTGGTTTCTCTGTAGCCAATTCTGAGCAATTGCTTGTCATGTTAATCCTACAGTTTCTGAAAGCTGTTCAAAAGCAGCCCCAGATAAACTAAATTATAGTAATCAAGTTGGGCTATATATAACTGTATTCATAGCTTATGGTGAGATCATATTTTATCTTGAAAACAGAACACTACTATAATCCAAGTGAATAAATCCAAGCTGTAAACTTCTCAAGAATACAAATTCTTGAAGGGCAACATACAAATGGTTGCATATACATTTTTGAAACAAAGATGCCCTTAGCCACTGCTGCTAGAAGAACAAGAAGCAATTCCAAGCTCAAGAACATACTGAAATTGCAAAACTGAGCCTGCATAAGTATATTTAATATCTTTATTATGGTTGTACAGTGCTTTGGATTCAGTTCAGGAACCTTCAAATGTGGACAAATATGAATGCAGCTCTGGTCTGTGTCTACTTAAGGCAGCCACATCATTTCCTGAATCATGTGGCTGCTATGTGGAGGCACAATCTGGGTGACAGGTGCAGCTGCTTAAATAAACTGTGGACAGGGGTGGGTTCCTGCCGGTTTGGATCAGATCGCCCAAACCGGTAGCGACCTGCTGGTGACATCAGAATGGCGTCACAGATCCGGTTTGGTCGGTGCCGGTCCGTGGCTGCCGCCATCTTTTTTTCGGAATTTTTTTTGAAGTTTTTTTGAAGTTTTTTCCTCTGCTGCTGCTTGAAAAAGGGCCCTCCCGCCTACCCCCTGGGTTTATACTTACTTTTATTCCTTCACCCGAAGCACAGCTGATCAGCTCATCAGCTGTGTTTCGGGCTGATTATAGCTACTGAGCATGCGCGGAAGCAGAATTGCATGAGGGGACGCACGTGTGCGAGCGTATCAAGCGCGCATGCGTGAAACATCACGATGCGAACTGGTGGCGAAGGTAAATAGAACCCACCCCTGACTGTGGATGGATGCTGCCTTATGCTTCTGTCTATTCTGACACACTTTTTTCCAACTGAATCCAAAGCACGGCATATCTTTAATATTAATCCCCCAAGTCAGTAATATCCCTCATTAACAGCACTTCTACCTTTACCAGATTAAATCTCTTTTCCTCCTCCAATAATAGTCATACATTTCCAGAATGTCCTCTATATCCCAAGCATCAGGTGTAGCTTGTGCATTATTTGATGATTCCAACTAGGGTTGCATGAACCATTTTCATTTAAACAAATTGTATTAAAATCAACATAATATGGTATGAGAGTTCTGTCAGTAGTATCTAACCCATGTGGTCTCATTCACTTATGCACGTCACTACACATTATGTAAGATCCTCGTTGAAGGGATATATCTTTATATATTCCTTTTATTGCAGAAGACCCTTGGAAAGAAACTTCATAATAGTGATCAAATGAGTTATTTTCAGGGGTGAGAAACTGTTTTGCCTCATTGTAAAAATGTCTACAACATTCAACCTAGGCGTCAATCAGCATTAACCAGATTCCTGGTCACAAATGGAAGCGCTCTTACCTAGCTACATCCTGAAAGAACTATTGTCAAAGAAAAGGAACGTGCTTGCACATTATTGAGAGCTGAAAACATTTCTTCTCTCCTGGATCTCTTCAAAATAAAGAATTTTGAAGCAAAATAACCTTCAGACATTCTCTCATTAGAGTGCTGCCCGAGGTATGCTTTCTCATTAGTGTGAGGCAGTTGCTCTTTTTAACACCTGATTGTTGCTTTTTGACAGTGTTTTCACATTGGCAGCAGCTGCATTTTTTAACAGGAAATACAATGAAATAGTATAAAGCTAGTGGAATGCGTGCAATGGAATGGATTGTAACTAGGGCCGCCACAAGTGTCACTATGACTACCAGATCTTTGGTGAGGCAGTTGAGCTGCTGTTATTTCCAAAAAGCACTGGAACTAGAAAGATGACAATGCGCTAAGGGTATTAACTGAATTACATTCTATGTAACATTTATGCTCCTTGATACCATTCCCTCATCGATGGAATCCACAAGTAAGCTTGGTGAATGGTAGATGTCAGCCATTGCATGATGGCTGATAATCAATCATCAGCTGTCAGTTATTTCTGTCTCCCTGAGTTAGCCTTTATTTAAAGCGTAGAATAAGAATGTTGCCAGACCACAGGAACAAGCTCTGAGCTGTTTGCAGGTGCTGTTCTTCACAACTGCCAATTAAACTTCTGACATTTCCATAATGGCCAAGAGGCAAAGCATATGCACTTGATATAAATTGCTTTATGAGTGTGCAGGGGAGGGAGGGGAAGAGAGAGAGAGAAAAAAAAACTTTTAATCTCAGTTTATCAATATTTCACTCTAAAGTAATGCACACAACATCCTACTTAGCCTATTGTTCACTTATTGTGAGACGAAACTACAAGATGGAAATAAGCCAAGTCATTCATTTCTTTCCCCAGGACATGGTGTAGATTCCAGTGGCATATTTCAGCTTTCAGTTTATTGAGGAGGAAAGAAATGTGTAAAAAAAACCCTCTACTGTCATAAGAAAATAATGTATGGCTTAGTTTTTTCTCCTGTTTGCACACATATGTTAGCACCAGAGATTAACAGTAACTCTGATTTAATTCCAATCCCTAAGGGCTGAGACTAGTGATAGGTATTTGGATGCATCTATCGAAATCTAGCCTTTATTTCTCAGGCTGTCTTGTCCACGCATGCACCTGCCCTCTGGGAATGAGATTACTACTCCCAACCCCCCCAAGATCTGAATGCCCCCCCCCACTCCATTGGTATTTCAAAGGGCCCTGAAGACCTTGTTCTTTACCCAGGCCTTTGGCAAGTGTGAGTGACACCTCCTTTGGACCATATGGCTTGATGGGATTTTTTTAAAAAAATTGTTCCTGTCTGTTTTTGTTATCTTGATCTTATTTATTCTTCCTTTTTGCCTCTTGTTTTTCTTGTTTTGAAAACTGGTCAAAGCACATACATTTAATGAATTTGTTATTCATGGTTATATCACGAATATTCTCATGGAATCATAACTACTTTACATGCAGCTTTTCTTGTCAAAATGTGGGGCATGTTGCTGTTAATTATGCTACCAAGTTGGGAGCCAATTATGCTACCAAGCTGGGTGATGGAGTTAGAGACAAGTCATTGCAGGATGCTAAGATGTCTGACCCCCTTCGTAGTGTTTATTGTTTTTATACAGTTTTCCAAGCAGCAAAAGGTAACAAAAAGCAACAGCATTTTATTAGTGAATTCTCCTCGCCAATCCTTAAGAACATTCTGTTGATACAACCTAGATGAGATCACGTACCAGCCAGGGATAGTGTCCTACATCATCCTGGCTATGTGAACTGGGTGAGATCATGTAGGTATGAGAGGCCCATTTGAGGTAGGCAGTTTGCTGCACACAACCTCCACATGGCTTCTATCTCTACAGCTGGGAGCCAATATTGGGAATCTCCTGCTATAATACAGAAGTCATTGCATTATAGTAAGATAGATCTTGCTTTCTATCAGGGCCAATGATCGTTATAAAGCCATTCAGAGGAGAAATAGCCCCGGAGTACACTATTAATGGCATTTGGACATAAGCAGTCAGGAAAGTCAGGGCAGCTTTAGAACAAAAATAAATCTCAAGGAAGAGGGGATCCCAAACAAGGGGTTCCATTGCTGGTGAAGTGTCTATTGAGAACTAAAATGATGTAGCACAAGCATGGCCTTGGCCCCATCTCCTAGTAGACAGCTATCACCCACTCAGTCAAGGCTCTCTCATTCTGAGTAGATAAGAAATGACATGCTGGGGGTACAAAAATAAGACCCAAAGTGACAAATGCAGAGACTACCTTTCTCAAACTTTGGCTATCTTACAGAAGGGGGTCTCCAATAGCTGGTTCTGAAGAGAATCTATCTGACATAAGTTTTCTTCTACGAATACGACGAGAAAATAAAATAAAATTTCTTCACAGATCAGATGAGAATTCTCCTTTCTACCCTCTTCTTCCCCTCATAAAGAGAAAGGTATAGTTATCCAGGAAGAAAAGGAAGGAAGGAAGGAAGGAAGGAAGGAAGGAAGGAAGGAAGGAAGGAAGGAAGGAAGGAAGGAAGGAAGGGAAGAAGGGAGATAGAGATAGAAACTTTAAAAACCATGTCTTTCCTTATGTCTTGTCACAATCACCACATTTGTCTGAATTTATCCTCCAAAGTGGTAGTCAGCATGGTACAGCAATATCATTAGATACTGACCAGGAAGATCCAGATTCAAGCTGATGTTCAGCTGCATAGTTCAATGGACCAGCCACATCTTCCCTGTTCTGTCTGCCTTACAGATTTGCTGTGTGTGTGTGTGGAGGGGGAGAGGGGGGAGGGGTAAATAGAAAAAATGTGGGAAAAGTGCTATGAATGTCACTCAGCTCCAGAAAGAAAGATGGGACATACGAAAAATAAAAGAAATAGTGATAGGCAGCTCAAATTTTTTTTTTGGTTTGTTGACACATCTTAAGCTGAAATAACACCTGAGGATTACAGCCATGTGTGCATTTGTATGTGAGACTTGCCATACTTTTATTCAACAGACCTGTCCTTTTGAAGCTGAAAGCCCCTATAAATGGGACATTCCAGCTCAATCAATCCATAGCTCGTCTAATTCAGCAAATCTACTTGGAGCCAAACTTCTAGACATTTCCTCTGTGACTGATACCTTTACTAAGTTACCAAATGTCCATTTTCAAAATAAGTCCCCAGTTTTAATGAACCAACCTGTCTTCAGCTATTTCCCTAGGTCACCCTTAAAACTCTAACATGGGAAGTTACGGAGAGCTAGAATAAAGTCTGCCAGGCTGCAGATTTCCAGGTTGTGACACATATTACAGAGAAATTGGCTTTCGTGACCTCAAATGTAATAAAAATAGTCTGGCTTTAGAAGATGAATGTTACATTTTCCCCATTCATTTCGAAAGGCACCAATGGTGGCAAAATGTTCTGAAGCCAGTAGACACTGACTCCAGCAAAAGAAGGAGAGTATTTTAATTTTTGTCCCTTTTGAAAATTATAGAAGCAGGCATATGGGAACACAAATCAACTTTTCTTCAAATACACCTATGCTTACAAAGAGTCCTATTATTTTTTTACTAGCAGTGAAATTAATGATTAATATTGTAGTATATGCATCACCCAGTATACACATACTGTATACTTCAGCAGCACTGCTTCACTCCCCCACCCCCATCCCCCAAAAAAAGAATTTAAGGGAAAAATTATGTCTGCTGGAAACAAGCTACCATATTTTTTGGAGTATAAGACACATATTTCCACCCCCTAAAAGAGGCTGAAAATTTGGGTGCATCTTATACTCCGAATGTAGCTTTTTTGAAGCTTTTTTTTCCAGCCCTAACGAGGTGCTAACAATCTTCCCCAGCTCTTCCAGGCTTGCAGGCTTGTTTTCATTGCTATTCCCTCTGAAAAAAGGTTTTTCAGCCCTAACGAGGTGCTACCGATCTTCCTGGCTTGCAGGATTTTTTCATTGCTACTCCCTCCGAAGAAGTTTTTTTTCAGCCCTAAGTCTTTGCAGGCTTGTTTTCATTGCTACTCCCTCCGAAGAAGTTTTTTTTCAGCCCTAAGTCATTGCAGCTTGTTTTCATTGCTACTCCCTCCGAAAAAAGGTTTTTCAGCCCTAACGAGGTGCTACCGATCTTCCTGGCTTGCAGGATTTTTTCATTGCTACTCCCTCTGGAAAAGTTTTTTTTTAGCCCTAACCAGGAGATAAAATAATGTGCTGAAGCTGACCAGACTAAGGACGCTAGCCAGATGAATACCTGGTAGGTAGATTTTCCCCCCTATTTCCCTCCCCCAAAACTTATACTCCAGTGCGTCTTATACTCCGAAAAATAGGGTACTCTTTATTGCTGTGTATTGTTTCTAATTGGGAGTATATATTTAACAACAACAAAAAAAAGAACAACCTCTATTCTGAGCCTCCTTTGTTTTTCACTCTTAGCTCATGACCACACCTGAGCCCAAAATTTCTGTAGCTGAGTGAGACAGTTGTTAAGTGAATTTTGCCCCATTTCACGACCTTTCTTGCCACAGTTGTTAAGTGCGGTTGGTAGGTTAGCCACCCAGTTATTAAATAAATGTGGCTTCCCCATTGACTTTGCTTGGCAGAAGGTCATAAAAGGTGATCACATGACCCACAGACACTGCAACTGTCATAAATATGAGCAAGTTGCCAAGCGTCTGAATTTTATTCATGTGACTGTGAGGATGCTGCAATGGTCATACGTGCAAAATCGGTCATAAATCACTTTTTTCAGTGTTGTTGTAACTTTGAATGGACACTAAATGAACTGTTGTAAGTCAAGGACTACCCAAGCAGAAGAAAGAATGACTTCTATGCCTTCAGTGGCATTTCATCATGGGCTATTGATCATCTTATCTTCATTGGGCTATAAAGTTTTTTTGGGGGGATAGAGAAAATGTGGGTGAAGGATGAAGGCTTGTAAATGGAAACCCAGGTTCTAGCCCTCTTTTCTGTAAAATCAAACTTGAGCGGGTCTTGGTACATTCAGGATTGGTGTGATGGTGGTGACAAAGCTATTCCTTGATCAAAGCCAGTATTTCAGAAAACCCTGTGTTGACTCTAAAGTTACCATCAAAGCTGACACCAGCCAGTGCACAGAAAAACTCAAAGAGATAGTGCAAGATCACACAGTTGAATGGATAGCATTATCATCAACCCTAAAGTTATGTTAATTGTCCCACTGATTGGAAGTTGTGGGAATTAAAATCTCAAGCTATTCAGGAAAGTGTACCAGTGTTGAGAAGACTGGTTGCGGTAATCGCAAATATTTATTTAGCTGGGCAGACAATGAGATTTTACAAAGTAAAATTATTAGGATTTTTTGTTTGTTTGGTTCTTGAACATTAAATTCTCCAGATTCCTGTTCTAAAATGTTCTGAGCCATTGGGTAGGTAAACTCTAGTCAAAGTGGTTGAAGCGAAGAAGGGCTGATGGCAGGTACCAAAAATAATGAACTAACTGAAAGCTTAAGTAAGGCTAGCTAGCTGGCAATTTGAGTTTTGCTAAGACCAATTATCAAAGGAAGGGAAAGAAAAGGAGAATAGAAAAGACAGAGAAATGAGGGAAAGAATAAATCTGAGGCAAAAGAAGGTACACAGCATACAGGAGAAAGAGGAAACAAAAGCAAGAAGTAATAGGTCGCCACAATAGGTGCAGAAGATTAATAGCAGTTTAAAGCCATGTTATCTCATGGTCCTTGTTTTTATAACCAACATGAGCTTGAACTTTGCAAGTATATAACCGTTGTTTATTATTATTGCTGTTAACTATTATGTTCATTGGAAGAACATGCATTTAATTGAGTTAAACATTTTGATAGAGAGTGACTCCTTTCCCTATGTACAAAGTGAATGGGAGGGGCCCTTGAACCCAGAAACTCTTTCAAAGATAAATACACACTAAACAAAGGCTACATGTGGCAAATAAATTGTTGAGCGTTTTCAGATATAAGGCTTATAACATCTTGGAATCTCCTCTATACTATGTGTGTGAAAGCCACCTGAGTATAATTCTTCCAAATTATAGGTAACAAAAAGCATTTTAAATATTACATATGAGGATTCTGAGTGAGAAAGCTTTTAATTCTAATTACTAATCCACTGAAGCAAAACCTCTTTGAGATACTATATAAAAATTGGCTACTTTCATAGAAGCATTTTGTTATATCTTTTGCCCAGTGCATATGCTGAAAAGTGCATGTGTAGTGAAAGTTATGGCTATGACACAAACTCTAGAAAGCATGAATTAGATCCCCATAGAGCAGGGCTGTCAAATTCCCGGCCAACAGGCTGGATGTGTCACGTGCCGCCCACGCCCACGCCCGGTTTAGCGAAGGGGAAAAAAGTCCCAAAAACTTACGTGACACCGCCGTGACAACGTGAGTTTGACACCCTTGCCATAGAGCTTGAAAGAAGTGCTTCCGGGTGACACAGCTTCAGTTGAAGCCCACTTTTAAAGCAGATCTCCCACCTGAAACAATCATCTCTTGATCTGGATCCAGAAAACAATCGATCTCACCCCATTCCTAAGAGATCTGCAAGGGGCGTGCATAAGCGCACCATTGTGCCTACCGTCCCTGTCTTACTGTCCTATTGTCCAAATTTACCTGCACCTACTTTGCTTTTGTTTATGTTTATAACAATACCTGCTATCTTGTACATGTTTTGACAAATAAATAAATAAATAAATAAATAAATAAATAAATAAATAAATAAATAAATAAATAAATATAAGTACTGTACATGCTAATCACTTTCACCAGATTTAAGTGGCAAGCCAAAATAGTGTTAATTCCTTTGATGCTTCAGTGAAATGATTTGATTGTCCAAATAGAGATACTGTCTCACATTGGTGAGCTGTAGAGATCCAGTCTTAAGCAATTCCTTGAGGGATATCAGTGCTGAAGGGGTCCTTGATGTTGTCTGAGCTTGGTTGTTTTCTTGCAGATGTTTCATTACCCAAACTAAGTGACATTCTGATTATGTTACCTAGATTAGGTAATGAAACATCTGCAAAAAACAACCAAGCTCAGAGAGCACCAAGGACCCCCTCATTGCACCGCGGAGCTATAAAATTAGAAGGACGTTTTTGCCATTGGTTTACATATTTACAATTGAAAGAAGAGTTTAATTTGAATATTTAAAAGCTATGGCTATGACTTTGTAAAAAAATGAATTGGAAAATTTTGTGCTTGAGGTGAAAAAAAATGAAACTTTGATTTTGGGTTTTGCTGATTAGATAGGTTTGTTGTTATAGAAATGGCTAGTGTATGTTATTATTTAAAATCAACAAGCTGAAGTTATATGTTATTACCTGGTTCTACTGCACCAAAAAGAGTCAGAAGTCAATGCTTTTCTTTTTCTTTTCCCCTTTACATATGAATGCTGCCAGTTCGGGCCGGTTCGCCCAAAGTGGTGGCGGAAATTGGCCCCCGTTTGCCGATGGCCACGCACCCGAACCGGTTCTTTGGTTGCCGCTCCTTGAAAGGCTTCTGCACATGCACAGAGGGTTATTTCCTCTATGTGGCGTAGATACACAAATGAAGCAAGCGTGCATATGCAAAACGTGCACTTCCAACGCGATGCAAACAGGTAAGGAAGGTATGTGGAACCCACCACAGAATGGAATGGAATGGAATGGAATGGAATGGAATGGAATGGAACAGAACAGAATAGAATAATATTATATAATATTAATTATATATATATATATATATATATATATATATATATATATATATATATATATATATATATATATATATATATATATATATATATATATATATATATATATATATATATATATTATATTATATATAATATAATATAATATAATATAATATAATAAAATAGAGTTGGAAGGAAGCTTGGAAGTCTTCTAGTCCAACCCCCTTCTCAGGCAGGAAATCCTGTACCATTTCAGACAAATGGTTGTCCAATCCAACCAAATCCTACACTTTTTCCTTTTCCCCTTTTCCTCATCTATTTCCCTATTATTTCCATTTTTCTTTGTATTTCTGTATTTTATATTTTGATAAACTAATAAAAAATTAAAATAAGAAAACTCCTCTATCCATACCAGTGTTACCATGATTTCATAGTCATAGTCATACCATCAATAGACTATTAAAACCATACCCAAGCAAAAACATCACTGTATCAAGAAAGTCTAAGAAACTGGATCCATTGAAATAAATCAGGCTTAATTCACAGAAGAAGAATTGGGGCTACAAATTATCAAAAAATTTAAATACAGTACTTAGGGGTTAATCTAACAGCTAGATGTTTTCCCCAATTAAGGAAGATAATTTTTTGAAATTAGTACAACAAATAAAAATAGACTTGGAGAGGTGGGGGAAATTGCAACTATCTTTACTAGGTCGGATAGCAACTATTAAAATAAGTTTTTATCCTAGAGCTATAATTGCACTTAATAATGAATTGAAGGGTCACCATCAGTGAGCTGTTGGATAGTATTACTTGGTCTGTTGTGTGGATGTTTGGGTGGTTCAGGGTGGGGAATTTGTGGCAGGTGGGGCGTGTTTTAGGGATTGCTATGTGTGTTGGGACTGGTCTTGAAGCGTTATGTGAATTTCGTTGTATGGGTGTACTGTGTATATACGAACAATTACAATAAATAATAATAATAATAATAATAATAATAATAATAATAATAATAATAATAATAATAATAATAATAATAATAATAATAATAATAATAATAATAATAATAATAATAATAATAATAATAATAATAATAATTATTATTATTATTATTATTATTATTATTATTATTATTATTATTATTATTATTATTATTATTATTATTATTATTATTATTATTATTATTATTATTACTAGGTCGGATAGCAACTATTAAGATGAATGTCCTACCAAAATTACTTTATTTTTTCCAGACCATACCTATAAAATTGGACACTTTTTAATTGATTTGAACAAAATGACTTTGAAATTTATATGGCAAGGTAAAAAGCTGAGAATAAAATTAATAGATTTACAAGACAGTAGAGATAGAGGTGGCTTTGGGCTTCCAGATTGGAGACTCTACTACAAAGCAGCATTATTAGTGTGGCTTAGAGACTGGGTTCATTTGAGAAATAAAAGGATAGTAACATTGGAAGGCCACAACTTACAAAAAGGATGGCACGCATTTCTGTGGGACAAAGAAAATAAATCACAAAAATCCTTCCATAGACACAAGATAAGAGATTCACGGATGCAAATATGGCAGGAGATGGAAAAAAAACATTATTTGAAAATCCCCAGCTGGCTGTCCACTATGGAGGCGATGATCCACCCAAACACAATAGACATGTGTAAAATGGTTAAATATAAGAATATTTTAGATGGATACGGGAAATTAAAAAGTAGAGAGGAGCTGGAGGAACAGGGCATAACTATAGATTGGCGGCCATACCTTCAACTCCAATCAAGATATAAGAAAGATAGTGATGAATTCGGAATTGAGATAGAGACGCAACAATTGGATAAATTTTTGATGGGCCCAGAAGAAAAAATGATTACAAAAATATATAACTATCTATTACAATTCGACAGAGCTGAAGATATAGTAAAGGGGACGATGATAGGGCAAAAAATGTGGGACATGATATTCATTTGGCTGACAAATTTGGAACAGAAATTATAAAATAACAATATCGGTATCCTATAAAGAAAACCACTATAAAATGTTCTATCGCTGGCATCTGGCCCCCTCAAGACTAGCAAAGATATATCCAAATTTAAATTCGCTTTGTTGGAAATGCAAAAAAGAGTAAGGTACCTTCTTTCATACGTGTTGGTTGTACCCCGAAGAGAAGAAATACTAGAAAAGAATACATAGTTGGCTACAAGAAGTAGTATGGTCACCAGTAGAATTCACTCCAGAAATCTTTTTGTTAGGGATATTTAAAGGACAATATGATAACAACTCTTAAGTATTTGATTTTACATATTATAACTGCAGCTAGGATTGCTTATGCACAATGTTGGAGAGTTTGATAATTAAAAAAATATTTGCACGGAGATGGACAAATTAACAATAGAACTTAAAGGACAAAACGATTCAGATTATTATGTAATATGGGAAAAGTGGTATGATTGGATTGATGACAGAAGGATGAAGAAAAAGTGTACGAAGAAGATGTAAAATTAGAAAATATTGTAAGATAATGTACAAAATGTATCAACACAAAAGTAATGTATGTAAAAGGCTGTAGATCTGCTTAAGAAACTATTGTGATATATAGAAAGAGAAAAATGTAATAAAGACATTTTAAAAAAAACTTTTATGCCAAAAGAGAATAAGTTTATCACATGACTGCCACAAATGAAAAACTGACCCCTTGGTTTGGACAATTTCTCCACCATTTGGAATAATAATGTTGATATATATGTGCCAAACAGGAATCAAGTGCCTGCAATGAATAATCTTACACTGCAGTTCTTGCACTGAAGTGGACTGTTTATGGAGATTCTCAGTCATCCAGGTCATGGTTAAATACTTGAAATTGGTATAAAGTTATGTGGCTAAAATTCCAATGTTTCTATTCCCCACGAGAAATTTGAATTGATACTAAAAGAGCCATGTAATCTATCAGCTATTTATTGAACTTTATTGAGAGGTACTTTATTACTATAAAGTATTTTAGTCTATAAATATTGTATTTTTTCAAATATTCCATTTTAATCAAACCATGATAGGTATCTTGGTCTACATGTATTATTAAAGTCTTCCAAATTTGAAGCATTGTTTTAGTAAAAACATTTTCAATCTGTTTCATTACTGAAAAATATTTTGGGTGAAAAAATATTGATTTATCATATTATTTGGCACTAATAAATGTTCATTTTGGAACCATTGTTTAGAAATATCTTCTACTAGTAGCTGGATACCCATGCTTTGCTATGAAACTGAACTCCTTAGCATGGAGTAGAATGTCTAAACTCCTACCCCGCAGTCACGCACTGGTCACGCCCACTGGCAGTTGGAACAGAGCTGTTTTCAGGTGGGGAGGGGGAGTAGAATGTCTAACTCCTTAGCATCAGAGCGTGTTAATAATATATAAGTTAATAATAATATAAGAAATAACTAATGATCTGATGGTCATTTCAAAAAATCCTTTCTTAGCGACCACCTAGAAGCCAAGAGGAACATACGTGCCAGGTTTCAAGTTTGTAGGCTTTATGGTTCTGGAGATTTGGTGATGATGCATAAGTGGCATTTGGCTTTTTTATACATATAGATAGATAATAAATGGAATCATGTGCCCTAACTGTGCTGCTTAATAATATATTGCCCTGCCTCCCTGGTTCTGAGGTCTATATAAAATACTTTTATTTATGCATGAAAGCAAAAGTTTTCTTTCTTTCTTTCTTTCTTTCTTTCTTTCTTTCTTTCTTTCTTTCTTTCTTTCTTTCTTTCTTTCTTTCTTTCTTTCTTTCTTTCATGTCTTCATGTCTTCAAGCCTATACTGGAATTTTCACAGGCAGGCATTGAAATAAAATGTTGAATCATGAAAAGATTTTCATTTTTACCATTGTAATTCACAATGTTTCAAAGCCCAGTTTTTCATATCCCCTTTTAATTTCTTCCACGTCAGTCAAAGTTTATTAGTAAATAATTAGTAAAAGTTTACTAAAATTCTTAGTAATAGCAATGTCTAAATATGTAAAGATTTATATACTATTGGAATTCCTAAAATTGTATAAATTTTGTTTTGGAAAAAAAATCAGATGTGATTTGTGAAAATTAAGTGTAGTCCTAACACCTGTGCAAATTCCTCTAACTCCTTCTTAATATACAGTAGTTAGCTGAATGGGAAGCATTTGAGAGGGTTGGAACCATATCACCTTTGATTTAAAAGATATATCTTGACACCCAATTTTATCCCAGGAATCTGACTGTAGGATCCAAATGCTATTTCTAGTGCTTATAGAGCTAGGTTGAATAATAAAGTGATAAGAAAGAACCCTGCTTGGCACTTACTCTTAAAATCATGATAAAATCTGAGTCATAATTGTTAAGCCTTACCTGGATTTTAGTTGGTCCCTTTATACGGTCAATCATCTTACAAACTCAGGCCTCAAATTTAATTAATAGTTGTTTTAAAAGTGGTAGTTCCAGAGTATCAAAGGCTCTAAATCAGTGGTTCCCAATGTGGGGCCCACAGGGGGGCAATTTGATTTTTAATGGGGGCAATTGGAACCTTGTTTAAACCAAGGTAATGGACTTTTAGGCTTCCTCCACGTGTGTAGGAGTTCACTTTTTGAATAGTAAGAATTATATGTCACAGGGGCGGGGGGATCAGGATTTTAGAGGTGTTTAGGTGGGGCATGGCCAAAAAAAGATTGGGAACCACTGCTCTAAATATATCTAAATAACACATTAACAGATTAACATAGTTGGAAGGGACCTTAAAGGTCATCTAGTCCAACCCCCTGCCCAAGCAGGAGACCCTACATCTGCCTCTACCTAGGATCGAACTCACAACCTCCTGATTGTGAGGCAAGAACTCCACCTCTAGGCCACAGCAGCTGGGTCAAGATTAGTAAGAATTTATTAACTTTAGTCAATTGTATAATACTTAATAATTTCCAGATAGGAACAGATATATTTTAATTTGGAATAAAACCTCATGAATCTTTATGCATAATTTTACTTTAAACCACTTTTAATTAATTATTTAAAAATTAAGCTAATATAGTTAAACTATAATCTTTACTTTATAGTCCATATTGAGAATTAAAATGGGCCTATAAAATGAAAGTTCCTAAGAACTTTTACCTGCTTTAAGGATCAAAATTATCTTGGACTTTTTTCAAAACTTTGGTGCAAAGTATTGCATATAAATAGAAATTTGTATTTTCCACTTTGAATAGAATTAAAGACTTCAGAGATTTCTAATCAAAATTTCTGAAATAGAGAAAGGAGATACCACAAATTGTATTTTCTGGAGCTAATGCTCGGAATGTTAATCTATTTAAATATTGATTGTTTTTTATTATTGATACATTTGAGGAAAAAAACATTTGAATTCGTTACTTTTATCTTTGGTTTTAGTCACTCTTTGGCTATTGTTGTTTTTAAATGCATTAATACATTTTTCTTCAATTTTTTTGTTTATTTGCAAACAAAACACTATGAATATAATTTTTATTTTTTTAAAAAAATATTTGTTATTTATTTTGTAAATTTTGTTCTCTGTTATTTCTTTAGGGTTTGCTGTTCAATGCTTTATTTTTTTCCTTTTGATTACTAAAAGTTTTTGATGTTTCTTTTAGTTCTTCTAAAATTTATCTGTATTAAATGAAAACTCAGATATTATAGGTTTTTTATGTGTATAAATGCTTTACATTAAAATGTATTGATACATTTTCATATAACAGTTTGGTAAATTTTCAAGTTACACAGCCAAAGTGTTATGCAATTCCTATAAACTGTAATGCAACTATGGAAATCTGTAAAAAATATTGCCTTGCTTGGTGTTTGAATAATTTTAGAGGGATAGAATCAAGATCACGTGAAGTGTTAATACCACTTTACAATGCCTTGGTAAGGCCACACTTGGAATACTGCATACAGTTTTGGTTGCCATGATGTAAAAAGGATGTTGAGACTCTAGAAAGAGTGCAGAGAAGAGCAACAAAAATGATTAGGGGACTGGAGGCTAAAACATATGAAGAACGGTTGCAGGAACTGGATATGTCTAGTTTAATGAAAAGAAGGACCAGGGGTGACATGATAGCAGTGTTCCAATATCTCAGGGGTTGCCACAAAGAAGAAGGACTCAAACTATTCTCCAAGGCACCTGGGGGTAGAAGAAGAAGCAATGGGTGGAAACTAAACAAGGAGAGAAGCAACTTAGAACTAAGGAGAAATTTCCTGACAGTTAGAACAATTAATCAGTGGAACAGCTTACCTCCAGAAGTTGTGAATGCTCCAACACTAGACATTTTTAAGAAGATGTTGGATAACCATCTGTTTGAAGTAGTGTAGGGTTTCCTGCGTAAGCAGGGGGTTGGACTAGAAGACCTCCATGGTCCCTTCCAACTCTGTTGTTGTTGTTGTTGTTGTTGTTGTTGTTGTTGTTATTATTATTATTATTATTATTATTATTATTATTATTATTATTATTATTATTATTATTATTATTATTATTATTATTATTATTATATCAGAAAAAGAATGTTATTAATAGAGGTAAGCATTGTTCATTCGAGATTAATATTGGCATAAATACTGCTATGGTAATTCAAATACATTTATATAAAATTTTACTTCACAATTTATGTAAATTTCCAGAAGCATACCCACGTTGATACCTTTAAGATATTTCAACTAGAATGATACATTTATTGATATAGTTTTTATAGAAAGGTCAAATACCAAGATTTTCTTTATCCAGGTGATGATAACCATATGATAATAGAGGTGTTGACTTTAAGTTTTATTGCTGAGATATATTTTAACTGATTTTTCTCTATGGAATCCAAAGTGATTAAGCCCCAAAGCCACACTGTGGGCACAATTAGAAATGTATTATATTATTCTCTGGCTTAGTAGTGATCAGATGCTTTTTTAATCAAAATGTTGTTGCCTTTCCAACATTAACATCCGCAAAGCATATTTAAGTTATTGGAACTTAAGTATTATTTTGATCCTTATTTCCAAGATAAACTCATACTTGGAATAATCCTAGTCCGAAAATTTCATGTTTTTAACCTTTGTATTCATTGACTACACTAAAGTTATTACTAATATAGATCAGCTCCTTGACAATCATCACTCATATTAATTCAGGAGGAATCTGGATTATCTAAAATTGAAACATGGCACTATATGCAATTTTTGATTTCACTATGTGGTTCAGACATATTGGCAGCATTTAAAATTGCTGGATTACTCACAGCATTGAAATGTGTCATGGATGACTCCAAATCTACATTGTACATGGATATACACACACATTTATATATGTAAACATTTATGACCTTTAAGGAACATCATTAAGGTGATGTTTACCAGAACTGTTGAATAAAGATTTGCTATATCATATGGACATATATCAATAGGGAGAAATCTTTAAAATATGAATATATTTCTGAATTTTTTTAAAAAAAGTAATTTTTATTTAGTTATTTACATTTAAAAACAACACAAAAGAAAACATATATCCCAAAAAATAGACAAAACAAAACAATGCAATAACATACATACATACAACTACACTACGTAACCTCCAGGGTTATAATACAGCAATTTATATCGACAGTAACTTCATGCTTATATAATTTTTGCAATTGACATAATTATGTAATCTTTTTCATTAACATATTTCATTATTATTCATAAATATAATTATAATAGCTTAACACAGTTAAAAATCATCATATATATATATATATATATACTACTAAGTTAATTATTTACAGATTTATTTTGCTTTCTCTTTTGAAGCCAATCATAAACTTTATTCCAAATTTCATAGTATGAATATATTTCTGAACATGATATTAATTAAAGTAAATATTTTTTCATGTTGATTGGGTATTTTTAAAAAAATATTTGAAAAAGTTTAGCTGCCAACTTTGTAATATTGGAATTACAAAATAATAGAAAGGAAGCTTATGCATATGATTTAGATTTGTCCCAATATTGTGATTCTGAATGATATTCCAACAGTTTGGAATGTATCATTATATAAAGAATCGTGGATTTCTCAAATATAAACTGTGGCTTTCTATCAATATAATGGAAAAATTGTGCAGTCAAAGTTTAGGGCTCTGTTTAAAAATTGGGTAATAATGTGTGTGTGGGAATGTGAGTGTGTGTATGCTTTTGTTTTTCATCTTTCCTTTTTTCTGTTTATTTTTCTTTTTCCCTATATATGAATGTAAATAAAAATGTAAAGAGCTCTTCCTGTAACTGATGAAAAGCCCTTCTCTTGAGAGCTCCAAAGAATGTAAAAATACGGGCTCTGTAATGTCAGTTGATTTTCAAATGTTGAACTATAATGTTGCCAAAGAAATGTGAACACAAAGGGGCCTGCCTCAGCCAATCAAAACAAAAGTGTCAACTGAAGCTAAATGCTGATTCATCACTTCCATTTTGGAGATTAGGGTGCTACAGATGAAGGAGAACAGATCTGTCAGATATTGTCCTGGTGATCCTTGAACCTGGATTTGAATCCATGTCCATGCTAAGCCTGTTTTGGAGACTCTGTTAATACGAACCTTATACACTTAATGCAGTTTCATTCATGGCAACCAACACTTCTTAAAGCTTCTATCGATGTAGCATAAAAGAAAATGAATCTAAGTCACACCAGGCTTACATAATAAAGTTTAGAGATGCTAAAATAGGCTCTGGTTTTACACTGGCCTTGCCTGCTTTGTGCAATGCCTGGAATTCATCAATATGGAGTAAATATACATGTTTGATTACATACACAGCCATTAAAGCCATCTGGCATTAGTGTAGCTCTTCAAGGGAATTCAAAAAGTTTTCCCAGTAACTTGCAGAATGTGAGAAGAAAGTAAATATTTGCAGAATTGTGCCAAAGTATGACAACATATCCACAGAGACATCTGCAGCATGTACCTCCAGGAGAATTAAACCAATGAAATTTTGAAAAGAGAAATCGAGCAAAACCGTTGAAACATGGGGACGTGTGCTTACCATTTTTATACAAGCAGCATTCCTCCATTCCTACTCTAAGGATCAGCCTCGATCATTCTAATTACTCCAGAACGACTAAATCATTTACGATGTCTGTTGCTGATTTATTTTCTGCTGATTTAATAACTTCTAATTAATTATTATTATTATCACAACTTATTAAATACTATATATTCATATTTTCTTTTTGATGGAATCTGAGTTACTATGCTAAGACCACTATTTGGGGGGGGGGCAGGGTCAGATTTTTGTGAACTTTAATGATTTTACATGTTTAGTACTTGTGTAAATGCCTGGAATGTAGTGGAGCACAACAGAAAACTGGTTGAACTTCTTGATCCTGCAAGTTATTTCTTGCCTGATAACATATCTTAAGAGATTTGCAAATTGGCTTTGTAAGAGAGAGGAAAAATATGCCACACCCTCTCCCCCCCCCCTTTCTTCCTTCTGGTCACCCCTTTGCCTTTAAGCAGCAAAATAGTCAAACTATATCTTCATCATCGTCATCGTCATCATCATGTATTATTTTCTGTGTACTTTTTCCCTCTCCTTTGTTCTGATTGATCTTCTACTATTTTCTTTCTGAGAACTTGTCAGTTATGTCTTAGCCATGAGGTAAGGTAATTAAAAATAATTCCCCTGGTTTATTGCATTTCAAAGTCAATGTGGCAGTCCCTGAAAGATAGTGGATTATCATGAGAGCTGACAGTTGTCAAATTTTGCTCTTTAGAACTGTACTGTTTTTAAACTTGGGTTTGTCTTCCTCTACTGATAATATTTTTTGTTGCTGCTATTCTTAACAACGGTTACATTTATACCTGGTGTTCAAAAGTTTTATGCATTTGACAAGGTGATTTGTGAAAAGACAATCTGGCCTTTAGGACATCAGGGAAGTTTGGGGAAATGACACAGGATTCCCCCTAAATATTTCCTCTTAAAAATTGCCCAAGGTGTTTTCTGAAAGCAGTGGCTTTGCCAGGTCCTACAGAATTTGGGACAATCGTTTTAAAATCAAACAGTAATAATCGGGGTTTATTACTTGCATTTATATAACCTGTTCTCACTGTTCCCATTTATAGTAAATAATATTTAGAATTATCCTATTTTGGTATGGTACAGTTGTTTCATTCACTGGCAATCTAATTCAGGGGTGGGTTCTAACTTACCTCGCCACCAGTTCGCTTCCTCCTGTGCCGTGTGGGCATGTGCGTGTTGTGTGCCGCGTGGATGTGTGTGTGTTGTGCGTCGTGTGGGCACGTGCGCTTTGTGTGCGCACACACATATGCACAGTGATGAAAACCAAGATGGCGGTGCCTACGGTGCCACCGAGAGAGCCAGTTCAGGGCGTGGCCAACCGGCGATCGCTCCCAGTTCGGCGAGCGGGGAGAAATTCCCGCTACCGGTTCTATAGAGCCAGTCCGAACCTGGAGCAACCCACCTCTGATCTAATTACCCTCTCCTGTGAAGCTGAATAGATTAAAATGGGCCAATTGTCTCTTAGTTGAAGCTGCCTTTCAAGTTTGTGAAGATAACACTTGGGTAGGAGGGAGGCTCCCATGTGCTACAAATAGGAGACTTTTCTCCTGACTGCACCTCGAAAGGGCCAGCCTAGCTTTATTAAGAGGCAATGCCCATGTCACAGAACTAGGATGCTATAAATGAGAAAGAGATGAAGATCTTCTGGATTTTCTGTCTACATAGCAAGGTGCAAATATCCTATTCTTGATTAGAAAACTCTTGATGGGGATGAATTTTTTTTAAAAAGGAAACTTACTGTGTCACTGTAATAGCAAAAACATTGGAACCTATTCATATAAATCATTCATTTTCTTCAGAATTTTCTTGAAATAAGAATTTTCTTGAACTAGCAGTAGGAAGACTTCTATTTTTTGTATTTGTAATCTAACACATACCCAATATAGGCAGAGTTATTTGAATTTCGAAATGAAATGAATGCAGGTTGGCTCTTAGAATTAATGTAAGTGTATATACAGTATGTATGTGCATTTGTGTGTATGTATGTGTGTGCACATGCATGTATATGCATGTAGGGGAATGGTTGATATAAATCTACAAGCAGCTTGAATGCTATGACATTTCTACTATGTAACCTGATTTTTTTTTTTAATTTGCTAGAAAGTCGCTTCACAAAATTGTGCTTCTAAGTGCTACTAAATCAGTTTCAGTTATGTGTTTGGCCTGTTAGCCAGAAAGTCTGGATTACAAGTGAACTTAATAGCTCTGAAATTTGTTCTCCCCACAGATTTGGGATACATCTGTTAGAGAAGGCACTGGGGATCTTCTTTGACTGAATGCTAGTGATGACTCCAGCAGGCAATTCTGCTCCTTCATGGCAATAACTCTCTTCCTTCAATCAGTCTCCAGAGAAAAGAAAATGTCAGCACACTGGAGTCTCAGAAAGTGAGTTTTCAATCTTCCAGAAAGACAATTGCATCCACAGAATTACCCTCCTGAGGAGGCCTGCAAGAGTGCAGTGTGATAGACCAGCTGCGCTACTTTGCATAAACTCCAACAACTTTCTCAATTATCAATCTCAAAAATATATTGCACACAAACATTAATTTTGTCCCCACTTTTATCAGTGCAAAGAAACACACACTAACTAATAACTTATTTTAACTGGCCTTTTCCAGCAAGTCCTTCTTCCCTTTACGTATTGGGCTCAAGATTTACATCAAGATCAAAACAACAGAATCACATGTAGCAGGTTCTGTGGCTCTTTTGTTTCTAATGCTTCCTCTGTAGAATCTACATAATTCTTACATTCCTCTGTCATAATTCATCACTGTCATTCTAACCTACTGGGAGGTGCTGGCCACAGAATTAGGCAGCATTAATTCTACCAATGTGGCTTGGACAACCTTCATAACAGAGAATTATTTTCAGATTCTGGAGGATTGGCCCTTCCTATTGCTCTCCACTAGCCAGGATGGCTATAATGTTTTCCTATGTGGGTGGGACATTTGCTAAATAACAGTGACTATATGTGGAGATACGTGGCTCAAACTCTCAACTTGATCCCACAGGCAGCTACAGCCTAGTTTCCTTCTCACTTCTGAAAGCCATCTATGGATCAGTTTCAGAATCATCTATTGATGGAACTGGTGACTGCCATGTATCCATTATTGTTGTTATGTATCATTTAGATTTGATATATCTGCCCACTCCAGTGGACACTATCTAGCACTAGCACTAGCACTAGCACTAGCTCTAGCACTAGCACTTAGACTTATATACCGCTTCAGAGTGCTTTACAGCCCTCCCTTCTCTACAGAGTCAGCATATTGCCCCCAACAATCTGGGTCCTCATTTTACCGACCGTGTAAGGATGGAAGGCTCAGTCAACCTTGAGCAGGTGAAACTGCTGGCAGCCAACAATCAGCAGAAGTAGCCTGCAGTACTGCATTATAATCACTGTGCCACCACAGCTCTACCCTGATATGTACAGTATCTATATGTCGCATGGTTATGGCATCCTTACTTTTCTATTTTGGTACTTGCGAAGATAAGACAATATTGTGTACTTTATCCCTGCATAATTTTCTCCATCATACCAAAACTGCTTTAAAATCCAAAATATATGGAATGTGATTTTATAAACGCAAGGATAGGGGTGGGCATTTAGCTCTTTTTGCATATTAACTGTATACCAATCTGGCATTGCATCATGACATCATGCGCTTCTTTGAGCTTTGTGAAGCTGAGCCAATTAGCTATCAGCTCAGCTGCTGCTTCAAAGGAGACACTGTGAAAAAAAAAAGATTTCCAGTATCTTCTCTGATGGGAACTCTTATTCATTTACCTTCTGATTCTCAGGAGTGCTCCATCCTTTCAAATTGGATAATACCATTGCACTTGGCCACAGCCTCACCATTCTTCATAGTCATGTCAAGGAGCTACTTCATTCTTTCCACCCAAAAGTAGACTGAAGGGTTTTTTTAAAATTATTTTCCCTCTTGCCACAAAAAGGAGCTGAGGTGAGAACAAGAAGCCTTGGCAGGAACTAGATGCTGTTCGTAAGTTCAGACATTCCTTTGAATGTCTGAAGATAGGACTGTCAGACTGAGAAGGAGGAAGTGAGGTTAATGTGCTAAATGGTGGACAGTAGTGCAAAAATGCTGCTTACAGCAGTGGTTGGAGGTGAAACCAGAAGCCACAAATAATCTAGATGTTTGTTTGATTGTTTGTTTGTTTGTTTGCTTGCTTGTTTAGCTAATTATTCTGGCTACGGACTGGCTACTTTGAAATGGAATGCTCCTTTTAAAAGCATATAGGCCAGTGATGGCGAACCTTTTTTCCCTCGGGTGCCGAAAGTGCATGCGCGCGCGCTATTGCACATGTGCGAGTGCCCACACACATAATTCAATGCCTGGGGAGGGCAAAAACGGCCTCCCCCGCCCCCTGGAGACCCTCTGGAGGCCAGAAATGGCCCGTTTCCCAACTTCTGGTGGGCCCGGTAGGCCCATTTTTCACCCTCCCCAGGCTCCAGAGGCTTCCCTGGAGCCTGGGGAGGGCAAAAACGCTCTCCCCTGTCCCCCCGGAAGCCCTCCGGAAGCCGAAAATGCCCTCCCAGAGCCTCCGTGCAAGCAAAAAATCAGCTGGCCGGCATGCACATGCGCACTGGAGCTGAGCTAGGCAACGGCTCGCGTGCCGGCAGATATGGCTCCACGTGCCACCTGTGGCACGCGTGCCATAGGTTCGCCATCACTGATATAGGCCATAGTATCTGACTACTTCCAAAAGGGCAAGATTTTTATTGTTTCAAAAGTGGTTGTGGTTAAAAATTCTTTTCCATTTGTTTGGGTGTCACAATTCATAAAGATCCCTTTGTGCTATAGATATATTTGTGCCTTGACAAAAAGCAGAAAACACATTCAGATAAATGAAAGAAATTGGTCAATCGGAAACATGGACTGAAAGTGAAACATCAAGTTGCTTAGTGGACCAGCAACTGTCTTTCCTCCCCATGTGTAGAATTAATCAGAAGAATGGAGAATTCTTATTGGCAAAGAAATTTGGGGAAGGAAAGGGAGTTTAGCAAAATGTCCGTCAGTTGTGCCATCATCATAAAATGTGAAGTTTTGGCAACATCCTCTTCCTTTAGCTTCTTAACTCTTTGGGGAAGTCCAGTTCTAATGCAGTATGTTTGGCTCTGAAAGTCAAGCAATTACTTTTGCACTGGTATCCCTTCAGCAATTTTATGTCTCTTGTGGTTGTCTCTTTCATGGCTAGCCACCATTTTTTCATGGCTAGCTGGTATTATTATTGGCACGCTTCACATTCTGGTGTTGTTTCAGACGTTCTTCAAATGTGAAGCACACAAGGCTTTTTATTTCTCTCCGACCTACTAAGATTATTTGAACTCCTTATATGTAAAGCCTCACATTATGCAAGAAATTAATCATATTGAGGTAAAGTAGCTACTGGGCTTTTGCCAAACACCATAAACATTGGTCAGAATGCAAGCCAGGCATTTACCTATGGATTAATAAAAGCTCTGGATTCAGTTGAGAAAATACAACTTTTCACTAGAAATTATACAGCTTGCCAGATGTACAGTGTAACATTATCCAAGGCACTTTGTTACCTAATATTTCTGATTGTCATTTATTTTAGAAACAAGTATTAATCTAGAGGAGTGAATCTTTCATCGCCCATGTTTTGTTCTTTCTATAAGCTTACACAAACCTATCTTATTGCTAATATTAGATTGTTTGCTGGCTAATAGTTCAAGTTGATCGGTGACAGCCTCTATGGTTCTTCCACAAAGTGATTTAAATGAAAGATCTCCAAAATCTAAGGGCAAGGGAAGTTGTGGTCTTGTGGATATTGTTGGACTAAAACTCCAACCATTTCACCCTGGGTGGGCTGATAGAAGTTGGAATCCAACAGTAGCTGAAAGGCTAGAGGTTCCCTACCTATGATCTTACAGGTATGATCTGCACTTTAGCTCAGGGACCAAAGGAGATTTTTAGTTATGAACCACAAAAGATGAGAGAAGTGAGTGACTTAAGAGATTATGGGAAGAGAGATTTGGCACTAAAGGTATAGACTTTGAATTAAATTATACATTGCTTTCTGTGGGGAAATGGTGCTGCTGCCTGTTTTTAGAACATTTGTTTTCTTCCAATATGTTCAGTTTTGAAAACACAAATATTGCATTGAGCGCTCTTCCAAAATAAACTAAAGTGTGCAGCACTGCTTCTGGAAGATTTTACTATTTGCAAGCGAGGATAGTCCAGGGAAATCGTATGAGACTTGTGTGGGTATAACTGACGTGGACATGATCTAATAAAATGCACTATAATTTATATCTTTAGTAATATACTATCCCCTTTTGTGTAGAAATATGAAATAAGGATGTTTAAAATATTTGCACTTGAAAAGAGATGCTTGCTTTGTCAGATTTCCAAGGTTTCCACAAAGGAAACCTTGGAATTTTTTGTTCAGTACTCTGCTTCTCTTGACAATTGTGGTTTCTATCTTGGTGCAAGACAGTTGCAGACACCACTGTTTGTGAGGTTGGTCTAGCAATCTCACTTGAAGTAATAGGACATATATTTTCAAGTTATTTTAAGCCACAAAGACAGTACAATCTGTCTCAAGAAGATATAGCATAAATGAAGACCCACAGATTCAAGGATGTCTGTTTGTTAATAGAACATAACAGAATAACAGAGTCGGAAGGGACCTTGAAGGTCTTCTAGTCCAACCCCCTGATCAAGCAGGAGACCCTATACCAGTGATGGCAAACATATGGCATGCGTGCCACAGGTGGCACGCGAAGCCATATCAGAGGGCACACGAGGCGTTGCCCTGTCAGCTCCACAGGCAAACCGGAAGTTTGGAAAAATGCACTTCTGGTTTGCCGTTGGGCTGTTTTTTGCACTCCGGGAGGGTTTAGGGAAGCTTCCTGAAGCCCCGGAATGCGAAAAATGTCGAAACAGGCAAACCGGAAGTTCGGAAAACACACTTCCGGTTTGCCGTTGGGCTGTTTTTAGCACTCCGGAGGGTTCAGGGAAGCTTCCTGAAGCCCCGGAGTGCAAAAAACAGCCCAACAGGCAAACCGGAAGTGCGTTTTTCCGAACTTCCGTTTTGCCCGTTTTGCTGTTTTTTACCATCCCAGGTTTCGGTAAGGCCTTTGCGCGGGGCTGGGGTGGGGGTGCGCATGTGCAGGGGGCAGCATGGGGGGGTTGTGCACATGCGTGGGGGGAGAGGGAATGGATGTGGGTATGTGTGCGCGCGCTAGCGCGCGCACACACCCCCTTTTGGCAAGCAAACCAAAAAAGATTCGCCATCACTGCCCTATACCATTCCAGACAAATGGCTGTCCGGTCTTTTCTTAAAAGGCTCCAGTGATGGAGCACCCACAACTTCTGAAGGCAAGCCGTTCCACTGGTTAATTGTTCTCACTGTTAGGAAATTTCCCCCTAGTTCTGCTTTATAATAACTAAAGAGAGAAAGAATAGAACAAAAAAACTTCTCTTTGAACTAATCAAAGAGCGAACTTTGCTTTTTGTTCTATTCTTTTTGTTTTTAATTATACTGCATTTTCAGTTCGCCTGATTTTGATGAAATTCGATTAAAAAAATCATTTTGTTGCCTGTTCATTTTGTAAGAGTGCTAAATATGTGAAGATTCCTCTCACTGAAATCGTTGTGACTGAAAAGCATTTAATGGGGAATGGGACACTTCTTAAAATATATAAAAAGAAGAGAATGGTGGTTCTTCAGAATTCCCGTAATCATTTGGCATATTTTCTTCAACAAAGAGAAAAGCATATGAAGCTGCAGTATACTGAACCAGACCATTTTTAACAGAACTGGCAGAAACTCAGATTCCATGACCAAAAAAAATTCCCAGCCCAACTGATAAACACTAGAGTTTGAAGTTAGGAATGTCAGGGCACAAGCCAGTTGCTGTATACTGACTGGCAGCCCTATTGTCAAATTGTAACAAGGCTAGTGCTATTACACCTCAGTGGCAAACATTCAGAGGCCACCAGATGGCAGTAAACAGAAACAAAAAAGTTATTTTTGCTGCCATCTGTTGGTCATCTGCACTTTTGGGACAAAATGTGGGAACTCTAAATGAAATACTGCTGCTGTCCAGAATGAAATGTCCCCTGATCTGTGGTGAAATGCTCCTGGTTCGCTTTTACCTGTCTGTCGTCGGTGAGCCGATCGTGCAGGTAACGCGGGGCTCCGCCCACCCACCGGGACACTGCCATTTGAGTTCTTTTACCCTCTGCGCATGCACAAAGCGTTCTGTGCATGTGCAGAGGGTAAAAGAACTCAAATGGCGGTGACCCGACGGGTGGGTGGAACGTTGCGCTACCTGCACGATTGGCTCAAAGATGACAGACAGGTAAAAGCAAACCGGGAGCATTTCACCCCTGAGCCCTGATAGCCATATGTCTCCCACCTGCATAGGATTTGGGAAAGCCCTGACGATCTAGGTATTCTCCCAGGCCTCAGTCTAAGATAATTAGGGCCCCTGTTGACTACATTTGGAGGGGTGGCTGCTATTAGCCAGTCTTGTCATTTGTATTCTCAATAGGAAATACTGTCACCCATAAGAGATTACCAAAGTGTACACTTGATGCCTGCACACATTTAATTCTTGAAACCTGAAATAAATCATTTTTATTCTCTGCCCCAAATTTCTTGCATATTGCCAATATTTATTTTAATAGATCTAAAAGTAATAATGCCTTAACTGAATGTATGATTCTTTTGCTGTTGTTGAACAATTATATTCTACCTGCAACTGTTCAAAAGTTTTAAAAATATTTTTTTATGATTAGCTGATTCTAGGTAATAATCCCATTTTTAGCTTGTACTTTCAAAACCCCCAATCTTCCCTCCACACAACAAACTTCACCTCACAAACCCTCCATTCTTGAAACAAATATTATTCCAAAGTTTCAATTTCTATGAGAACATGGATCAGATTTAATTTCTTCCTGATATATGTGATCATTTTTAGTGTTGGATATATAATAGATCTCGTACTATACTTAAAAGCAAGCACATGCCATCATTTCAGGGGATCCAAATGGTGCAACTGTTCAAGGGACCTATAATGGTACATAATTAATGTCATTTTCACTGCAATACAGTATAAATAAAATGGAAAATCGGAAAAATAAATCTCCATTTTTCCCTAAGAAGTTACAACTAGCCTTCGTGTTTGACCATTCCAGAAAATTTAAGTACTAATAAAACAACTTGTTTAAAACATGTAAGTGGAATTAACATAGACATTTTTTCTTAAAATATATACCAATCTTGAATTAATATACATTTTCACAACATTTATTTTTCCCTATAGGCTTATAGGTATTTTCAACCTCTATTAAATGTCACCATTAATCTGCATTCTACATTTTGAAATAGAAATATAGAAACATAGAAAACTGATGGCAGAAAAGGACTCAATGGTCCATCAAGTCTGCCCTTTGAGCTTTTGTCTGTCTGAGAAAGCTGTGATGCTTTCTCCCATATTTGGGTACACCAGGATGATACTACAAAAAAACACATATAACCCTTTCCTGGTGAAGAGCTGATAGGGAATAGAGCCTGTGGTCTAGAGGTTAAGCTCCTGCCTTACAAGCCAGGCGGCCCAGGTTCAAATCCCAGTAAGGATATGGCTATCTGATGAGAGCTAAATAGCTCGAAATAGATCTATAATTGTCTCCCTTTATTTTCATTTATCAGCAAAAAATGCTATATATATATATATATATATATATATATATATATATATATATATATATATATATATATATATATATATATATATATATATATGTAAAATTTTATAAAATATATATAAAATTTTATAATAAGTTTTTAATTTAATTTTGATTTATTTATTTATTTAATTTTTGTCGGATGAAATGTTCAGATCTACCAAGAAGAACATTTTCTTAGCAACAATTTCCCTCCAAAATTTCACAGAATCTGAACAAAAGTTAATGTTCCATTTTTTTTCATATTACCATAGAAACCTTGTTGGTGATTGCCAAAATCTACCATTTTTTCCAATTTATTATAAACTGAAAATGTTTATCGTAGGGAAAACTTAGCATATCATCCACAATCTAGGCTTTGATAATAATTAAAAACGCCTAAAATATCATTTACATGCAGAAACAACTTGTTTTCAGTTTCTCCTATCTGTATACCTTAAAAAACATTGGATTGTTTAATTGTACAAGCCAAAGATAACATGAAATGAAATATAAGCACATCCTAAATGAGTTTCCTATACATCACTCAGAGGAGTAATAATTGCATTTATAGTTACTGAAGTGAAAGAACTAGAATAATATAAATTAAGTAAAAAAGATAAAGTTTAATGGAAATCCATTTTATAATTTGTTCCAAAATTTTAACTTGTATAGCACATCAAAGGCCTTTTCTGCATCTGATGAAACCACTATAGGCATTTCATAATTCTTAAGACTGTATTGCAAAAATGTCTACCCGTAATTTGATATTATCAGAACTTGGCGTCCTTTCAATAAAACCAGATTGTGCAGGATAAATTATTAATGATAATACTGCTGCAATTTTTGTGCTAGAGTTGCACTCAGTATTTTTGCATTTACATTTAACAGAGATATTGGGTGTTAACTTGCACAGTTTATTGGATTCTTTCCTGTTTTTTAAAAAACAAAAACAAAAACACTGTATGAATCTTTTAGAAGAATGACATGGTCCCTTAAAAAAAAACTTTCAGCATTTATGTCAGGCTGTTTGAGAGACAGTTGGGCTTTTTATACTGTTCTATAAGAAATATCTTTGGCCTTAGGGCTTTTCCCAATTTCAAGAAACCAGTGGTGTCCAATATCTCCTGTGATATTAAAAGTATATCTAAATCCATTGAATGAACATGAGAAATCTTAAGATTTATTCCACTTCCCAACACTTTCTCAGAAATGTCTGTTAATAAGATAGGACTGTTTTCCATTTAACCTAATTCTATCCCTACATGTTTCTTTTTTTTTTTTCCCAAAAAGTTTTATTAGTACAAAATTACATAGATAATAGCTAAACATTAAATAGAAAGTACAAACATTTTTTTTAATTTTTCTCCCCCCTAACCCACCCCTTTCCCTCCCCCCTCCCCCCCGGACTTCCCAGAGAGAGTACAGGGCATAATATCAATAAAATAAATTTAAATTAAATTAAAAAAATTTGACTTCCACCTTATTTTTTTAAAACTTCAACTCCAAATTGTACACTAATAAAAATTCCTTCCTCCTCCTTTCAATCATCTACCCTTCACAACATTTCTTCACTGTTAACTAAGAATTAAATGATTATTACATAAATGATGACTAAGTATTAAATACAAAAACCTTAAACTTCATCATAAAATCAATCAGTATATAAATAACTTACTATTACTATATATCAGATTATAAGCACTAATTCCAAACTTTAAATAACCTTCCTCCCCCCCAAAAAAATGTTAAATCTAATTGTAATATTTTATAACTGGATAGATAACAATTCCAAATCTTTCTCACAATTAAATAAAACTTAAATTGATATTACACAAAAAATAACTAAATAATAATACAAAAACCTTAAACTTCATCATAAATTCTACCACTCTATTAGTAACAAAATGTTACTATGTATTAAATTATTAGGTTCAAAAAAGTTCTAAATCTTTAAAAAGAATTAATACTTTGAATAAGCCCCCCAAAAAAAACAAAAGAAAAAAAAAAGAATGCAAGAAGTAAAGAAAAGAAAAAAAAAATTAAGGAAAGAAGGGAAAAAGAAAAGTACAGTCATAATGGCAACCATCTGTCCAATAAACTTCAACACTGCATCTTGTTGTATCTTGATGATGGTTGCATCTTTTTGTAACTTGATAATTTTGTAGTTGTCAGCTCGCCTCCCATCTGACCCCGATCTTCCATCTCCTTTTCCAGACTGTAGACATCTGTCTGGCTCTGCCAATCATTTAAATTTTGTAAATCTGTTTCGATTTGAAGAGGAAGGGATGGCTTTCCCTCCTCCTCCTCTTTTGTTTTCATACATCTTTCCTCTGGAATCTTGGATATATCAGCCTTTAAGACGTTGACATAAAATTCAGTAGCTTTCTTTGTTGTATTAAGCCGATATCTTTTTCCCAGAAATTTCACTGCAACTCCTGTTGGTGCTTCCCATTTGTAATGTAAATTTAACCTTTTAAATTCATCAATCAGAAAGGTATAATCTTTTCTGGCTTTGAGCATTTTAGAGGGAATTTCTTTCCATATCATCAGTTCCTGGCCATTCACCTGCAGGTTATTTTTAAACGTCGCCTGTATAATCCTATTCCGTAAGGCTCTTGTAGTAAAGTATATTACAATATCCCTTGGTAGGTGTTTTTGTTTTGCATACCAGGAGTTGATTCTATATATTTTATCAATTTGCCTGGCTAGTTCTTCTTTAGACAGTCCAGACACCTGCTCCAAAGCTTCCACCATCCTTCCTTTCAAATCTTCATATAATCCTTCTTTCAACCCCCTGACCCTTATGGCAAATTCCATGGATCTGAATTGCGTCATTAACACCTCTGTTTCAAAATTTGCAATGTCATTTTGTATTTTATCTATATATTCTACTGAAGTTGTCAAAACTTGTTTGTTTTCTTCAATGCGGTTTGCCAAAACTTCAATATTTGTTGCTAGACCTTTACATACCTCCAACACATCATTTCTAATTTGTTGGTCAATATTCTTTAAAGCAGCCTGCATTTTATTATCTATTTCACTAATTTTTTGGTTAAATTCAACAATAAGTTCATCTTTCATAATCTTTAAGGTACTTATTAAATTTTCAGGTGTTAAAGACTTTGGGGGTGTTAACTCAGTGGTAAGTTGCATTTTAGAAATATAACCAGATGAATAATCCATTCTTTTATTCAAAACAATCTTTCCAGATTTTGAAGCCATTTTAGTATTTCCAGTGGTGAACAAAGAAAAAGCCAAGCCTCTAGTTAAAGTTCTTTTAAATTTCTTTTAAAATTCTTTCAAATTCCAAAGCCAGATAGAATTTTATTTTTAAAAAATTGTCAGTTATTATTTAATCCAGAATCGGGAGACAGAGAGAGTAAAGCCAACTTTCAAAATCAAAAATTTCCATAAGAAAAAAAGCTGCTAGGGAAACGAAAGTTACTTTCACTTCTCCTCCCACTTTCTCCGATCGCCATGTTGTAGCCTAATAACTGTTACTTAGTTTCTTCCGAAGTGAAAATCAGCAGTGGAGTTGAAAGAAAAAAAAATCTGTACTTGCCCTTTAAAATCCTGTCTCTCTCTGTCTGCTTGTTTAAACAATTAAGTAGTTGTAATCCCATTCACGAAGCAGCGGGTGGTCACAGCATCTTGCTCCGCAAAAGCGGAGGTTTCCAAGTCCCCGGAGCAAAAGACAGGCTGGCTGGGGAGCCCTCACCTTTCGCGCCCCTAGCTGACACTTGGGGCACTAGGGGGGGCTCTACCCCACCTGTCCGGCTCTCATCTCTCCCCTTTGCCCGGGGCAGAGACTTTCAAGCCGCCAGACAGCTGTTCTGGCGGCTTTAACGGGGAAAAGGAAAGGCGCTCAACGAGGAGCGTCCGCGATGCAGCGATCCGGAACCGGAAGTCTACATGTTTCTTAATTCATCTGCCATTTCTGTTATTTGTATTCCCAAGCAAGGAAATTAGGAGTGATGCTTATTCGTTCAGTTTATATCTTGCCTAGCTACACAGCATGGATTTCAGAAAATTCCAGTGAACATGACCAAGAATCAACCACTGTTGATTGGAAGCAAGCAGAATAATTGAAGACTGGCAAGTTTCATACATTTCAGATGGCACAGAAGCAGCAAGTCAAGACAGGATATAAGCACAGTGTGAATAGGTCCTAAATCAGCTTGACTCTGGCCCATTTGCAAAGAAAATATGGGTTGATGAATCGGAAAGACATCACAAAACAACTGTAAAAATGCCAAGGGGCTGAGAGGAAGATTTTAGAATGTACTTATGTACATTGGGTCAGTCCCAACACAATCACTGGAAGGAAGAGTATATTATCTAAATACTGAAAT
The DNA here is from genome assembly GCA_023053685.1 of Diadophis punctatus similis. NCBI lineage: Eukaryota > Metazoa > Chordata > Lepidosauria > Squamata > Dipsadidae > Diadophis > Diadophis punctatus. The sequence continues at coordinate 156,327,120 of JALIGW010000001.1, forward strand.
TCAGACGGTGGAATTTAATGTCTTCTACTAAAATACTGGCAAAAGTTAAAATCAGAGCCATATTTTAACATTACGGGGGGGGGGGAGGATACTCTTCTATAAAGCAGACATCTGCTCTAAAGTACTTTTCAAAAATATTTGATTGCATCTCATTTTTATTTATTTTTTATGATACAGCCTGAAAACATACTGGTCGAATTGTGGAACAAGAGCAATCCAAGCAACAAGCAATTGTTGTCTCTTTTTTTTGCAGTTATTAATGAATGTTTGACACCAAGGATCATCTTCAGAAAATCATCAAGAATGAAAAGAACTCTCTAATTTGCAAATCTGAATTTAATGTAATTAACATAGTTTGATGTTATAATGCTGACCTCATAATACCTGATATAACTGCAGATGAACAATTTGCCTACTCACTTCCATGCAGCCTGAGAAAATATTTTAGATTGTAATCTGACATTAAAGAAAGGAAAAAATGACTGGATATTAATAAATCCATGGGCTTAGAAGTTGAATGGGTAATTATTTGCTAGTGCATTGATTTCGCAGCTCATTATTTCGCAGTTCATTTTTGCTTTATTATCTTTTAAATTGAGAATCTTACAGCTTGTAGCTGTAATTTTTGGATTAGTTTTATATTTTTATTGAATGTGCTAAAGTTGTAATTTCAAATAGTCATTTAACATAATTATGAAATGGTTTTTATTGTGATCTTTATTTTATATTATAACCTCTTAACCTGCTTTTAATACAACAAATCTGTCCTCATATTGTAATCAGAGTTGCTACATATAGTAGTTAGGAGTGGGGGTTTTTTTTAACCTTGACTTTTCAGCAGTTTTTCAAGATTTATAAACCACAGTTTACCTTACAAACTAAATTGAACCTTTAAGGTGGCTTTTAAAGGCAATTGATGTGTGATATTTGCTAAATGTGCTTTAAGGAATGCCTCTGAATAAGTCACTCAGCAACTCTGAGGGATGGATGAGAGAAGTGGTGGTTCACTAGGGCAGGAATGGAGGATCTATGTGAGCTGCCAGATATTGCACTTGATTCAGCCTCCATGAAAATAGTCATAGGAATTGTAGTGCAAAGGTATCTAAAGAGATACATGCTTACATTAATCCAGTGATCTTTATAGAGGGAGGTGGCCAACATCAGCCAAAGCTACATTGGATCACTCTTGGTTAATAAGTGGAAGGATCACTAGAAAATTCTAGGGTTGTGGTCTGAACTGGGAAACAAAAGCAAACAAATAAGGAACTAGACATTTTATTATACCAAGGAAGCTGCATGGATAAACCAATTAAGTCACCAGAAGTTGAATCTGGCTCAACAGTTATTTTAGTTGCTAGCAGTATTACTTATGCTTGTGCCTGCAATAGAAAGGTGCAGTATAACTTTTTCAATAGATTGATCAATCGATCAATCAATCGATCGATCGATCGATAGGTAGGTAGGTATAGATATAGGTATAGGTATAGGTATAGGTATAGATTAGATATAGATATAGATGTAGATGTAGATGTAGATGTAGATGTAGATGTAGATGTAGATGTAGATATAGATATAGATATAGATATAGATATAGATAGATGTAGATATAGATATAGATATAGATATAGATATAGATATAGATATTACATTCTTAATACTTTCTATCAACTACAACACTGCAGTCATAGTATATTGATCTTCAGCTTCCAAAATTCCATGTCATGGTAACTAGGAATGATGGGACATAAACTTCAGGATGTCTAGAGGGTCACTAATGGTCACCAGAGAAGACTACAGTGCTCCCATATTAAAAGAATGTGTAAAAAAGTTGAGCTTCTGCTTTCTTGTAGGAATAATATTAGAAAATGGGACAACCCTAAATTACCAAAAAAAGCTATATCTCAAAAATGATTTATGTAAAAAACGTAAAGGAATCATAAAACCAGCATAGAGGTCATATTGTTCCATCCTTTGATTGGTGCTTGAACTACCCAAGCATCTCTGGCAGAGCTACTTGGTCATCAGCATCTCTAACAAAAGAGAATTCATCATGTCCTCTGGCAGTTTATCAAATTCCTCCTGATGATGGAGATCCTTCGTAATAGTTTTAACCTGTTACTTCTTTGGGACAAAAGAAAATAAGTCTGTCTTTTGTATCTCAATACTTTAAATTTTGAATATTGTTACCACAATCTCTTTAAGGCAGTGTTTCCCAACCTTGGCAACTTGAAGATGTCTGGACTTGAACTCTCAGAATTCCCCAGCCAGCGAATGCTGGCTGGGGAATTCTGGGAGTTGAAGTCCAGACATCTTCAAGTTGCCAAGGTTGGGAAACACTGCTTTAAGGACTCTCAAGGGTTTAATAGTAAAAACAATGTATGGTCAAGAAAATGGGGAAAACATGGACATGTGAATACTGTATGATATATATTGTATCCCAACTAATGTCAAACTTGACTTTATTAGACAATGGACTAACTAATTAACCAATTACCACTTATTAGGCATGTTTTCAGAATGCCCTGTAGGGTGTATACAATGCAATAAACTACTATTTACAATGTTGCTTGATACTAACTGCACCTTTTAGGCTGCATTTACACAACACAACCCTGAAACAATCTGATTTAAGGGAAGTGACACAGAAGATATCCCCTAAAACCATCTTAGTTTAAAAAGGACTACTGTAGTAAGTTAAGGTGTGGTGGGGAAATGGGATGAATGTATGCTGGTTTTTTGTTATTACAGCTTTCAAAGTTGTCAAAAGCTTCTTTGGAAATTCCACTTCCTTCCCACTCTTGGTCTTGGTGACTTCAGGGAAACCAAAGTGAAGAGCAGAATACCCTTCTGGATGAAATCCAATTGTATTATGGGAATTCCCAAAAAGGAACCATGGTGTTGTTTTGTTTGGGCTTTTCTTCTAGTCGTTGAGCCAGATTTGAATTAGAATAATTTGGTAGAAATTACTGCAGTATTTTTTCTTCTACAGTAGAAAAGAAATTATGAAATATTCAAATAAAGTTCAAAAAAGCTGTGATTATTACATAGTTGGGCAATATTTTGAAAGGGCTGGCCAGACAACCAATTTTTGGGAACCTGCCCAACCTTATTCCCATCACCCATTCTGACACAGAACCTAGGAAGTCTATTTTTCCCCTGCTGCCACTTGCTCAAGGGCTGTGTAGCCTAAATTCGGCACCCCCTGCCACATTTATTTATTTATTTATTTATTTATTTATTTATTTATTTATTTATTTATTTATTTATTTATTTATTTATTTATTTATTTATTTATTTATTTATTTATTTATTTATTTATTTATTTATTTATTTATTTATTTATTTATGTCAAGTACGTGTTGGTAATATACATAGATATAACATTGTTTATATACATAAGATGGGTACTGATAAGAGGGAACATTAGGACAGAGACGGTAGGCACGCTGGTGCACTTATGCACGCCCCTTACTGACCTCTTAGGAATCGGGTGAGGTCAACAGTGGACAGTCTAAGGGTAAAGTTTTGGGGGTTTGGTGATGAAACCACAGAGTCAGGTAGTGAGTTCCAGGCATTAACCACTCTGTTGCTAAAGTCGTATTTTCTACAGTCAAGTTTGGATTGAGGAGGGCTAGGAGGCCACTGATTAACTATTGGACTTGGAAAGGGGAGACCTTGGTGATCAGTGACAGTCTTTGGAACAGTCGCTCTCTTTCAGTCCAATCTATTTCATAGATTTGTTCTATGGGGATGAAAAAAATCCTTTGAGTTCCTAGAGGAAAGGTAGATGTAATTAATGTAATAAATAGATAGAAGATATTGTGAAACATGAGTGATTGACCTGCCTAATGCATTGGTCAGAGAAAGAACAGCAGATGGGAGATTTCTGCTGCTTCTCCCAAATTAGCTGCCAATTGTTCAGAGACTGCAGAAGTGGACACCACCTTGCCATAAGACAGAGAGAAAAGTTAATTACCAGTTACCCAAAATGATTTAAGCAAACTTCTTCCCATCATCAAAGCTTATTAAAGAAATAAAAGAAATACACAGAAAAAGTTCTCCCTCTTTTTCTGTGTATGTGTGTTAAAAAAATGAACCACTTCTAACTTTTCACATAATAAACACATTTGGAATTCTAAATGCATACTGGAAGGGTTCTCACAAATGGCTGCTTTGCTTAATATAGGAAGTGACAAAACACTTATTTAGAAAAAGTCTGTCTAATACTTATTCTAGTTTCCCAAAATTGTCACTATTTCCAGCTTGCCTTTGTTTTGGAACAGATGGGGATACATTCAAATCCCTGGGCTACCATTTTTATCTTCAAATAACATCATTGAACCCCATCAATGTGGGATTCAAAGGTAATTTTGAAAATAAGGGTGACGACCCAGATTGGGTGAGGACCCAGATTGTTGGGGGCAATATGCTGAACTCTGTAAACTGCTTAGAGAGGGCTGTAAAGCACTATGAAGCGGTATATAAGTCTAAGTGCCATTGCTATTGCTGATGCTTTATTTTAACTTGATAGCTTCTTAATTAACATTTTCTTAGTTAAAAGAATGAAAAAAAAGCAAATAGATTGGTAGAAATCCTATAGATTTCTGAAAGAGGTACCTATACTGCATAATGTACAACAGGTATATGAAAAATTAGAATGCTGATGTAAGAAGAAATGTGTTGTGTATTTGCACTTGTCAGAGCAAAACCCCATTATTAAGCACAAGTTGAATGTAAATTCAAAATTCTGCTCTTTTCATGTGACGTATGAATCCTACTACAACTCTACTTATGGCAGTTACTTGACTGGAAGGACAAATGAGATCAGAAGTAGATTCCAAGGCATTGGCAGGACTCCCACATCCAATGAGGCAGTGAACCTCTGTTCTTGATCTATTCTGTCAACGATGAGTTGGGAAGCTCTTTTCATGTTTTCATGTCATTAATTTCATGTTTCAAGCAAGAATTAATGTGGCCTGCAATTTAAGCTGAAAGTGTCTTGCCAAGAAGTGCATTTTGTCATACCTTCCCCTCCAGGAAAAGCTCTTTACAACCTTTGTGGCAAGATATCTTGCCAACTAATGAGTAGCTTTGAAGAAACATTCACAGACCATTTGCTTTGATGACATTTGAAGTTCTCTTCTCCCCCTTCCCAGTCATGCAGCCTTCATTTTTTCCCCTTCCATTCCAAAGTCTCCTATATCTATGATGTCCAGGCTGGAAAACCATTGGAAAACTAATCAATACCATAAGATCTGTCAGTTTTCAGTGAAAAGACGATCACATCTTTTAACTCTTGACTTAGTGTACACATTTTTAAGTTAAACCTTATGAAGGGAGCTGAATGAATGATGCTTGCCTATATCCACAGGCACACAAGTGTGACAAAGATTTCCTTCTGTGCATTAACTTCAAAAGCTCCTGACAATCTGTGTTGGTTAGCCTTCCATAAAACTAAAATTATACGGCCATCATCCATAATCTATTGATTGATTGCATCTGTCAGAATGTCACAAATAATGAATGTGTACCACAGTTATTCTGTGAAATTCATGATACTTACTGTACAAAATATAAAGACTACATGTTAATTTAAACTATAGTAAAATCTTACAGATATCAGTCAAATAGGCATCATCTTTTAGAACTTTTCCAATTGGATCCATACTGCTGTTGTCCTATCAGGCTCAACTGATTGATTTAGCAGCCAATCCTCATTTAGGATATTATCTGGGCACAGTGTCAGAAAGAGGAGCATATGGGTTTAGATGAAATGAGCTCAGCACTATTCTAGATCAGTTGATCAGGAAACTGAGAAGAGACCAAACAAGTACCAGATATTTCATCTTGGATCAGTCTTCATCACCAAATGTATGTCCATTTTATTCCTGATGCAACTTGATCAAGTCTTTTCCTTCTCCTTCACTCCATTACTGTCTTGCTCAAAAATGAGCATGTCATTGCTTTCAAAAGGATCAGCAAACACTACAGTTTGGTAAGTGATAAAGCAAATTCCGCACGCCTTCACTTTTTTATTGTAAAAGATTTTATTGCAAGATCCCTCCAATGCCAGTTAAAGTGAAGGAATAATTTATCTCTAGGAACCAAAATCTATCTCACAGGAAATTAAGCTATTACTGACAAGTTTAATGGAAAATCCATTGCTGTTTCAGATTGACCAACCTCTAACTATCAAATATATGATACGTATGATGTGATATTACATTACTTCTTAGAACAATGAACTTTTTTTACAGCTCTATCAATATGCTGGAAATACACAATACACAAACATCTATCAATATGCTGGAAATACACAATACACAAAGGGACAGATGCACAAATAGCACTAAATTTAGATCTGTTAAATATTCTGCTTCACATCTATCAACTCAGGAACCCTTATAAAATTCCCTTGGAAGTTAAGGTGATGGTAGAAAGAGAGGCTGATATACAACTGGCTTTCATAACAACAATTAATCACATTAATTTATTATTTTTGTCTCTAACTTGGCTCTCACCTCATAAGACTGTGAATGTGTAGGAAGAGGGAAAGTCTGAAGAAAAAGATGATAAAAAGCAACATTCTTTCCCTATTGGGGTATGTTTTCCATATTTGTTCAATCCACCAGATGCCATTAATCAAGGAGTAGGTTCAGTATGGTTCAGCAGAGGAATTACGTGACTCAATCAGAAGTTGTTGCTATGGACCAGCAAATCAATCCTGCCTCATAATGATTGCAGGAACAAGTCCACACAATTTTCTTGGCAGCATATTTAGAAGTGGTTTGCCAGTACCTTCTTCCTAGGGCTGAGGGTATGACTGTCCCAAAATTCTTCAGCTGTCTTTCATGCCTAAGACAGGACTAGAACTCTTGACTTTAATTCGTTGCCTTTCAGAACTTTACCAAAGGAGCCAAAGGAGCTCTCTCAATTACATGAAAGGAACTGAAATTGTGTGTGTGTGTGTGTGTGTGTGTGTGTGTGTGTGTGTGTGTGTGTGTGTGTATGTGTGTGTGTATGTGTGTGTATGTGTATGTGTATACACCCACACACACACATACACCCACACAAATATACATATACATATATATTTTATTTTGGATTTTTACATTTCTATTTTTATCACAATAGTGCTATATACTGTAGTACAGTAAACTATAATTATTTTTAAATTATTATTTATTGCATTTATATAGAACTTATCTTCTGGAAGCTCAAGATGGCAGGCCCGTGGGCCTCCCTAATTCTCTCCTTAGGGTAGCAATCCATGATGCAGCCTGATTGGCACAAAGTCATCCTGTGGACTTCATAAATTTACATCTTCCAAGTCCACAATAAGTTTTAAAGCAGTTTGTACAGGTTTTTATTGTTGTTTAAAATCAAGTTCTATAGGCTACAGAGAAATCAATGTAAAACAAGATGTCAGCATAGCTAGAACTGAGCACATATTTATTTATATATGAAAATTTGGAAATACTATCGTAATACTAACAGAACCTAATATATCTGACCATAACAGAGCAGCCTGTGATCTAGGCGACCTGATCAGAGATTATTTCACAATGATGAGTTATACTATACTGTTGTTTTTTTCCAGTGAGTCTCTAATCTGGATGATCAACATTTTCAAAACCTCTTCTTGTTCCACATTTTTAAACTTTTGTTTTAGTTTAGATCCAATTTGGAAATAGCACCCTGTTAAATGATGATGATGTTCGTCCATCGTATTCGAAGAGGACCTTGACATCTATCATCACGGGAATTGGGGGGGGGATGTCAAGACTTGCACATGAATTGGATTAAAGTGAGGGAGAGGTACGCCTAGTCAGCCTCACTCTCTCTTCCCAGATTCCATCTTGCTCCAAATAGCAGGACAAGAGTCAAGACAGTTGGAGATGGGCTGGGTGCAGTGGTTGACCAGGGCATCTTTCGTATCTTGCCATGCTCTTAGCATACCACATCGCTTGCAGAGACCGCCTTCATGACCGTTGTCCTGTTCTAGTAGATTTTATCCACTCAGTCTGCCAGAATCTGTCTTCACATGCTCGGGATAGACAAGTCCCTATCTCACCGAAGGTCGGTGACCCAACGGCTACTCTCAACCTGGTTTGGCCAGCCTGTCGAAACTGTTGCCCGGGGTGTGGCCGCTGCACATGTTACAGCTGCTAGGAGCCACAGGTGAGAGCTGAGTTACAGGTGGGGACCAAAGGTGAACGAGCTGCCCTAACAGTTGCCCTAGAATGAGCTGCTGTAAAAGGATACAACATGCCCCTACACCAGAGGTGCTACCCCTCCCTGAGTACCCCATACACCCCACCCTGTTAAATACTGTCAGAAGCAACAACAGGGTTCACTAAATGCTGAGAGTTACAACTCTCTTAATTCCTTTCAATTCATTGTGCTATCAAGCATTTACTATAGATCACAACTTTTTGGAAAGTAGCAGGGTGGCCTCTTCCTACAATAGAAGTACTTTGGAACAAAAGTCCTCCATACAGAGGGCTATTATGTCTGGAAGAGAATACCTGACCACTTTGTGACACAACAAAGGCTGACTACAAAACTTCTGTGGTGGTTGAGCTCAGATTGCGTTTACACTACTTTTGTTCTTCTATCAATAAGTCCCTTTGTATGCAAGTAGAAAAGTCACACAGGCAAGCAAACAGAGCTGTTCCCACTCAGTTCAACTCCGCATTTGTTCTGCAAATATCTTAAGCCTGTGAGAGCCAAACGTATGTAGCTGATCTGTCACCAGTTGTTTGACCCTAAATATCACAGAGATGAGAATGTGGCCTTGCGAATTCCATTTGATTGTAACATTTCTCTCCTTTAATCAATGTTAAAATCTTTAGGGTAGATTTCTCATTTGTGAGACTTTGTCTAATGTGTCTCAACCATATACCCCATCTAATTTAATAAGGCACAAGCTAAGGAAGTACTTAAGTTACTTATCAAGGGTTTCGGATGACACATTATTATTGTACTCAAAAGTCAATATTTGCTAATCATGTTAGTACAGGAACTCTTCCAGGTCTACAATTCTCAGAGTGCAAAGACATTTAAGATTAATTAAACCTATTTCTTCTCTCATTCCCCTGTGCACAAAACTCCTTACTTTCCCCCTGCCCCTCCATTGGAATGGACAAATCAATGTCACCATCACAGAATCCTCCATAGCTGACAGCTTCATACAGAAGAGCTATTGAAGTTCTTAACTCTTATTTTAATAGACAGTGCTCTAGTCACTTAATGCTGGCATATTGGAAATGCCAGACGCTCTGCCATTGCCATTTAAAGCTAATGAAAAATCAGCCTGTCTCAGATTCCCTTCTATTGCATCTCACTTCAGAATCAGTCTGATAATAAGATGCTATGGGGAGGGAGGGTGTTGCAATTTAGTTTTGCCTGCCCGTGGTTATTTAGAATAGAATAATAGAATAGAGTAATAACAGAGTTGGATGGGATCTTGATGGTCTTCTAGTCCAATCCCTTGCTCAGGCAGAAAACCCTATATCATTTCAGACAAATGATTGACCAATCTCTTCTTAAAAACCTCCAATGTTGGAGCACCCACAACTTTTGAAGGCAAGTTGTTCCACTGATTAATTGTTCTAACTCTTAGGAAATTTCTCCTTAGTTCTAAGTTGCATTTCTCCTCAATTAGTTTCCACCCATTGCTTCTTGTCCTGTCTTCAGGTGCTTTGTGGAGTAGATTGACACCCACTTCTTTGTGACAGCCCCTTAGATATTGCAACACTGCTATCTTGTCACCCCTAGTCCTTCTTTTCATTAAACTAGACATTCTTTTCATTAGACTAGACATTTTCCTGGTTTAAAGGTGGTTGGCAACGATCTGTTCGACAGGAGAGGAGGCTGACAATTTCATGATTTATTTTATACAATGTCAGAGGGACATCTGAGGTTTTTGATAGATGTCTCTTTTTAATGACTCCAAGCTGTTGATAAATTTTGTGCTCATAAAGCAAAAGATGAATTGCGTTTCCAAAAGCTACAGTATATGCAGAGGTGGTCACCTCCTTCTTCCTCCTTCCTTCTCTAGGCTGTCAGCATGCTCCAGCCAGGATTTTCCACACTTCTGCATTTTGGTGTCTTAAGAGTCCTGAGAGCAGATCCAAATGGTGACAGGGCTGTGGAAAATTTGATACGGACCTCATGCTCATGCCTGGATGTTAAATAAAAATTAATTTGAGATGTTCTGTTTTATTTTAGGATAAGCTGAATTTGCAGATGGGCATTTCTCCCCCCCCCTCTTGTTTGCAGGGGCGAGCTTTTCTCTTCCTCCTCTCCTTGCATTTTTCACTGCAAATGGAAATTGATGAATACAGCAAACAAAATTATAGTTTTGTATCATTACACTTAAGGAAGTAGTTCAAATCTTACTAATAATAAAAGCCGTACAGCTCCTTTTTTGTGAAGCTTGTGGTAAAATTAACGAGGTGCAGTACCAGATCCCAGAAAAATATAAAACCAGATAGACATCATTGGGAACTGATGAGAAAATGAACAATTCCACAAAGCTCTTGTGGATATGCTCTGCTATTGTTTCTAACCCTTGATTGCTGTTGGCGGATGGACTGACGCTAGTGTTTTGCCTTACAGCCATGCCTGGTAAAAATCTGTGATTGGATAAAATAAGGTGAATGACTCAGAATGGCCAAGGGATGTATTTGAATCCCAAGTAATGGCTGGAGGACATCTTGAGATCTTTTCTGGAATGTGTGAAATAGGAGAAACGACAAAGCTGGACAGGCACACTTGATTTCCCTTGATTAAAGGAACATTTGAATGTTAGCTTGACTTGACTTGTGACTTTGTACTAACTTGAATTGACTCTTTCTCGCATTTAATTTAGCTCTACTTTTTCCTTTGTGGATTATTATAACTCACATTGTAATATCAGTTAAGCTAAAAGGACTGCATATAGAGTATCTGTAGTTTAAAGTAAACCATTAGCAGGTGCATTTCCTGATGGATGTAATAGCTTTTCACATTTGAGCCTATGCTGGCATAAATAATTATGGATACATATTTAATATATACAACTTGAAAAGCCTGTTTGATCACATCCATAGGCATATTTTTTTTTAAAAAACTGTCAAGTTGAAATGTTTTAAGGACATAATAATTCAGTGTGAAGGTTAGAAACCTAAATGTCCAAGGGTCACTTAAATCTGTATTTCTGATTTGGATATATACTTGTTGAGAGTTGATAATGCTCTAGGATAGGGAGTCTAGTTCTAGACAGATAGTTTGGATTCCAGCTCCCATAATTTGTTGCCTTTGCTCATACTGGTTGGAGTCCAAAACCTCTGTGGATTGTAGAGGATCAGACTGCCTATCTTTGGTAATGCTCATCTCCCACACCAGGCAAATGTTCCACTCTCACATTGTAATCTGAGCCAGAGGAAAATTTAAGTCTCCCAAAGCTTTCTACCCCCTTGCTTTCTTTATTTCTTAAGCCAGGGGTCTCCGACCTCGGTAACTTTAAGACTTGTGGACTTCAACTCCCAGAATTCCTCAGCCAGCAAAGCCAGCAGCAAGGTTGGAGATCCCTGGCTTAAGCAGCAGATGAACTTTGTTCCCCTCCCTTTTGATTCATAGTGTCACGTCAAATATGGGACAACTTGCACCTGCTTCCTATCACCCAGAACTATGTGCCACACCTTGGAGAGGAGAGGAGACAGGCTGACCTCCCATTCTTCTGGGCTTTATTGGTATTGCCATCTCAAAGAGCAAGACAAGTCCTCCTGGATGACAGGAAAATCTCCAGAAGGGAGGGGAGATTGGAAGCTTTCTCCTGGATGGAAAATGAGACGTTGTACTTACCTGAGACGTCCATTCTCGTCGGGTGGAGCTAGCCGCCAAGATTGGGTATTGGCACAGCCTTCTAGCCAATGGTGACTGAGTCTGGAAAAGTATAAAAGGTGGCTCCAGGCCTAGTTCCCCCTCTTTTGACGAGGGACAAATGCCAGACTCGACGTGCCATCATGCAACACATTTTATTAACTATTAACATGGACAAAAAACCAAGACAAGAGAGAAAAAACGTTTCTAAATACCTAGCCTAACTACCTAAGTGCAATAAAAAACCCCTAAGTTGCTATACCTATATACCTAAAATATGTACAATGCAAATTCTACATCCAGCCAGAATAGAAGGGAGGGACTTGGCGGCTAGCTCCACCCGACGAGAATGGACGTCTCAGGTAAGTACAACGTCTCATTCTCCATCGTGGGTGGAGCTAGCCGCCAAGATTGGGACATACCAAAGTCATTCAGTCCCCAGGGAGGGCCTCCTGATTCTGGCTGGGCCCACCGCCCTCCAAGGTTACCTGTTCCAGGACCCTGCGCCCAAAGTCCGCCTCCTGAGAGGCATAAGCGTCCAATCTATAGTGCCGGACAAACGGCGTAGGGGAGGACCATGTGGCCGCCCTGCAGATTTCCTCGATGGAGGCCTTCGTGTTCCAGGCCGCAGTGGTGGCAGCGCTTCGCGTAGAATGGGCCGTAATCCTGGTGGGTCGTGGTAAAGACAGCTGTTCATATGCAATGTTAATGACAGTACGAATCCATCGACCCACCATGACAGATGATGCTTTCCGACCCAAGGAAGATTGGTGGAAAGATACGAACAAGGCCTCGGTCTTGCGAAGTCCAGAGGTCCTTTGAATGTAAGCGTCCAGTGCCCGCCTCACGTCCAGGAGGTGCCACTGACGCTCAATGTCTGTAGAAGGAGAGGGGTAGAAGGAGGGCAACACCACCTCCTGAGCCCGGTGGAAAACAGAGTTCACCTTCGGCAGGAAGGTGGGGTCTAATCGAAGGACCACCCTATCCTGGTGAAACACACAGAGGTCACTGCGTATGGAAAGGGCCGCCAGTTCAGAGATGCGGCGGGCAGAAGTGACCGCTACCAGAAAGACCACCTTGTAAGTTAGGTGGGCTAGAGAGATGGAGTGTAAGGGCTCAAAGGTCCCCCCCGTGAGGGCCAATAGCACCTTGGACAAGTCCCAGGTGGGGTACCTGTGCACCACAGGGGGACATCTGTTCACTGCGCCCCTAAGGAACCTAGATACAAGAGGGTGAGCAGATAGCCTCCCCAGAGAAGGGCAATATAAGACCGTGGATAGGGCAGCAATTTGGCGCTTGAGGGTACTTGGGGAAAGACCCTTAGCTAGCCCCTGGCGTAGGAACTGAAGGACATTTATGACCGATAGATCCAGTGGGGAATAGCCCTCCCTATTACACCAGGAGCAGAAAGCCTTCCAGGAAGCTGCATAAACACGTTGTGTGGACGGTTTGCGAGAGTCCAGCAAGACCTCCATCACGTCCTCAGGGATCCGACGGCTCCTCAGAGTGAGCCGCTCAAGCGCCAGGCGGTCAGTTGCAACCAGCGAGGCTCCGGGTGCTGCACTGACCCCTGGGCCAGCGACCACTCTGTCGGAGGGATCCTCCATGGGGGTGCTACCGACAGGGAGACCAGGTCGGCATACCACGCTCTCCGTGGCCAGTTGGGTGCCAGAAGGATCACCTCGGCTCTCTGCTGCAACAGCTTGCGGATTACCTGTGGAATGATGGGGATGGGGGGAAAGGCGTAAAGCAATCCCCGAGGCCAGTCGCAGCGCAGGGCATCAGTCCCTTCTGCTCCCTGGGTCATGTACCTGGATAGGAACCTGGGGACCTGGGCATTCCCCGGGGTGGCAAAAAGGTCCATTACTGGTTGCCCAAAGCGCTCTGTGACCTGATGGAAAAGGTCAGGATGCAGACTCCACTCAGAGTGATCTATCTGGTTCCTGCTAAGCCAGTCTGCCCTGACATTGGTAGCCCCAGAAATATGTTCAGCAGAGAGAGACAGGAGATGTTGTTCTGCCCAAAGGCCTAGCCTCATGGCCTCCGTCATGAGCTGACCAGACATGGTCCCACCCTGCCTATTAATGTGGGCCTTGGTGGCCACATTATCAGTAAGAATCATCACATGAGAATTCTCAATGAGGGGTCTAAATTGCTGCAGGGCAAGGAACACGGCTCGGAGTTCCAAGACGTTGATGCTTAGGGCTGTCTCGGTTACTGACCATGCGCCCTGAGCCACCTGCGTCTCCGCGTGCGCCCCCCAACCTGAAAGGCTGGCGTCAGTGGTGACAATGATCCGCTGCGGAGAGAGGAAGCAGGTGCCCTTGTTGACTGCAGAGGTGGTCCACCAAACAAGTGAATTTCGGACTGAAGGCGGGAGCCTCACCTTGGCCGGGGAATGGGCTCTACCCTGACGTTGGTAGGGAAGGAGGAGCCATTGGAGTTCCCTGGAGTGTAAGTGTGCCCATGGGACAATATGAATGGCCGAAATCATCTTGCCCAGGAGAGAAGACAGCAGGTTCAGAGGTGCTGAATTTTGCCGCAGAACTTGCTGGGATAAGGCCAATAGGCTGTCTCTCCGTTCCTGGGAAAGGTACACCTTACACTCCAGGGAATCAATGACCGCCCCCAGATGGACGATTCTGGTGGCGGGGTTTAACTGACTCTTGGATCGATTGACCAAGAAGCCAAGGTGGTCCAGGGTGGAGAGCACTACCTGAACATCTCTCTCGGCCTGAGAAGGAGAAGCCGAGGAGATAAGAATATCGTCCAGGTAGCACTGGATCCGGATGGGGATGGACCTGAGGTGAGCGGTCAGGGCCGCTAAGACCTTAGTGAAGACCCTTGGCGCTGATGACAGGCCGAAGGGAAGCGCCCCATATTCATAATGCACCCCTGCATAACAAAAACGCAAATATTGGCGATGAGCTGGCCGAATTGGAATGTGGAGGTAAGCCTCCGAGAGATCTATGGATGACAATAGATCTCCCTTCCTAATACTTGAGAGAATGGAATGCAGGGTGTGCATTTTGAATTTCTTGTGGACTATGTATCTGTTGAGGCGCTTAAGGTCCAAAATCGCTCTCCATCCCCCCGAGGATTTGGGCACTACAAATAAGATGGAGTAGAAGCCCTGCCCCTGTTGGTCCTCAGGCACCTGTTGGATGGCTCGAATTTCCAACAAGTGCTGGATGGCCTGATTCATGAGGACCTTTTTTTGTGAATTTGATGAGATGGGGCATCGAAGGAAAAACCTCGGAGGGGTAGAGAGAAACTCAAGATTAAGTCCTGACTTCAGGGTTTGACAAACCCATGCGTCATTGGTGATTTCCTCCCATCGACTGGCATAGAGTGCCAGGCGACCCCCTATGGGAGGAACGGCCGGAGAATTACTTATTCCGGCGGAAGGGGCGACCACCGGCCCCTCTAAAGGGCCGTTTATACTGGTTCCCCCTAAAAGGCTGACCAGAGGAGAATCTCTGGCGCTGACCAAAGTGGCCCTGGTTATGGGTCTGCTGGTTCCCATGGAAGTTCCCTTGCTGTCTATTAGAGGAGTGATACGACCCTCTATAAGACTTCTTATTGGAGAAGGACCCCCTATAGGGGCCTTTCTTATTATTGTTAGGGAGAATCTTGCGTTTATCCTTGGTCTCTACAAGGATAGGGGCCAGGGCCTCACCAAATAGAGACTGTTTGGAGACGGGGGCAGAAGCAAGTTTCCATTTGTACCGCACATCTGTCTGCCAGGAGCGGAGCCAAGTCATGCGTCTCGCAACCACCGTTGCCCCCATAGATCATGCAGAAAACCGGGCCGCCTGGAGGGTGGCCTCAGACGTAAATTGGGCGGCTGCCAGAAGCTTATTGAGGTCCTGGTGGGCCCACAGGTCAGATGGTGGGAGGTAGGCTTGCAGGGTGTGGATCCACTTGAGGCTGGTCCTGCAGAAGAAGGAAGCCGTGGTCGCCGCTCGGATCGCCCAGGCCGCTGACTGGTGTGCCTTCAGAAGAGAAGTGTCTGCACGTCGATCCTCCGGCCGGAGGAGTTCCTCTGGTTCCCCTGGCATAGGTGAATTTGAATAGAGGGCTTGGACAGGGGCATCCACTGGCGGCATCAGGAGATGCTGGGCCAGTGCGTCATCGATATTAAATAGCTTCTTATCCTGAGCTGAGGCTAGGGCCCCAGAAGTGGGGTTCTGCCATTGTTTAAGAATGGCTTCCACAAATAATTTGGGAGCCGGGACTACATCAGCCATAAGGGCCGAAGGTTCGAATAAGGGGTCAACCTCAGGAGGTTGCGTAGCCTCCCCAGATGGAGTTTGGAGTTTGGCAGTTACCTTGGCCTTATGTAGTAAGGACCGAAACAGGGCCGGTTGGAATAGCCCCGAGGAGGAAGCTGGCTCTGGAGCCAGGTCCTCGTCCTCTGACATGGCGAGTTCGGGGCCTTCAGATTCTATTTGGGTATTCTGCCAATCGCCTGCCTCAGAGACTTCCTGCCCGTCTGAGGAGTCATCATACCCGTCAGAGTCCTCCTCCGGCTCTGGTTCCTGATCTAATGGTTCCTCTCGTGAGGGGGGTAACTTGGCCGAGGAGGACGGGCTAGCTGGCTGAAACTGTGAATTAGAGGAGGCCATGGCCCTAAGCCCAGCTTCTATACCCTGCTTTATGGCAGCAGCCATGCGGTCCTGGGCTTCCCTGGACTGGAGGGGGTCCTTCTTGGATCCCTGCTTACTGCGGGTCTGAGAGGGGCCCTGACTGGTTGGTGGGGGACCCCAGACCTCGGGTTCGGCCCTGCAGGGGACAACGTTGTCGATTGACAATGTGTCTGGAGATCGAGCCTGGTGCTGACTGCGGCCCAATGTTGGAGAGGGCGACTGAGCCTGGGCCCGGTTGGTCCCTGATGGCTTGGTGGAGGGCCTAACTTTCTGGGGCCTGGTTACAGGTACTGGGGATGGGTCTCTGATGGGTGACCGATCCCTAGAAGGGGAGGAGTGGTGAGCCCTGGGTGGGCTCGCCTCCTCTGAGTGTGTCCTATTGGACTTGGCTTTGGCCTTTGATTTGGAGGTCTTGTCAGCCATTGTGCTCCTGTGAGGGAAGACAAAGAGAGAAAAAAAGGGCACAAAGAATCATAAGACTTTGGGCCAGGCCTGTGGGTGTGTCTTGTGCACCCAAAATGGCGGCCGCCCATGTGGCTGATTCAAAATGGCGGCCGCCTTCCTCTGAGGTGAGTATCCCAGGATCTCCTCCCTCTTGGGTGACCAGGCCTCTCGTTTCTTATAGACCCCCCCCCCGGGACACAGAAGTGGCTTAGAGAGGGTTTTTTTTACCCACGATGGCCAAGCAGGCTCAGCAGGTGTTCCAATCAGGCCCCCTGGAAGGCCGAGGACGGCTGTGGCAGGAGGGCTCTCTCACTCAGCGTGCAGGCCAGCAAGCAGTCCAGGCTCTTCAAAGCGTCTTCGGTAGGCTGCTGGAGAAACGCTGGGCCTCGTGATCGTTTCCGGACCCCCTGGCTCTCCACGAACGGTAGGCAGGGGCAGGCAGGCAGGCAAATGCTCCAGACGCCGAAAAAAACCGAGCCGCGGCGAGATCAAGAAGAGCGGCTCGCGTCGACAGGAAAAAGATCGGGCCGGCAGATAAGGGCGCGATTTTGCGCGCGCCTCTCAGCTGGCTTCAAAACGGCCCGATTCTTTCAAAAGTTAGTCGATCTTGCGAGGAGCGGCTGGTGTCGGCAAGAAAAAGATCGGGTCGGCAGATAAGGGCGCGATTTTTTCGCGTGCCTCTCAACTTGCTTCAAACCGCCCGATTCTTTCAAAAAATTAGTCAATTAAGCTTGTCACTCTGCCTGTTTCTGGAAAGTGCCTTAATGAGATAGCTGTCCCCTCTGGGTGGGGGGGGCTACTCGTTGGACCGCAATGCGCTTATTGATGGAATACAAAAGCCAGAGGTGGTAATAAAATCTGTCCAGATGCCCACATAAAATTCAAAAAGGGGCTAATCAAACCTCATAGGCTAGCGCAATCTGACACGAGGCAGTGAGTAAGGACTTTCTCACGCGGTCATCCAGGGAATTCGGCAAATTGCTTGCCAGCCTCGCGCAGAAGCCCAATTATAGGGGTGACAGGGCCACCACCGTCCCAGGGGTCAATATTGGGACCGTTCCCACTCCCTCCAGGCCGGAATATCTTATAATAATGAAAAATATAATTTGACAGTGGATTGGGCCTCGGCTGGAGGGGTGAGCAGCAGCCGGTCAGAGGCCTGGCTGCTCTATCCCAAGGTTAGCGATCGAAGGTACCTGGGGCTCGTTAGGGAACTTACAGTTCAGGATTCCAAGAGAAGAAGAATTTGTGGAAAAAAGGTTCAGATTTCAGATGCAAAATGGCACTAGTCAATGGCTATGACTGAGTCAAAAGAGGGGGAACTAGGCCTGGAGCCACCTTTTATACTTTTCCAGACTCAGTCACCATTGGCTAGAAGGCTGTGCCAATACCCAATCTTGGCGGCTAGCTCCACCCACGATGGAGAAAGATATTGGACACTGTTATGATTCCAGGCACCAAGACATAAGTCTTTCTCTCTGAATCAGAAAAAATAACAAATAAGGAAATATTTGATATATCATGTCCTCAAAGCACTGGCCATCAAAGCAGAAGTGGATTTTGAATCAAAATATTTAAACTTTTGCTTCCCTTTCCTTTCTGTCCTGCCCTCCTACTTCTTCTTTTGGTATTTCACTTTATCAGTGATCTAACTAGCTTTGGGGAAAATGGCCCTTTTTAAAGTGCATTACCACACACACCCTTACATAATTGTAATACTTATCTTAAAACTTTTCTTGTTAATAAGATGCTTGGTACCTAAGTACCATTTGATAATCCAAATGACTGTGGATTACAGAAAAATTAATAGTTGATCAGTCTTAGAAGCAAAGAATAAATTTCTGTGGAGGTGGAGGTGGCTGGACTAGAAGACCTCCAGATGCCCTTCCCAAATCCCTTCCAGTCCTATAAGTCTGTGAAACTAACAATGAAAACCTGAGCTATCACATCTGGGTTTCAAAGTTCATGGTGATCACTAGATGACAGCAAAAAAAAGTATGTTATATCTCTTTGCTGCCGTCTACGTGGATTTTTAAGAGCACAGATAGTCCTCAGATTGGTCACTTACCATTTAAAATTACGATGGACCTACCTGGGGGATACTTATAACTCAGATTCAGAGTTTTGACAGTCACCCTCCCCTGTGATCATATGACCACACTTAGCAATGGGTCCATGCAGTGTTCCATGGTCATGTGATGATGTTTTATGATTGTTTTTCAGAAAACTGGCATTTACTTCTGGGTTTTGGCAAAATTGACCAACAGTGAATCATGGGTTCACTTAATAACTGCCACAAGAAAGGTCATAAATCATATCAGTCACATGGCTGATCCACTTTATGACCATGATGACTTATGACTGTAATTGGCAGGCTCCATTATGATCATAATTTGAGGACTACCTGTAGGCCTATTAAACTCTACTACAGTAATAATTTTCATGCTTTTTTTGGCATGCTGAAGGGCTTTCTTTATTGTATAGAAAGAGTAAGGTTAATGTATTCCTCTGCTTCGATTCTTTATTTTTAAAACAGACATCCTAGTTTCTGATGGTTTCAAGTATGCTTAGAGGAAAAGGAAGTCTGTTACAACTAAGACAAAAAAAAGATATTGCCAAACCTTAAAACAGTTTTCCACAGCCCAATGCATTTAAGATTAGCTGAATTTATTCTTCCAACATTTTTATTCTTGGCTGGCCAGATTTCTGCAACTGGCATGCTCAATATATTGTGAGAACCCTAGGATGGGAATGGCTGCCTTAAAAACGAATTGATTTTTCATAATATGCATGTTTATGTCACAACATATCTATTATTCTATAAAGGGTCATAATACTTTTGACTGAGTTTTAATTCAGGTGCTGGTGGGTAACACAATCCTAGACATCCTTAAGTACCACTGCATTTTATGCTGCTTAATAAATGAATGCAGAAATTCAGAAAATTGCAATTGCAAAGAACTTGGACTTCATGGTTCATAATTTTGATTTATAGTTGCATTCTGGTTTATGGAATTGAGACATTCGTGCTGTCATTTCTGAACAAGCTTCTTACACATATATGAGGGCAGAAGTGGGTAGAACTAACTCCATCCTCAGACATTGGAATTCATTGTGCTGACAATCTACCTTTTAACTTCTATTTTCCACAACTATTAAGGAGTTGCCTGCAGTGACATCATGATCCAAATTTTATCTTTACACAGAAGACAAAATTTGGGGCAAGTATGTAAGTCACAGGTTTACACCTAGACATCTTCACATACATTTAGTTACTGCCCTCCTGCTCCTGTTTTGCCTATAGATGTCCTTCTGCTTCTCTTCCACGTTCCATCATCCAGTCTTATCCTGTTGCACTTCAGGTGATTTGGTGATATTAGAATTCAACACAAAACAAATGGAGAGAAACTTTAAACTATATGCCATTCATTAGAACATTCCAATCACAGTTCTTCTGGAATCTTGCAGGAGCTAGAATTAGTAGTATTAAATCTAGTTTTCAAATATCTAGAGATCCACTAAGTGGCATCAAAGTAAATGTTTTCTGGATTGCTTTCTGCATTTTATAGTCCTTTTAGGAGCCAAGATATGGCAGCTTTAGTAGAATGGGGGAACCCTGCTAATTCAAATTAATGTTTCTTCTAGTCCAGTGCTTTGGGTTATACATTGACAAACCAGATGCATTCAGTAAGTTCAGAAACTTGGGCAGGAGGGCTGGAGGAAGCCTCCAGCAGGTGGTATGTTAAAGGTTGGGCATTTTTTAAAAAACTGTTGGTGGCATAAGCAAGGCACTCTTTCCAAACTACTTTGTAAATCAACATGTTACTTATATTTGCATGTGTAATATAAATGCACTGCATATTTGCCATGCTATGAGTTTGAGAGTTGTGAAAATTTTAAATACAGTGGCAAAGTAAATATTTCTTAGCAACTGTTCTAATGATTCTTTCAAATTAATTGCAGCATGGAGAATGGGCCCTGAAAAATAATTATCCATAGAACAGCTACAAAATTCTCACACATATTTTGATTGATTATAGTTTATGTAAGAATATATACATGAATGTGTGTGTGTGTGTGTGTGTGTGTGTGTGTGTGTGTGTCTGTCTGTCTGTCTGTCTGTCTGTCTGTCTGTCTGTCTGTCGGTCTGTCGGTCTGTCGGTCTGTCAGTCTGTCGGTCTGTCTATCTATCTATCTATCTATCTATCTATCTATCTATCTATCTATCTATCTATCTATCTATCTCTATCTATCTATCTATCTATCTATCTATCTATCTATCTATCTATCTATCTATCTATCTATCTATCTATCTATCTATCTATCCATCCATCCATCCATCCATCCATCCATCCATCCATCCATCCATCCATCCATCCATCCATCCATCCATCCATCCATCCATCCATCCATCCATCTATCTATCTATCTATCTATCTATCTATCTATCTATCTATCTATCTATCTATCTATCTATCTATCTATCTATCACACACACAATCTACTTAATGATCATCTGTTCATGGCAAAATAACTGCCGTGATAAGGAAATGGAGATGAAGTCTAAAGCAAGCAGTCATAAATTAATTTATAATGAAACATGACACTCGTAATTCTGTAAGGAATGTATTTAAAATTTGTCCTGCTAGTTATGTTGGTTTTTCCTGTTGCCCCAAGGAATATGTGACACACTATAGTGCCAGAATATTAAACTTCTTGTGAGTACATTTGTAACTATGAAATGGCTGTTTATGAACAGAGATTTCAAATGTTCTCAGCAACATAATATGGATCAGTCAGAAACATTTTGTATAACTACTGACACAGATGAGTTCTCTGTCCTTATCCATCCGAAGTCTGCCACATGTCTGCCCAACATAGTCGCTGATCACAGTCACTCATGACCTTATGATCCCCTGGTTGGATTACTGCAATGTGTTCTACGTGGGGATGCCCTTGAAGACATTTGGAAGTTTCAGCCAATTAAACTTCAGTTAATTATTCCAGTTATTCCATGCATGTGACACCACTGCTCCATGAGCTTCATCGATTTCATTCTGGGTGCAATTTGAGCTTTCAGTAGGTAACCTTAAAGCTCTATATGGCTTGGGGCTAATGGAACCTTATCTTCTTGGTTGACTTTACCAGACATATATTCAATCTAGCAGGAGGGACATGCAACAGGTATCATTGGAATGTCAGCTGGTGGAACCACCATAGGACAAGCTTTTCTGCCATAGTACCCATCACCCCTCCAGAATTAGGTTGGCCTCAACCCTGCTGGCCTTCTAAAGGTCTTAAGACAACATGAGAAAACATGTTTTTTCTTGTGCTCCAAGGCAAAACTACACTACCTTTTGTGTCATCAACTGGAAAGTACACAATTATAGATATAGTAGTTTGAAGATAAGTTTCTCTAGGTTTGGTACATGGTACTGACAAGTGGATTGTGTTCATTATTAACAATCTCTAGCAGTCCTGAAGAGAATCAATTTGGGATAGGGGTTCAGACACCAGGCTAGAAACTGGGAGACTGTGAGTTCTAATCCCTGTTTAGGCATGGGGCCAACTGGGTGACTTTGAGCCAGTCTCTCTCCTGAAACCCTAGGTAACAGACAAGAGCAAACCCCTTCTGAAAATATTTCTAAGAAAATTTCAGGGCCTGGTCCAGGCAGCCGTGAGGAGTCAACACTGAAAGGCATGCACACTCATGAACTCATGCACCCATACATCCTTAAGCAAAGAAGGAGAATATATTTTTCTGGAGTTCTGCATGACTGATACCTCACAAATATTGGGAAACAGTCTTCAATAAACTATTTACAAGGTGAATTGACAGATGAGGCTTCTATTATTAGGGTGTGTGTGTGTGTGTGTGTGTGTGTGTGTGTGTGTGTGAGAGAGAGAGAGAGAGAGAGAGAGAGAGAGAGAGAGAGAGAGAGAGAGAGAGAACAAGTTAATGCAGTTATCAGGGTAGAGAAATTAGCCCTGGGTTAAATGAAAATAGGGGTCAACTTTAGTACATGTTTGGGGGGGGGAATCAGAGGTTGAAGGCAGGTCAAACAACTAACCAGAATTTTTATAAACTACTAGTTTGTAAATGGTTTAACACATTTTATGAATTTAAATTATATTGCCACAGAAAACAGTTATAAACTTGATAATGATACATTCAATGTAGACTATTTGAAAAATGGTCCTTCTCCTTGTGTCAAATGTGCCACAGATATGACAGTGCCTTCTAAAAGGGTTAGCAATAGAACTTCTAAGAAGAAGAGCACCAGTTTATGAAAGACTGGTCTAGACTTTTGATTCATGTAGTGCAAGCATAAACAAAAGCAAAAAAAAAAAAAGATTGTTGAGCACTATTGGAATTAAACAAGTTTACCATTAGATTTGTTATATTACGAGGTGGACAATCAGCAAAATTTGAATTCTTCTAGATTTTGAATTAAGAATGATGAAAAAGAAGCTGTAAAGAATTTTTTAAAAAATAAGTCAATAATGAATTCTGTAATTTAAGGAATTGAGTCAAATGCTGAATGATTTAGTGATAAGAACTAAGTATTATGCTAAGATCTACCTAATTTCCTTTCTTCAAGATTTTTTTTAAATCTCCAATCTGCATCTGAAATGTCCTTTTACTCAAAAAAGGATGATTTATAGGTATGCTTGATCTTCTCCATCCTGTTTATCTCCTTGTTTAGGTACCACTATCAAGGAATCAATTATCAGATATGGAATCAATTTATGCTATTGATTAGTCCAACTTTCCTAATTCAGTGCTCCCTTGAAGCTTCAAGATCTCAGCTGTTAAAACTCTTAGAAAGTCAGAATCTGAAAGGCATCAGACAAGTGACGGGCAATTTACCTCTTTTCTTTGTTTCTCACTGTCTTGGATACATCATTTTGCAGCACACAGATATTGTATTATAATCATTGTCATTAACACAATCTATTTAATAAAGCAAGTTAGTATTATTTCAATGTATGACCTAAAGACAGCCCAATTTGCCAAATCAGCTTAAGCTTTGATTCAGGAAAGCTGAGCTCATTCCATTCTACAGATTATGAAGTATATTCTCTGACATTTCTGTCTGCATGGGTTGGCTAGCTATTTCCTTTCAGTTATTAAGCTTTGTACCAGTACAAATGGATGAATACGGCTTCACAGTGATTTACAGCCCTCTCTAAGTGGTTTACAGAGTCAGCATATTGCCCCTGACAATCTGGGTCCTCATTTTACTGACCTTGGAAGGATGGAAGGCTGAATCAACCATGAGCCAGTGAGAATTGAACTGCTGAACTTCAGATAGACAGCAGTCAGCAGAAGTAGCCTGCAGTACTGCATTATAACCACAGCGCCACCACAGTTCCGCAGCAAACTCTAACTGCTGTCTAAGTTTCTGCAACCCAGATTGGGAAGCCCTTAATACAAAAGAGAGGGGGGAGGGGAGGAGAGGGAGAGGGAGAGGGAGGGACAGAGAGAGAGAGAGAGAGAGAGAGAGAAAGAGAGAGAGAGAGAGAGAGAGAGAGAGAGAGAGAGAGAGAGAGAGAGAGAGAGAGAGAGAGAGAGCTTTAATACAGCTACAAAACAAGACAAATATGAATGTCGAGTAAAGCAAAACAAGATATAGAAATGAAAAAACTGATGAAATAAAACATTACAAATACAAAATATTTCCTCTTATATAAAACATCCTGCAATTTATTTTTATAGAATGAATTGAATTGTGATTCTATGAAATCATGTTATCTAGCCTTTCTTTGATGTCTGTAAAGAGCTGATTGAACACTTCAAGAAGTCTGATTGATATAGCTTTGCGTAATTAACATGGTACTTATGTATAATGTTGGCTTTTAAACTGAGGAGCTTGCCAGAAAAAAATGGTGAAAACTCTGACTCAGTATGCCAACCAGGGTTAAATAAACAGAGATTCAAGCCAGACGTTCAAGAAGTAAACAAATCGGATTTTAAGAGCTAAGTCCTCAAAACTTTTTGACCAGTTAGAATAAATCTGTCAATTTTGGTTTTTCTCAATTACTTTTTAAAAATTTGAAATACTTTATGTCATAATCATGAAGCAATTTGCAAACGTTGGTGTGTTGCTATAAGAAATGAAGGGACTAAAATTCTTCTTACCCATATTGTGGATTGGAAGCACTTTCTCTAAGCATAACAAGATCACTTTAAGTATTACTATCTATATTGATATTTGCTATCCAACAATAATAATTATCACAGTATTGATGAATATTTTCTGCACAGTATTGATGGATACTGTGCAGAAAATATTCATCAATACTGTGATGATATTGATGAATATTATTATTTGCTTGAATAGAATAAAGAGTACATCATATTTAATTGACTTAGCAAACTGAGTTGGATGTTACCCTCTGTTAAGTCTCCTAGCTGACCACTCCTTTGCAGAAAAGTAGAAATTCTGAGTCAGGAGATCCAGGATCAGTTTTGCCATTAGATATGTGAGGCAATGATCTCTATTAGCAGCTTCTGAAAAATAGCAGTATGATTCTTGAGGGGAGAGGTATGAGCCACATACAGTAGTTTGCTCTGTTTGTTGT
The DNA here is from genome assembly GCA_023053685.1 of Diadophis punctatus similis. Classification (NCBI taxonomy): domain Eukaryota; kingdom Metazoa; phylum Chordata; class Lepidosauria; order Squamata; family Dipsadidae; genus Diadophis; species Diadophis punctatus. The sequence goes on from JALIGW010000001.1 coordinate 156,352,667, forward strand.
CTACTCTAGGGGGAGCATAGACACCATCCCAAAATCAGCACTGAAAGCATTTGGATCAAAAAACCTATGGATAATTTGTAGCATGTCCCAAGGTATCAATCCTTCAAATCTTTTAGTTCAGCTTTGATCTAGTAGAATCCAACTAATGGATATTTATTTTTTAGAAATATCCTTTTTTCTGATTATTTTCTTCCCCTACCCTATGGCACTCCCTGCTAAATTTTAAAATCTGGTCTTCTTGGTATCTAGCATATATTTGAACTTTAGGCCACCTAGCACAACTTGCTCTGAACAAAGCAGGATATCTTCCACAAATAGAAATTTATTTCTGCAATGTGCTTAGAGATTATATTTACAGTTAGTGCAGCAAGAAGTAATAAAACATTGTAACACTGTCTACAATAAACAGTTGAATTTTGAAAAGCATGAATATTATATCTCTGAAAGCTAACAGATTATAAATTACTTTTAATCATAACTAAGCTCTTACATTTACGAAGTTATTTATTGACATATTTTGTGTACATACAAAAAGATATAAGCCAACTGATATGAAATTCCTTGGAAATGTGCAATGTTGGAAGATTTAAAAAAAACAACAAATTAAGCAGCTATCTTACTAGTTTTAAGACTCAGTAGGATTGAGCTTTCCCCCAGTTTCTTCAAAATAAGATATTTGTGCAAATACTGACCAGGGGAGAGAGAGAAAGAAAATGGTATAATGGGTTGGTTCAGTTTTGTCTTGGAAAGCAGCAATTACAAGAAAAGCAATATGGTCCACAATAACAAAACAATTCAAACATGTTATTTCTCTACTAGCTGTACATTTTCTTATCCACTGCTTAACAGAAATATTTCAACAACTGTCAATACAGAAAATACAGAAAGGGGGATTTCCCTACCCTTCAAGTAGCCGAAGCACAACCAAACTTACAAAGCTTCATCCATGGCATGATTGAACTCTTAGCGAATTCAGAATGTAGGATCCTTGCTGCAAGTTACAAAGAACAAATTAAGAACAAATTCCAACCTAGAATCTGTGGGATAGTGATCTATCTGATGTGCAACTGGCAGTCAAGGACTGTGTTAGAAAAAGGGCTTTTGTTAAAAAGAAGTACTTCCTCATTCACACAATATTAATGTAGATAATGCATACGTTCACATATTGTACTGTACATAATTTGAAAGGCAATTTTTTGCTATGTAAATAGTGTAATAAAACCATGCTGGCTGGGTGGGGAGAGAGATAAGGTGGGAGACATGTGGGCAAATTCAGTTTCAGGTATAAAGGAAGCACCCTTATTAAACTGATACATATTTTCCATCTTGAATAGCAATAGTATTTGTATTTGTATTTGTTTATTTGTCAAGCATATATGATTATAAACAAAGTATAAACAGTAAACATGATTGAATATATATGTAATAGTACAAGCATGAATAAGAGTAAAAGAGGTAAGAATATATGTGAACATTAGGACAGGAACGGTAGGCACGATTGTGCGCTTATGCACGCCCCTTAACGACCTCTTAGGAATGGGGTGAGGTCGATGGTAGATAATCTGAGGTTGAAGTTTTGGGGGTTTGGGGAAGAAACTACTGAGTCAGGTAAAGTGTTCCAGGCGTTAACAACTCTGTTGTTGAAGTTGAATTTTTTTGCAATCAAGTCTGGAGCTATTTACATTAAGTTTGTATCTATTGTGAGCTCTTGTATTATTGTGGTTGAAGCTGAAGTAGTCATTAACAGGTAGGACATTGAGGCAGATAATTTTGTGAGCTACACTTAGGTCAGATCGAAGGTCTTCCAAAATCTTCCGGCAGTTTTCCACATCATGCATTACCTAATATCTCATTATTTAATATCGCTTCCAAGCTTAATTTAGAATTATGCCAGTGTTGGAGATGGAGGTGTTTTGCTTCCTCACTTCTGCAAATACAGTAACAATGCTGCAGCCATGCTTTCTCCAGAGTAACTTCTTCCAATACACACATGTATTTTTCAGCTTTTGCAAATACTGGAAGAAGCTGTAAGACCTTGTCACCTCAATATAATGCTTTAGAGTGCATTTACAATATGAAACACTTCAAGGCGAACATTGCAAAGCTAAGAAAATTTGAGGATTAGACTTAGGACATTCTAAAATGGTTGATCTTGGACCTATTAATCTTAAACCAATATGTTTGAGAAGTTGCAGTCTAACATCTGGTAGTTTGTGAAGAATTGTGCACTTACAGGTAAGTGGTAAGTTCAATTTCAAGATGCTACATTGACTTTTAATGAGTGTTATGATGAATAAACAATCAGAAGATTTAATCATCTATTTGTACCTTGATTTTATTATTTTGATGATTACATTAACCTTAATTAAATAATTGCTTGTTTGCAGCAGAACATTCATGCAAAGATCCTATATTATTATTATTGGTGGTGGCACACTCAGCCAGATGTTTAGATTGGATTTGGCATATTTATCCACCTATTGAGTCCTAAAGATAGGCAGATATTATTGTTTGATGGTGTTAAAGGTATTATCACAGGACCTAAACTGTTCCAAGTAAAACTGCCTTTTGCAATTGACTGATAGTGATATTATCAATGCAGATGTTGCTCAAGTGGTGCTCCAGCTGTTTTGGAATTGCACCCAAGGCACCTATTACTATTGGCCCCACCTTTGCTTTCTTTTGCCATGGGTGTACTACTTCTACCTGCATTTTGTGTTTTTTTCTTCAGTTCTTCTATTTTAAGTCATGTCCAACTCTTTGTAACACCATAGACCAGTGATGGCTAACCATTTTGTTGTCGCATGCCAAAAGCATGCATGCACGTGTGACAGTGTGTGTGCATGCCCGCACCCATAATGCAATGTGTGTGCCCCACACACGCCCCCATGCATGCGCATGTGCGCATGACCCCCTGTGCTCCCCTGCCCCACACATGCATGCACATGCAACCCTGCGCATGCGCACATGTCTCCCGCATGTGTTCTGCCCCACACACATGTGCAGCAGAGACCCGAAAATCAGCTGGCTGGCAGGTTGTGTGGTGGAGCTGAGCTGGGGCAATGGCTCGCGTGCCCGTAGAGAGGGCTCTGGGTGCCACCTGTGGCACGTGTGCCATAGGTTTGCCATCACGACCATAGATCATAGCACACAAGGCTCCCCTTTCCTCAGTTATCTCTCAGAGTTTGCCCAATCCAGACTTTTTTGTCTTTCTTATTAACAGTTGTTAAATCTGGAATGTTGTGTGGCAGAAGCTTGTCTGTTTGAATTCTAAAATCTCAGAGCAGTTTATTTATTTATTTATTCCTTCTTATAAGCCGCCCAACTCCTGAGAGACATAGCGTGAAGCACGGTGGCTCATGTGGTTAGGATGCTGGATTGGAGGTTAGCAAGCCCTCATCCAAGACCTGAGTGCTGCTGCGTGGCGGGATGAGCTCCTATCATTCGCTCCAGCTCTTTGACAGGGACTTGAAAGGAGCCCCCATGGTTGACCCCCTGGCCAATGGTAATGTCACTGGCTAATCCTTTCAATCCAGAAGCATCTTAAATCATGCCTCTGACAGAAAAGAGACAGTATCTTCATTTTCTATTTCTTTGCCTATTTTGTGGTCTCACCAGTTCTTGCTCTCAGGCAAATAGTATTTCTTACAGATATTCCAATGTGTCCATAGGTTGATCCCCTCTTCAGTAGGATGTCTCCTCAACTATTGGAAGACAGTCATGCCAAACCAATCTGAGCGGCCATAGTTGACCATGTATTAGGTGGAAGTAACATATCCTGACTACAGGACAAGTCCTTGACAAAATCTCCATGGTATTCATTGTGATATTCCATGGAAGTGGAAATTGGACTTTGAAGAACTAAAATAGGAAGAGTATGACAGTTAGAAGTTTGTTGTTGGAGAAGACTCCTGAACGTTTAGTACACAGTCAGAAAAACAAACCAAAACAAATCAATTCAGAGTTTTCATTAGAGGCACAAATGACCAAGCTAAAATTATCCCACTTTGGATACATTATGTCAAGACCTAGACTTTGGATAATGCGCCAATGCTGTGAAAGATGGAGGAAAAGAAGGGGATGACTACCGCTAGGTGCATAGACTCCATTATTGTAGCAATGTTGGAAATGTCAAGAGAATCATGGAGAAGATCTTTCTATGTGGTCACAAAGCATTGACAACAGGTTGATGGCATGTCATCATCATCATCATCAATAATTATGGTCTACATTGGCAGTAGTGTCAAGATAATTAGAATTTATTTATTTATTTATTTATTTATTTATTTATTTATTTATTTATTTATTTATTTATTTATTTATTTATTTATTTATTTATTTATTTATTTATTTATTTGGTAGTTTTTATATGCCGCCCTACTCCCTCAGGACTCAGGGCGGCGTACAACATTTTATAAAAAAACTCCAAACAATCATTAAAAAACAGCTTAAAAACAGTTAAAATATATATACACACACCAAACATACATGGGGGAGACATCAGTTATAGAATCGTCTCAAACTCACCCCGCCTGTAGGAAGAGCCATGTCTTAATGGCTTTTCGGAAGGCCAGCAAGGTGGGGATGATTCGGATCTCTGGGGGAAGTTGGTTCCAGAGAGCAGGGGCCCCTACAGAGAAGGCCCTCCCCCTAGGCCCCGCCAATCAGCATTGTTTGGCTGACGGGACCTGGAGGGGACCCACTCTGTGGGACCTGACCAGTCGGAGGGAGGAATGCGGCAGAATTTCTCTCTATTATGCACTTACTAGACTGCAAATATAATATTTGCTAGATTTATATACCACCTTTCTTCCAGGAGCTCAAGGCTAGTAGATGATTTCCTAGGTTTCTTACAACCCTTACATTCTGGGATGAATCTTGAAAGCCACATGCTGCCTTGCCATGTACCAAGTATTTGCTTTTCTTCTATTCATGACATTTAACTGAAATTAAGTCATGCTCTTTTCATTACAGATCCTCAGACAATTTATGCTATTTCTATTTCTAATAGCATAATAGGTGAAGAAAAAGGATTACCAGCAGTAAAAGAAATATTTCATTATCTGGGAGCTAAATACGACAACATATTTTCAATGGATACAGTGATTTACAGATCTCAGATTGCCTTTCTAAAGCAGCAAGAACATTCGGAAATGTCATGATGTCTACCTGCAAAATGTTGCCCCTTAAGTTAGTTGAGGGTCAAGGTTTGAACAAGCTTTCTGACATTTTTCATTCACACCTGGAAATTGGCCAGAAAGAGAAGTCCAAGGAATAAAGAAATACTTTACTCCTTTCTTACAGTTACACATTACTTATTCAGAACTCCAGGGCTGACCTCCATCTTTCAAAGGTTAACAGGTGTCTCCAGATTGGCCCTGATGACCTCTATCCAACACATTATTTCTTTCTCTAATCACTTTGCACTATGAGATAGAACTTTGCAGTGTAAGGAGTGCAAATTTGAAAAGATTGTTGTAAATCAAAGGGAATACACCAGACTGGCTTTACTCCCCATTCTTATTCTACAGCAAGTATATGAGACTAAGTTAAAGCAAGTAATCCACAGAGAAAGCCTCTACACTTGCTTTAGGATTTGTAGATAGGATTAATTCAGCAAGGATGCCTGAAGGCAATGCCACATGGAGTGTCAGGGTTTCAAGTAACACCCCCAACGACATGGAGCTCTGGAGCCAGCCATGAATCGGTGCCCTAGATCTGTGATCCCAGGCACCAACAGTGCCAGGCAGCTGAGGCATTTTTCTTTCAGCCCAGCTGTGTTCAACTAAAATTCTAGCAGGGCTAGAATTCTGTAGATTTTGGAGTATGCCAGTTTCTCGCTGGAAGGGATTACCTCCCAACCTCTGGCTCCTTCATCAACCATTACAGTGGCTAAATCACTCTACCCCCCCTCCTTTCCATAGCCCTCAGACAGTTTTGCAACTAGTATACTGCAGTTCTTTTCTTTTCTTTTCTTTTCTTTTCTTTTCTTTTCTTTTCTTTTCTTTTCTTTTCTTTTCTTTTCTTTTCTTTTCTTTTCTTTTCTTTTCTTTTCTTTTCTTTTCTTTTCTTTTCTTTTCTTTTCTTCTTTTCTCTTTTCATCTATCATTAATGTTAAACTCTCACAACTGAATAGTTTTTGCCCACTAGACATCATAGATTAGTGCAGGGGTGTCAAACTCAAGGCCTGGGGGCCAGATCCGGCCCGCAGGGTGCTTAGATCTGGCCCGTGGGGCTGCCCTGAAAACAGCAAAGAACTGGCCCGTGGTGCCTCTGCTAGCAAAAATGGAGCTCGAGAGGGCTGCAGCCGGCCCTCCCAAGTTCTGTTTTCACTGTCAGAGGGTTGCAGGAGGCCGTTGCAGCCAAAAACAGAGCTCGGGAGCCTGTTTTCGCTGGCAGAGCGCTCGGGCCCCCACAGGCGCCCCAACACAAGGGATGTCGAGCTGGCCATGCTCACCTTGGCCACGCCCACCCTGGCTCGCCAAAGTCAAATACAACCCTGATGCGGCCCTCAATGAAATTGAGTTTGACACCCCTAGATTAATGTGATATCCTTGCTAAGATATAGATACAAAAATTTGCAGAGGTAACCATCAGTTGATAAGCCTAACCTTGAACCAGAGGGAGGGGAAGCGTGTGACAGCTGACAGGATGTTATCAATTGTAAAAAAAAAATCACTGATGGGCAAAAAAGCATCAAGAGCCTTTGGTGGTTTGTACAGCAACTTTGAAAAGAGGCACATTTCTCAAGTCTCCATAGTGAAACAACCCTTTACTATACTAGGGACAAGCCTAGTAACAAGTGGCTTTTCCATGTTCACTTTCCAGAGGAAGACTTCTTATCTCACCCATTACCAGAAGGTAGGTAGATTGTTTTGGATAAAATAAATCTTGTACATGCACCTAAAAACGGCATACAAGACTCAATGGAACTGCCCTGTGAGATTAAAACAAATCAGTTTTCAAAGTTAGATCTGGCCTAGGATTAGATGTCAATTGAGCCTTTAATAACCTGGAGATTTAGGCTTCAATTGTTTTGAAAACATCAACGAAAAGAATAATGCTCTTGGTATTGCTCCAAGCATAATTAACTTTAGAAGTCATGCAAAGTTTTATGCTTTTCAAAGACTTGGCTCAAACATATTGCCTCTTTATAGAATGATGAAATCCCACTTTCCAAGTGAATCAGAATTGTATGGCAATTCCTGTGTGCCGGTGTACGTATGTGTGTGTTTCTTATTATTACTTTGAGAAGTAGGCTCTGAGCCTGATTATTCAGTTAAACAGTGAGCTCTGAGAATCGGTGATGTTCAAAGGTTTCCCCTTAGAGCAATCGCCTCAAGGAGGAGGGAGTTGGCGTTCCCTTGTCATGATGCTAGCAGCTGGATCAATGGCTAATTGTCATCCTGCTCTTCTCTCGGGGAAAGGCAACAGATTCTCTGGCTGCTTGGAGTACCAAGTCTTGGTTTTGAACCAGCTGCAAGAAGGAAGAAAAGAGGAAAGGCAAAGTTAGGGAACAGGGTACTATTTGTAAATTAGCATGATAAGAAAGAGATACAGACATTCCTTTGTAAAAATGCATGCATGAAATTGAATGCAAACAATCTATTTTGATTCACAGCTGTCTTCCAGGATAGGCCCACGTTTTGGAAACATACAAAGATCTAGCTCTCTGGAGAGGTCTATAATGCTGGAAAAGATGGGAGGAAACCAGTAGTAAGGTGATGGTGCACCACTGGAAAACCTGAAAGACATGCTGTGAAAAAGATTGTCATGGAGAAAATCATCTATACCAGGGGTGTCAAACTCGCGACGACACATTGTCGTCACGTGACATATCACAACTTTTTCCCCCTTCGCTAAACCAGGGGTGGGCATGGCCAGAACATGACACATCTGGCCCGCGGGCTGCGATCTATATGGTTACTAAAACTCAATGCTACCTTGATAGCACATAATTCTTATCCTAAAATTATCCTCATAAACCTCCCTTCTGAGACGTAGTGGTTGACCCTTTGACCAAAGACTTTTACCAGACACCCACAATGCTTTCTTTTGGGTCAAGGCTTTTCTATTCTCCAAACATTTTTTATTATGTTAAACATCTGAATATTTCAGACTTCTTTATCAAATATTTTATTTTAATCCCTTATTGTGCTTTTGGTTGTTGCACTTTATAATGCTAGGCTGTTTATCTATTTTTTGTGATTTTACTGAAGTTAATCACATTACATTATTCTTGTGGAATGAAGTTATGAGGTATTTTAGATATTTTTAATAATAATATTATAAATAATATTTTTACAAAATAAAAGAACACTAAAATATACTGAAAAGAAAAAAACAAACCAGTGACAAAATCAAAACAATCAGACAAGAGAAAAGAAAAAAAACTGTATATTTATATATGTGTATAAATTAGTATATGATTTTAAAGAAAACTATTCAAATGTCAAAAATAATATTAGAGTAAATAAAATAGTAATGGGAGGCATAGTGTTAATATGAGAATAAAAATTAACTATATTTAGCTTTAATTGTAAGGTTCTCTTGCTATAGTGCCATTTATTTATCCAAAGCAATATTTCCCAATCCAATGAAAGAGAAAATTTAAATTTCTAATAGGTTGCTTTGCTGTAGTAAACCAAGCTCTAATAACAGAAACTGAATCAATTTCTTACAGTATATGCATTAAGAAAAATGGGCAACTGACCAAGAGTAGGGTTAATAGTGTCAGACTCCTTTTGGTGATTTCCACCAATTTTTAGACTCTTTCAATCAAAAATATTGATTAATTGGCCATTGCCATTAAAGGTGCTACTCAATTTATTAGTCTTCCCCACACAATCTGTAATAAAGATGTTTCAAAACATAATGCAACCTATGGATTGCATTATATTTTGTCAATTCCTGATAATTTTCCAAAAGAGATTGTTTAAATTCAATGATGTAAAGAATTGTAGTGAGATCCACTCAGTTCTAACCCCAAATCATCCTCCCATTCTGTTTAAAGATTGCTGGGAGAATTTTTCATATGTAATATAAGCAGGTTACACAACTTCTATTACTAATACATGAAGAATATCTATATCCTTCTTCAAACTGTTAATAGTCTGAACCAATGAAACCCAGATATTTTATAAAGAACTGATTGAGCTTGATTCATTAAATATATTTAATAAATATACCCTATGAATAAATTTTGAAAAAGCACAGAAGGCTGCTAATCCCCCAGATATCCCCCAGAGTCTATTTCTACACTTCAAGTAATTGAAGATGGGTTTTGGTCAATTAAAGCTTTTATTACCATACACCTTTTATGGAGTTTGCAGAAATATAATGTGTACCTTATTTTGTTATAAGGATTACAGCATAACTTTTGATTCAGCACTATTTTGAAAATTACCGTATTTTTCGGAGTATAAGACCTTAGTTTTGAGGGAGGAAAACAAGGAAAAAAGGCCTCTGCCTCCAAGCAATTTGCCAAACAGCAAACAGCAAATAGCACAGATGATATACACTGTTTGTGTATTTCTGTGCATGTGTGCCTGACCCATAGAAATAGCAAAGAATTGGAGAAATGTACATTATGCCAGAAAGTTTTCTTAAATGTAGTCACACTAACTCCTCCCAATTATTTAAATAGATCTACTCCAAGGTAACTAAACTCTAATACTAAACAGGACACTGTTACATTTCATACTATACTTGTACAGAGCTGTTAAAATTAATTAAAATTTCTGGAAGTATACATTAGTCTCTATTTATTTAAAAGAAGATACAATAGCACTGGGCCTCTTCAGAGCAAGCATTTATTTTAAAAAGCTTCTTTATTTTGTTAAGTTATCTAGATTTACAGGGGTCTCCAACCTTGGCAACTTTAAGACTTGTGGATTTCAACTCCCAGAATTCCACAGCCAGCAAAGCTAACAAAGCTGGCTGTGGAATTCTGGGAGTTGAAGTCCACAAGTCTTAAAATTGCTAAGGTTGGAGACCCTTGGCTCTAGAACAATTATAAAGCAGTCTTTAAAAAATAAGTCTAATAATTTGAACATTCTACAGACATTTATAGTTATTCACTTACCCCCTTGCATGCAGTTCAGCAGAAAATAAAAATCTGCATGTCTCTCCCAGCTATTTGCCTCTTTGCAAGCTAGTTTCACTTTCATTTTAGCACGTGGCAAATCAGCTGTAGGTCGAGAAGCTGCTACTGACCTGCTTAGCTTTACAGGCTCTTCCCTCTTTGCTGCAAACAGGTAAATTGCTGGAAGACAGAGGCCAAAGTGTGCGGGTGGGTGGGTGGGTGGGGCTACATTCGGTGTATAAGACACACCCAAGTTTTCACCCTCTTTTGGGGGGTAAAAAGGTGCATCTTATAGTCCGAAAAATACGGTAATCAATATTAGTTATAATGCTTAATTTAAGCTGCATTATTTGATTGCTTGGTGCCCACTCATGTCAACAATCAGAAGATTTGTGGTTATGGAGAACCTAAATGTTTAGAGATTTACACAAGCAAAAGGCTATTTGTTCCTAATCTGCAAGGAATTTGGGAGCAGTCTTTTTTTCCTTCCAGAAACCTTGTTCAGGTTCAAGAAGGTCAAACATCTTACTGGCAGAGCTCTTGATTAAAATAGATTCAGTTTATGCAATCCTCTAAGATTTTGGCATTCTTAAAATGCAGTCCATTCTGCACGGAAATGCACTTTAGCAACAGAGTTGACTTGTTTCATTTTTCTACTTGAACTGCTAATTTGCGATGAATTCTTGTATACGTTTGCGTGAGCTTTTAAATGCCTGTTCCTTATTGTGTACCAATTGGTCCCATCTTTGTTAAATCGTTAAAAAGAACCTGCATAATTGTATAAGAAGATGAAATTCAGTCCAAAGCAATATTTATGATGTCAAACTTGAATTAAAGTCTAGTTCTTCAGAGACTACCTAATCAACTTCAAGGACTGGATCAGAGATTTCAGAAATTGGTCCAGGGATCGTTTGGGGGTCATTCATTTCAATCCATGTTCCAATTCTTAAATGGAAAGATTGTCCCTGCAATGTTAAAAGAACCCCCTCTAGGTTGAGTTTGACTTTTTATTTAAAAAAGAAGAAAAATTAGAGCTTGATGGTAATTGTAATATTTCCTTGGTATACCTAGTAAAAGGATTAGACTGTAGCTTGGGCCTATAAAGTTTTTTCACCTGTGGCTTTTTTTTTTCTATCCTGCATCCAGTTCTGGTCACCACACTATAAAAAAGATGTTGAGAGCCTAGAAAGAGTGCAGAGAAGAGCAACAAAGATGATTAAGGGACTGAAGGCTAAAACATATGATGAACGGTTGCAAGTACTCAGCATGGCTAGTCTAGTGAAGAGAAGGACCAGGGGAGACATGATAGCAGTGTTCCAATATTTGAGGGGCTGCCACAGAGAGGAGGGGGTCAAGTTATTTTCCAAAGTACCCAAAGTCCAGACAATGAATAATGGATGGAAACTGGTCAAGGAGAGATTCAACCTAGAAATAAGGAGAAATTTTCTGACAGTGAGAACAATTAACCAATGGAACAGCTTGCCTTCGGAAGTTGTGGGAGCTTAATCACTGGAAGCTTTCAAGAAGAGACTGGACTGTCATCTGTCAGAAATGGTGTAGGGTCTTCTGCTTGGGCGGGAGATTGGACTAGATGATCTACAAGGTCCCTTCCAACTCTGTTATTCTGTTATTCTACACTTAAGTTGTGAAAGAGACATATACAGAGGCCAAGATATCTCAGGACTGCTTGGGCTGTTCTTCAATTCTCTACAGTTTGGGAAAGGGGTGTTCCTGGGCATTATAAAAATGACATAATGACATTATTCTCTCAAAATGCTGTGTTCAGACTACTTTTTTCAGACTTTCCCAAAACTCTAGTAAGCCTCTAGGTTCATCATTTCATTAGGATTTGCCCCAGCCATGCCTTTCATTGTATTTGAAGCATCGTTTAGATTTGGCTTGTCAGATTATTCCAATTCAGATCGGTCTTTGCTTTAAAAAACCCGAATCCATCAATTTCAAAATTTCTAATGAAAACAGTTGACTTACTCTTCCACCTGACCAAGATAAAAGGGGCTTTCTGCAGGTACAAATTACAGCTGTAGAAATGAGATGGTATTACCATTGAAATTGGCTTTTTGATGCCATAAATTGCCCATTATTTGTTCTGTGATAGAGAAAAGTCATCAAGGAAAAAGAAATTTCACAAAGGACCCACATTAAACAAAACTAACCTGTTTTTGCCATTCTTTGATATCTGTCTCTCCCACTCCTTAAAACATATCCTACTTCCCTAATTTGTATCATCTTGCTGGCATCCTACTCTGTGTAGTGATGGGCACAGTCCTAGTACAAGTGTTATCTCCCCAACTCTTTATTCTTTTTTCTTTCTTGACTTCCTCTTTAGTTCACTCTGTACTACAGTGAGTATGTCAGACACCCATTTTCTTTGAAAAAATGAACATAATGATGATAATGAATCAAAAGGAATTGTGAATAATCTCGGGAAACAAAAAAAGATCTGGCTACTACCATAGTTTTTTCAAAGAATTTGTCTTAAGTGGTGTAGGGTCTCCTGCCTAAGCAGGGGGTTGGACTAGAAGATCTCCAAGGTCCCTTCCAACTCTGTTATTTTATTTTATTTTATTTTATTTTATTATATTATTATTTTATTTTATTATTTTATATTTTATTTTATTTTATTTTATTTTATTTTATTTTATTTTATTTTATTTTATTTTATTTTATTTATTATATTATATTATATTATATTATATTATATTATATTATATTATATTATATTATATTATATTATATTATATTATATTATTATATTATATTATATTATATTATATTATATTATATTATATTATATTATATTATATTATATTATATTATATTATATTATATTATATTATATTATATTATATTATATTATATTATAATATTATATTATATTATATTATATTATATTATATTATATTATATTATATTATATTATATTATATTATATTATTATATTATATTATATTATATTATATTATATTATATTATATTATATTATATTATATTATATTATATTATATTATATTATATTATATTATATTATATTATATTATATTATATTATATTATATTATATTATATTATATTATTATATTATATTATATTATATTATTATATTATATTATATTATATTATATTATTATTATATTATATTATATTATATTATATTATATTATATTATATTATATTATATTATATTATGTTATGTTATGTTATGTTATGTTATGTTATGTTATGTTATGTTATGTTATGTTATGTTATGTTATATTATATTATATTATATTATATTATTATATTATATTATATTATATTATATTATATTATATTATATTATATTATATTATATTATATTATATTATATTATATTATATTATATTATATTATATTATATTATATTATATTATATTATTATATTATCCATGCTGTTTCAGAACATGGAAGTATATTTTGCTTAGATAGATGTATCTGAATTGCTAGTAATTGCTGATGTCTACACTCTGCCCTATAACATGTTGAACACTGAGATACATGTTTTCATAAGGGCCAGACATAAGAAACCCAATACAGTATATATCACTCCAATGGGTCGACTCTGTATACCTCAAAATTAAAGCAGATATTGGAACTTTATGGGTGATCTACACAGATGATACACGATACATCAAATCAGGAGTAGGGAAGGTCTCTACAGGACAGGGATTAGAATAAAGCTAGGATATATGATTTGATCAAGTGATAAGAATTAGTAGTTTGAAAGAAAGCACTTTGAACTCGATGAAGTATGGCATAGGTAGGAGGGAAAAGCAAAAAGACAAGCCATGAAAGAGTTGAATTGATGTCATAGATAGGGACCCTGTTGTGAAAGGAATGGAATTTGGAGAGTCATGGAGATTGGCTAGAGATAAGGAAGAATGGAAGGCATTCATTCAGCCCTGGAGTTCTAGACATACAGATAGAGTTGCCAAGACTGGCTACTGCTAGACCTGAAATTAAACAGAGCTCAGCAGCATTCCTACCCCCACACTTACATTGTAAAGAAGACATTGCCTGGTGCTCCCTTGTACCAGGTACATTTCCCCTCTGATTGTTTTAGTTGCCTTTTCCCCCTTGTTGTAATCAGTAGGAGAAATGGCATAGGTGGAAAACACAGATGATGATCCCCGGCAAAGTGTCTTAAGGCCTTTAAACCAGTTATAACTGAAACATACCTTTTTACCTTTACTTCAGAATGGGACATTAAAGGCATGCCATGCAGAGATGAGATTATATTGATAGTAACAAATGCCTGCAGTATCACTAGTAATCTGGGGTCTGTTCGCAGGCAGTAGATTCATACTTCAGGTTCATACCTGGTTGCACAATAGACATTTAGTGTGGAGTAGCCATGATGTTTTCACTTGGTTTTCATGGTATATTTATACAATAGAGTCAACAGAGCAATTTTTATTTTCTCTGTAGATCTGTATTTTTTTTCCCATTTATAGCTTCCTTTTTATAGCTTCCTGGTTCAGACACAATGAATCAATTTCATCACCTTCAAAATGGCCTTATCCTATTAGTACTAGTTTAAGATCATGTTTCTGTTTTTAATTGATCCTTTCATTAGGCCTGAAATTAAAGTTCTTAGGTTTTTTTAAAGTCCTTTCTTTAAACAAACATACAAAACACAAAATGTTTTGTGTTAATCTAGGGTTTTGTCAAACTAAGTTGATAATTATTCCAATAATTAAATGCAACATTCAAAATGTTTGGAAAAGAGACTGCCTTTTTTATTTTAAGTGTATGGCATGTGTTAGCCAGGGATCACCAAGGTGGCTGGCTGCCTCTGTGAAAAGATTTTTTGGGGGCAGTATTATCTTTTACCCACGGAATGCCTGAATGCTGGTAGGCAATCAGGGGAGGCTCCTTTCTTGTACCTACGTGATATATTCGCTCATGGGAATTGAGCCCTCAGCTTCAACGGTGCGCAGGCCCAGCGTCTTACCGCGTGAGCCACCTAAAGGCTGCCTTAATTTTGCTCAATAGGATAGGCAGGAGGCTATCAGCATGTCCTGGTCTCTTGAGACCTCGTATCATCTATATATTTCATGTTGACTCCAACTAAGTGATTTTATGGGCAGATATCCATGAAAAGTACCAAATAATTATAGGAACAATCCTAACAGGGATAATGGCCAGTGGAAGAGGCAAAATTGACTCAAGTTGGCTCCCCAGAGCAAAAGGCGGGAGGACCAATTTTATTATTGATGTCATAATGAATGGGAATGAAATGAACTCAGTAAGCTCCAGATTGATAAAAGGCCCATCCAGAAGCATCTCTGAAAGATTTTTTTTTTTTTTAGTTTGGAGGCAAGGCTGCTTCTAGTCTTTCTGATTCTGCAAATGGTAGGCCTGTGCCTACAAAGCTTTCTATACACAACCAAGGTGCGGGCATGCTTTACATCAGTGGTTCCCAACCTGTGGTACGTGTATCACTAGTGGTACGCGAGGGCCTTCCAGGTGGTACGCGAACACTTTCGGGGTCATGAACGATTTTTAGTTAGTTATTTTTTACTTCACAAAAATGTTTACTGCCTAACACAAGATAATCTGGCAACGATTTGCAACTGTTGCCACACGCCACCCACCTGGTCCCAGTGGCCTGAGAATCCAGTTGCTGGATGTGCGGGGCCAAAAAAGAAACGGTACAATTATGGAAATAAAGTGAATTTAGTTTCTCTGGAACCAGGTGGTACGTGGTGACTGTACAGAACCTCCAAGTGGTACTCGATCACAAAAAGGTTGGGAACTACTGCTTTACATAGACAATTAAGAACTGCCCATGGGAACCTGCATGGAGATGGGTATTGAAAACCAATATGATTAAGATGCTTGATCAAGACCTGGAAAAACCAGGTTCAAATCTATCCATTGATATGGAAGCTCACTGAATGATTTTGGATCAGTCTTTCTCAGTCTAACATATCTCACAGGGTTGTGGGGAGGAAATGCTTTCTACATTCCCTTGAGATTCTGAAAAGAAGGCAGAATATAAATCCAACACATAAAATAAAACATGTATTGACCCTATAGGCCAATGTTCCACATGCATGAAGCTCACCTTTCAATCTCCAGTTTCTGAAAATAATGGGGATTCTAATTACATTGAAGGCAAACAGAATTCTTATCCTGATCAGGAACCCTAATAAGCCAGGATCCCCAACTATATGGATACCTCTATTAGCTCACCCTCTAATGGATCTGCCCCCCTAACCCTCTTATGCCAACCAAACTCAAACTGTACCATTCACACGTTCTACATTCTAGTTAGACAGAATGTTTTATGATAGATACAAGTAACAGTAGTAAAAGTGGATTAACTTTATTAAAATAATTATTTTAATATTAATTTGGCTGGCTTAACTCCTATAAATACTTGTACTGGTCATACTATATCCTATTGCAGTGATAGCGAACCTTTTTTTCCTCGGGTGCCGAAAGCACAACCATGCGTGCTATCACGCACATGTGCATGCCCACACCCATAATTCAATGCCCCCATGCCACGCCCCCTGCACATGCATGCATGACCCCACGCATGTGTTTCCCGACTTCCGGTGGGCCCGGTAGGCCCATTTTCCCCCTTCCCCAGGCTCCAGAGGCTTTCCTGGAGCTTGGGGAGGGCAAAAATGGCCTCTCCTGCCCCCCCTGGAGGGTCTCCGGAGGCTGGAAACGGCCCATTTCCTGACTCCCAGTGGGCCCAGTAGGCCCATTTTTCACCCTCCCCAAGCTCCAGAGGCTTTCTTGGAGCCTGGGGAGGGTGAAAATGCTCTCCCCCACACCCCAGAGGCCAAAAACGCCCTCCCAGAGTCTCCACGCAAGCTGAAAATCAGCTGGCTGGTACGCACATGCGCACTGGAGCTGAGCTAGGGCAATAGCTCAAGTGCCGGCAGCTATGGCTCTGCGTGCCACCTGTGACACGCATGCCATAGGTTCGCCATCACGGTCCTATTGGTTCCTTCAAATTGCACATGTATACAAGCTATCTCATATCCATCATATGAGGCAAGTTAGATCATAAAGTGGTGTTGTTTGTTCTGACCTCTCTCAGAAAGCATTATAGTAAAAGCAAGAATAAACTCAGACTTTCCCATTCCAGATTGACACTTTCCATGATATCATACTGTCACAAATGAAGAAAACCTTTCTATTGTGGATGATTTTCATATTTGACTACTAATCAGGTAGCACAACAAAATTAATCTTTTAGGCTTTCCCCCCAACATTTCTCAAAGAAGTTAGAATGCTGCTGCCAGTATAGACCCATTTACCTCCGCAGTCTTTTCCGAAGCTTAAATCAAGAATATATCACTATTACAGTGCTAAACTCTTGTAGCGCAAATTTGTAGCATACATCAGTTTTGACATTCTCCCTTTCTCCCATTTTGTAGCAATAAGTGTTTTACACAACTCCAGCAGTATTCAAAAGTGACTAGGGATCGAAAGAAATTAAATAAAAGAGTTATATGGATTTCATTGGATTCAATGGGACACAAGGACAAACTGAAACTGGATGGAATATCAGCTTAATGGCCCATAACATTTTTTTTCTTTTCCTAAAAGAACATAGGCATCATTCATATTTTCCTCTTATTAATAGTGTTTTGATTGTTCAGTTGTAACCTTGTCCTCAGTGCACCTTGAAATATTACAGCCAATTCACTTACTGCAGAATGTTACTTTAATTTCCAAGGTAACAGCAAATGTAGTTGGGAAAACAGAGGTCAAACAATTACATGTACTTTCACTTTTCATTGTAGGAGAAAACTGTTCACACTTTTTACATGAGATACAACCTCACAGATAACACTCAGTACTAAATATCATAATTAATACTGCTTTAAAATTTTAGTTTAGTTTTAGTAATGCTTCACTAAGCTATGTTGGTGTACTCTGGTTTCTGGTTTTATTATTCTTTGGTTACCCAATAGTTTTGAATGTGCTAAACGTGCTAAAATTGACATTTTTCATGCTTAGCAAATAAAATGAATATCACATGCTACTAAGTGTCATCAGCATCCCACTACATGCCCTTAGATTTTTATCCCATCTTTAATATCATTAAAAAAAATAATGATTAAAGAGTGACTTATACTTATAGATGGGTCGCTTTGCAATATTTTTTCTTGGTCCTTTGTTTCATGACTTCTCTTTCCCAGATGGCAGCTTTTCTACATTTGAATCTTAGATTTTGCATCAACAGATGCACTTTCATCCTAAAGAGCATTTAGGTCAATCTCTGCATACAGTAGAAAATGTTTGTTTTGCCTAAATTACAGAAATGTAATTTAATTGTTGTTAATCAATTCTTCAACAAGCCTAAGGAATCCTAGAAATTGAATTTATGTTAAATGCCTGTTCCCATACAAAACAACAAATCAGGAGTTAGAGAAAGGGAAGGTGAATCACAATGGATTTTCTCCTCCAAATATCATAAGGCAGGGGTCTCCAACCTTGGCAACTTTATGACTTGTGGACTTCAACTCCCAGAATTCCTCAGCCAGCAGCCAGCGCTGGCTGAGGAATTCTGGGAGTTGAAGTCCACAAGTCGTAAAGTTGCCAGAGTTGGAGACCCCTGACATAAGGGAGAGGAAAGGGAATGTGAGAACACTAAGGGCCAGTTGACTCTGCAAAGATCTTGCCTGATCCTTTATGGCAGGCCTGTCAAACTGGCGGCCCATGGGCCAGATGCGTCACACGCAGGCCATGCCTACCAGAGTTCCACGAAGGAAAAAATCATTGCGAAACATCACATGATA
This sequence comes from Diadophis punctatus similis, assembly GCA_023053685.1. Lineage (NCBI taxonomy): Eukaryota > Metazoa > Chordata > Lepidosauria > Squamata > Dipsadidae > Diadophis > Diadophis punctatus. The sequence goes on from JALIGW010000001.1 coordinate 156,371,554, forward strand.
GCAACGTGACGTGGCGAGTTTGACACCCGTGCTTTATGGGAATGCAGATGAAGATAGCTGAACCTGGGATGAAACTTGAGACACGAAGTGTTTGTCCCACTGATTAAAAAACAACCCAAATTGAATTAGGGACACCTCTCAACTGAGTTGATGCTAGGGCTGAGTGAATCTGTTAAATCCATTCTCTCATGGTTCAATTGAAAATGAATTTTTGCTGTCATGTTTTGGAGCATTAAATTCAGTGTTATTACAAATACATTATTACATCTCTGTGGGCATTTTACTGTAGTACCTGGATATGATATAACTTGCCTTAAGAGGCCATATCCACTATTTTTTTTCCTGAAGAGAGTGGGAAAGCACATATTTGGTTCCAACTCAGTATACAAGGAAGCAACATTTGCCCAAAGTCAAATTTAAAATAAGATGCAGGTGCTTTTTTTTTTTACAAGAAGGTGACTCCTGCATTCACATTGTGTCTCTTTTCAGTATTTTAGCTTACTTTTACGAAGTTATTCCCTTGCCCTTCCTTTTATCTCCAGCAGTGAGATCCTGAAATCTAATTTACAGAAAAATTCAGAAAAAGGATTAACGAAAGGTTCCACTAATGCAGTTTCCAGATCAATTGCTGACATTCCATTTTTTTTATTCAAGACAGAAAGAACAAAGAAAGGACGGAGAACTTTCTGGCCACAGGCTCCTTTTCATTTCTGCATTTAGTTGTGTGTGTTGTGGTCTTTTGAGTCAGTCCTGGCTCTTGGTGATTATGGAAAGTTGATGCAGAGTTCTTGGCAATATTTTGCCATGCCCTTCCTTCTGGGGCCGAGAGGCAGTGATTGGCCCAAAGTCACCCAGATGGCTTTGTAGAATAGAATAGAATAACAGAGTTGGAAGGGACCTTGGAGGTCTTCTAGTCCAACCCCTGCTTAGGCAGGAAACCCTGTACCATTTCAGACAAATGGTTGTCCAATCTCTTCTTAAAAACTTCCAGTGTTGGAGAATTCACAACTTCTGGAGGCAAGTTGTTCCACTGGTTAATTGTTCTAATTGTCAGGAAATTTCTTCTTGGTTCAAGGTTGTTTCTCTCCTTGATTAGTTTCCATCCATTGCTCCTTGTTCTGCCCTCAGGTGCTTTGGAGAATAGCTTGACTCCCTCTTCTTTGTGGCAACCCCTGAAGGCAACACTAGAACTCACAGTCTCCTGGTTTCTAACCTGGTGCCTTAACTGCTACACCAAACTGGCTGTGGTAACTGATTCAGGTCTTATCAATTTCAGACAGCAGCACAAGTCAGCGGAAGTTTCCCCATCATCCAGTCCGAGCTGAAGAAGCTTCTTGGGTGAGAAGCTTCTTGTCTTCAAAGAAAAACAAAAACAAAAACAAGAAAGTCCAGTTGCCTCTTGACTTACCTTTGGGAAGTCAGCCGAAGGGCACTAATCAATTAATTAAAGTCACAGAGCAGAGCTTGTTAACTTGTGGTTAGCACTTATTAGGAAAAAAAGCAGTTCAGGAAGAGATACTCAAAAAACCAGAAAATGTTTTGTTTTAAGGCTATGCTTTCCAGATGGAGTAAATGAGGAGAAAAAGGAGGAAAAGATTTCCTTTTGCTGGATGTCTAGTAACCCTGTTCATAATGCAATTTCCCATTCCATGCCCATTCTGTTTTGAATTGATTAAACTTTCTAAATGATTGTTCTGAAATCTGTGGTATAATTGGGGTGGTGGTGAAATAGACCACATTATAGTAGTGCATAGTTCATATCATAATATTGACTAAGATGCTTAGTAGTTACTATTCCCTCAAACCACTGTTAGGTGCTATAAATACAATCCTATGAACTTGTGAAGCCTCGGGGTTCTTGCTCATAAAATAAGGAAAAAGCTAAACAATCCTGGGATATTTGTTCATCAGTATGTAGAAGAAGCTCGGAACAAAAGTTGGTTTCATATCCTGTTGCAAAGGGTGACTTTTTTTTTGAACCTGTTTTTTTTTTGAAGCTGTTCAGGATATATTTAGCCTTTTTTTTAAAAAAAAGTGTGTGATAATATGCATTTACTTACGTGAACATGAAAGAGAATGAACATTAAAAAAGGGGAGTAAAAAAATAGGCTGCCTGTTTCTTTGGGAAGTCTGACAAACTTTAATCTACTGTAGACAATTTCTTTCATCAGTGATAAAAGCTGACCTATGCTTCAGGACCTAAAATTACTGACACTCTCTCACCAAGTGTGGCATAAAACCATTAGGTTGTAAGTCAGCCACAAGGAAGAAAAGCGGCAAGGTTCAGAGAAAACAGATTTCTGATTAGGCCTCAAAGAAAAAGGAAATAATAATTGCTCATTTATTTAAATAAGCTTAGCTTTTGATTGAAACATACACCTCTGGAGAACTTTTAGCCTGCAGTGTTGAATAGCTTGCCGAAGAGCTAATAATCAAAACCTACGAATGTATATACAGCATTTGAAAAAAATTTACTTTGTTTATCTCCAACATGTTTCCTTCCCCACCACTGCCATAAAATATTTCCATGACACATTTTCATAGCTTGCAGTTGAAAAAACAGCTCTGTTAACAACATGCATATTTTTCCTCTGCTTTTGTAAATTCTATATATTATCTTTCAAGTCTGCATTGCATTAAGTGTAAGCCACAGTTTACATGGAAATGCATAACAATGAAGTCTCTCGGCTCCAGCTGCGTGTGTAACTCCCATTAAGCAGTATACATACTGCCGGTTCAAATGTCGGTGGTGATTAGAAGTTATTACCATCCAACAGCTGTTCGGTAGTCTCTGAGAAGGGAGCTAGTCATCTCAGTTCTGTACCTGAGGTCCATTTTATGAAAATTACCACCCCAGCTGGCCTCAATGGCCAGCCTATTTGAGTTGGCCAAGGTTTCAATGGACACAGATGGTATGTCCTAAAAAATGGTGGACTCTCTAGGTCAAAGCTAGACCTTATTCATATTGTCCCCAGGGTGATCAAATATGATCCCCTTCACCAAATATATCACACATGCTCAATAAAGTAGAGGAATGGAACCCAAAAGTTATGTCTCATTCTTTTGAGGGCACCCTTTCTATAATAAGAATTTTATTTTTCCTCTGATTATATTTTTCAATTTCAGACTTAGATTGTTCTGAAGTTATATAATGTAACTTTTGGCACAACTTTGATTTGGTCCCCGAATTAGCAGAAAAAAAGCTAATGCCATGGAAAAAAATAAAGTACCTGAATATTGTAGCCCATTCTTATGTGTCTCAGGTATAAGGCTGTGCAAAGATTCAATTTCCAGTTTTGATCTGAAGATGATTTTCAGCTTTCCAAATTGGATTGTCATTTTGGATCAATTTATTGAAACAAATTGGATGCTTCCAAATTGATCTAGCATTTTAGTTGTCTTAGGACATATATGAAAAGGGTGGCTTTTTTTTCTGAATTGAATCAACTTGAATCAGTGGCTCAATTCAATGATCCAATTCAGAAACCAAATGAATTATTCAGAGATTGGATTGATTTGGTGAAGTGCATCAAGATAATGATTTTAACTGGGTCTGACCTTATCCACACAACTGAGTCAAGCACAACAAATTGCATAAACCAATTTGTTGCAAAGAAAAAAAAACATGGGTGGAGAAGAAAGAAGCAACATAATTTAAAGAATTATATTTCTAAGTTGCAAAATTATGTAATTGATCCCTCATGAGAGAGGTCTCCATCTCGTTCTCCAGGCTTATATACAAACTATATAAAAATTTTGGAGGTAGAAAATCCCTGAGGAATTTCCAAAAGTTGTTAACTGACTTTTTTGTTTAGCAAAGTATGGAAAGTAATAGTAAATGATGACTGGAGAGCAAACATCTTGGCTATTTAATTTTAATGAAATTTGAATGGATGAGGGAAAATGGGAGAAAAAAATCATTTCTAGTTCATACCTGGAATGCAGCAATCGGATATGACCCTAGACTAAAAATCATTATGCATCCCTGTATAATGGTTGATTCCAAAACTGGTATTCTGTAAGCAGATACCATCTGATTATTAAAGCAGAATTAAATATCTTCAGTGTTAGGGCATCACAATTGAAAAATGAAAGGGCATGCAAATATATTGTTCAACTTGCTTAAAAGTTTATGGAACCTTGACAACTGCTGTTAAAATCATGCTATACCAACAGTATCTTCTGGATTTTTTTTAACCATTGGCATATAATTAGATGGAAAGAAACAGCTTTCAACTGTCAATCAAGGAAAGTGACTTCCCTGATGTAATGCTCTTGGATGTCATGGATGAAGATAATAGCAATAGCACTTAGACTTATATACCGCTTCATAGTGCTTTACAGCCCTCTCTAAGCGGTTTACAGAGTTCAGCATATTGCCCCCAACAATCTGGGTCCTCATTTTACCGACCTCAGAAGGATGGAAGGCTGAGTCAACCTTGAGCCCGTGAGATTTGAACAGCTGAACTGCTGAACTAGCAGTCAGCTGAAGTAGCCTGCAGTGCTGCACTTTAACCACTGTGCCACCTCGGCTCTTTTTAAATAAGATGAAAGGTAGCCTGACTTCACCTCAAAACTCCGTAAGGCAGAGCACATTGCCTCTACTTGAGGAAAGGAATCATAATGATGGAATGTCCTATCTCTTTCTCTCCTCCCCCTCCAGTATTTATCTTAATAACAAGGTATCCCAGAGATGTGTACAATTGTGTGTCCAGCACACTTCAGCTTTCTCTACATTCCTTTCATTTTTTTCTTCAGATCAAGAATGAGAGTGATCTATACAGGGGTCTCCAACCTTGGCAACTTTAAAGACTTGTGAACTTCAACTCCCAGAATTCCTCAGCCAGCAAAGCTGGCTGAGGAATTCTAGAATTTGAAGTCCACAAGTCTTAAAGTTGCCAAGGTTGGAGACCCCGGAATAAAGTTAAAAACAACAGCTCTGTCTATTCCAAATTATTATTGTTGTTGTTATCAGGGGTGGGTTGCTCTCTTACCTTGTTACCGGAGCTCTGCGCGCGCATCACCACACACACACACGCATCCCCTCGCAAGATTTCGCTGAGATATTGCTTCCATGCATGTGCAGAACCAAATCGCGTGAGGGTGCACACGTTTAGTGTGTGCACGCGCTCGCTATGCGCGCGTGCCCCCTCACGCGATTTGGTTCCGCACATGCATGGAAGCAATATCTCAGCGAAATCTTGCGAGGGGACGCGCATGTGTGTGTGATTTCACCAAGATTTTGCTTCCGGAGTGCGCGGAAGCAAAATCTTGCTGAAATCATGTGCGCGCGAATGTCCCCTTGTGAGATTTCACCGAGATTTTGCTTCTGCACATGCGCGGAAGCAAAAAGCCCAAAAATTCGGCACCGGTATGGCCGTGCTCAAATAGCGCCATCTGCTGGCCACTACCGGTACTGTAGAGTGGGCCGCACCGGTAGGAACCCACCACTGGTTGTTATAATTTCTAAACCTATTATTCCCTCTGGAACAATAACATCACCTTAAAAAGACTACTACAGAAATTCTAAAATCTCTAACAAAGTGGTAGAAGAACTAAGTAAATTTAATTTAATCTCAAAACACATTTTTTCTTCTACTGACTTTACATGGGAAAGAGAAGTTAACCTTAACTTATGAGAGACTACTTGTCTTAAAATGAGTATATGGAGGCCTAGGTGTGCAAAATGTAATTTTTTACCCTAATCAATGAAATGGGCAAAATTTGGTTAAATATTAGGAAAGTGCAGAAAACTTAGACTTCACCAAAGGTTGTTTGGGATCAATTTGAATATTGGCACATGAGCTTGCTGCTAATGCCTGGAACATTTTGTTAGCTGTTGGAGAATGAAAAGATGGATCTGGAAAGAGAAAGGAAAAAGAAAAAAAGATCAATTGTAACAGTCTGGATGGAGGAAATCATTACCCTGCCATTCTGCAGCTTCTATTACAGCATTTAGTAGACTTTTGCTGGTGATGCCATTGACTTGCAAAGAGAGTTGTGCTTAGTAGCTTCTGCTACATTTTACTATCAAGCCAAGAAATGTAATCTAAGGTGGGTAGATGATATAGAAATTAATGCATACTGTTTTGCAGAAGGGGGATGAACAAATTATTATTATTATTATTTGAGCTGATTTCAGTGGCACAAAATATTTAGTTCGTTATCTGGAAGAAATATTTAAAAAGCATAACTTAACTCCTGTGGCATGTCTGGGGGGAAAATTCAGTCTAGGACATCCTTTTAATTTCCCTCCTTCTAAGTAAATGACTTCCATTCATTCAGATAAGCATATAAAGCAATGAAATGGAAATTAATTTGAAAAGGTTGTACTTGTACATAATGTCAGGAATACAGCTGACAATGAAAATCTAATTCACTCATTGTCATGAAGACTACCAAACTAAATTAGTTATTTTAATGCATATTTGGATTTAACTTATATTTGTGTTTTAATTAAAAAGGTTTCTATTCCAGAAATGAGAAATGTATGGCTTTCCACATATTGCTGAACTAATGGCAGGCCACCCATTAGTAAGGGATGCCGAGAAATTGTAATACCATTTTACAAAGCCTTAGTAAAACCATAGTTGGAATATTGCATCCATTTTTGCTCGCCACAATATAAAAAAGTTGTTGAAACTCTAGAAAGAATGCAGAGAAGAGCAACAAAGATGATTAGGGAACTGGAGGATAAAACATATGAAGAACAGTTGCAGGAACTGGGTATGTCTAGTTTAATGAAAAGAAGGACTAGGGGAGACATGATAGCAGTGTTCCAATATCTCAGGGGTTGCCACAAGGAAGAGGGAGTCAAACTATTCTCCAAAGCACCTGAGGGTAGAACAAGAAGTAATGGGTGGAAACTAATCAAGGAGAGAAACAACCTAGAACTAAGGAGAAATTTCCTGACAGTTAGAACAATTAATCAGTGGAACAACTTGTCTCCAGAAGTTGTGGATGCTCCAACACTGGAAGTTTTTAAGAATCTGGACTGCCACCTGTCTGGAACTGTATAGGGTTTCCTGCTTGAGCAGTGGGGTGGACTAGAAGACCTCCTAGGTCCCTTCCAACTCTGTTATTCTGTAGTTTATGTAGTTATTTGTTAAATTTATATTCCTCTTTAAGATTCTCAACAGCTCTCAGTAAGAAACAAAATATCCCAAAACAATATATGGTGTCAGATCCCAAAAGCCCTCCAGAAAAAGCTCCGTTTTGGATTTCCTCCAGATGGTCAATAAAGTTGGAAACAAGTGGCCTACCAATTTCCAACCATTCCAGAAGACTAGCCCCAGCATGGAATAAGCACACATCTGAGCTTTGCCCCCACAACGTCCCAAATATGGGGAAGAGCCATCTGCTCCTTCTGGAAAAGTGATTGGGCTCATTCTAGTGTGGGGATGTAGTCCTGCAGTTGTACACTATGCTATTTGTGAAGCTGTTTTGCTCTGGAATTTCAGTGATTGACAAGATCTGGAGATCTGCAGTTCCCCAATTTCTGGTTTGCTTCTTTCGGCTCATGATACTGCTCTGGAGTAGTATAGCTTCTTTGTCATCTAAGAACACATGTCAAAAGCACAGAAGAACCTGGTGCCATCCTAGACCTTAGGTTCTTTCTCAATACCTGCAATAGCCTATCACATTGCCAAGTCATGAACCTCTTATTGCATCCAGGACTCTTAGGTATTCAAAGGCGAAAAGGGAGGAAGGATGGGAGCAAGGCAGAAAAGTGGACTTTCTCTTAGGTACAGTATTGGTCCACATTTCAGGCCACTTCTGTTGGCATCTTTTGTTTCTTTTCTATCTTTATTGCTCTCACAGCTATTTTCTTGTATGTCTGCCACTTAAATAAGAAACTACAGTCCTGTATTGCTAGTGCTACACGCAAAGGAAAGAGCCAAACATGTGATTTTTTAGGACTCCATTTAGCATAGCAAGTATCTAATTAGTTCTTTGAGAAGAATACAATTTTCAAAATACAGTTTTGTAGCACTGAAGAAATGCCTTATACCATGGCAGGTGCTTTTTATGCTCACACTAGACTACATACCTTTGTCTCACCTCCTGTGTGATCTTGACGGAATGCTTGCCTGTAACCATTTCCTCACACATTGGCTCATTACAGGATTTACCTAACAAGCCATGAGTTGCACCTCAGCCTTTGAGTTCTTCAGTGATAACTTCTTGGGAGGTGTTCATCCAAGTGTAAATTATGCTGGCTCTTTGAACAGACTTTAGTGGGTGCCTGACAGCTTGGATGACTGGCACATTGTCATTTTCAGAGCACACCTAAAAATGAAAGTGCCAAAAACTATAAGCAGCTTTAATGTGGTTACATTCCCCTCTACGTCTACATCTTGTCCTTTTCCACCAGGATATAGAATTACAAAGGCATTGTTTAGATTAAGGAACTGGGGGCAATGTTCATTCATTAAGTTAGGACAAGTCCAGATTCTTTTCTAGGACCCCCTTCAGATTAGAAAAATTACCCGCACATATTTATAATGTAATGTATATATTTGCAGTCATCTCTGTCTTTTGTTAAGTACTCATATTTTATATGATTGTTTATACTAGGCCATAGGGATTCAGAGCCAGTCTGGCTTCATATTATATGAACATTGTAAAAACACATATAATATGTGGAGAGATCAGAGTTGATTTGTCTGTTTGAGCCTTGAGAGGAGAGGACTAGTGTTTGTCAGTTTGGAATTTTTCAAATACAACAATTATTCAATTTTTTGTTGGCTTCCAAGAAAAGTATCATATTTGTAAAACAAAAGAATGTAAGACAGTGTTCAGGATTAAACAAGATGTAATGCAAAATGGCTGATGCCCACATTACTACCCTACTCGCAGTTGAAGGTCTTCTGGAAAAAAAAAGTATGTATCTATGTGTGTGTATGTGTACACATACAATATATATATTGTATACACACACACACACACACACACACACACACACACACACACACACATTTATTGTAGGAGAAGGACAATTAAACTCCTCCCCATTTGCCTCAGCCCCATTCCTGAGCTCTCTCTATCACTGAGGTAATAATTTTGGATTTTAAAAAAACCATTCAGGCTTCATTCAGGTATATATTTAAGGTAATATATAATTCAGCCCTTAGTTGTATGGCTTTCATTCTTCTTCTTAGTCATATTAGTCTCTTATAAACATATCTTGCTAGTTGTCCATTCCACATCTTCACTAGCTACACAGGTTAGTAAAGAAATAATAGTACAGTATTCCTAATGAAGAAATCTAAATTTATTGGGTGCTGCAGCTACCATCCTGCTGCAATCTGGTACCCAATTTGTCTAGGGCCCCCTGAAAGGAGGGTTAAAAAGAAAAAAAATGGAGGATGTGACTGTGCAATTAAAGACCTGTCAGACACAAGCAACCAGAGCCAGTCATAAATAGCTGAGCAAGAAAATTTATTGTTCTCTAACAAAGAGTCTCCCCAGACTTCTTGCCTTCTCCTGGGAATGACCAGGTAAGGCTTCACAGATCTTGAGGGCAGTCAAGTTTATGTCTTTTGTGGCCGTTCAGTGACTCTATAAGCCCAGTCCACACTTGCCTACCATGCAGAACACCCTTGATATTTGAGCAAAGAACTGCTTTGCAAAGTCTGGAGAAATTTGAAATGGGGAGTTGACTATGCTCAGAACTGCAGTTTAGGTTAGGTGAAAGGACATTTCAACACCTCAATAATAAAATTGTTTCTTCTGAAAGTGTCATCTCCTACTTAAGCTGGTTTTTTTAAAGTGTTAAGCCTACTTAAAGACAAACCAGCTATAATGGGTCATCTCCTCTTGATCATGAATGGGGTTCTTCTTCTTTAGTGTGTAATAGTTTAGTCCTTTATTTCCCTCTATTAAAACACATGCCTCAGTGAACTAATTGTGGCTTGCTCACAGGGAATTGCATATGGAACTGCTGAAGTCTAAGTATTTATATTGCACATAATTTCATTATACTGTATTTGTCACCCTGCAGGGTTCCAGGTTATAGCATAATGTGTTAGAGAAAACAGTTGTGGTCTGCTCATCTTAACATCTCTTGAATGCACATGCTCCATAATTAAGAAAAGTCAAAGAAAATAAGAATTAGTTCTGGTGCTCCATTTATTTGTGGCCCGAGTATTTGGGTCAGGATGAATGTGCTTAAGTCACCAGCAGACCTTATGGCGTGTTTGTACACCAGAAGGCAACTGCACAAGTACTTTTCTTGCTTTCATTTATTTTACACTGCATGACAAGAAGGCTGTGGAAATGGCTTATTTGAGGTCATTACCCTATTGATTAAATAATGTGGTGAAAAGGGAAAGATAATGCAGTGCAGAAAGATTATTGCCAGACGCTTTGCAAATGAGGCTGCTGAAAGGGTAGCAGTGGTGAGGATTATGGGTAATTAGTAAGCAAGTTAGATTTTAAAAGAAAGGATGAATAATGCAGTGATTACAGGAAGATTTTTTTTTCTGAGTCTCGACTTTTGCTTATTTGACTCATAGCTCCTATTGCAGAGATATGGATGTGGTGATGCAGGAACCATCACAAGCCTTCTGGAACATCTGCAACTCTGTTATCAGAGCAACCGAGGCTCTGTCTTAGTGTATTAATGGGAAAAACGGTCACCCTTATATTCAACTGCTCTAATTTTCCATGTTTACAAAAGCAGCCTATCCTGAGGGGAAAGTGACAGTGATGCATAGTATTGTTAATGTTTATTTTGAATCACACAATTTGAATAGAAAAATATAGAAACAATCCAGGGGCGGGTTGCTAACTTACCGATACCGGTGCGCTGCACGCACATCTCCACATAGGCAACCACAAGCGTGCGCGGAAGCAAAAAAGCCCAAAAATTCTTTAAAAAAGATGGTGATGCGCGTGACGGACCGGCGAAGACGGCACCGGAGCGGTCGCGCGCAAATTGCGCAATTGGCCGCTCCCTACCGGAGCTATGCACCGGACAGCTCCGGCAGGAACCCACCTCTGGCTAGATAGTCAAAAAACAGACCAGAAGTAGGCAACCACAAAGCACTTCTGTATGCATGGAGGAGGACATAAAGTTGCTAGGGGGTGAACTCAACTCATTGGAGACATTTATCATTGAGAATGTCTCACTGATAATACCTCTTTATAGTCCTCTTCAATGTTCATTTCTCTATTGCTACACTCAAAGCCATATAAACTATTGATGATTTGCACCTTATGAGTGACTGCAAGACTGGCCCAGATGTAAATTAAAATGCTTTCAATATATACTAAGTTTTGAAAACATTTACAGATGATTTGTCCTCTTTACCTATCCTTTATGAAAAGAGCACCAAATGCAGTTTGTTAATGCCATTGTTTTTTTCTCTTCTCTCTTGTGTAAAAAGGATTTCAGTGCCACATTCACATTATGCAATCTACAAGTATTTAAAAGCAAGTGAAAAATCAATTGTACTTTGTTTCACTTGTAGAGAACCTTAGTTTCTTTTCCCTTTTTGTTTTAACTAAAATATCAATTTCTGTGCCAGAAGGACAGAGCTAAACTGCTGAGCTGGCCAAGGCTATAAATTGAATCGGCCCTTTTACTTCTAGAATATGTTAAAGAATCTTTCTGCCGCTGAACTGGCATGCCTTTCTGGATCAAGTGCTTCTATTAACGGGAAATCAGGAAAATGCATTATAACTCTAATACTTTCATTCCCAGAAAGCTTGATGTCAACTATAATGTTCAGGAAAGGTTGTTTGGAAGACAAGACAAATTACATGTGTTTGTTAGGGGGAGAGAAGGCAGAAGTGGTGGGAAATATATGAGTTCCTGATAGTAGAGGGCATGCTGATTGTGATTTCACAAATGGTCACAAATAGGTTAAAAAAATAGGTATTATTATAGTGATACAGGTTTGGAAACAGATTTGTGTTTGTCATCTTGTCAAATCAGTTCTAACACCTGCCAGGATAATTTCATCTCATTCTGAAATATAAGAAAAGCTTTTGTGTTAAAGTAGCCATGAAGAGATATTTTATGGTGCATGTTTTCCAGACTATTCCTGAATAAATTTGTATTTTAGCCTATAATTGCATGTCTCTGTGCAGCAACAGTTCTGGAAAACTGATATCGGAAGTATTCTACTTCAGATCTTTTATGAGATCATCTTAAAAGCCCGAGAGCAACAACTCTTTCCTTTCTGGGTCAGTAATATCAAAGATTTTTGATTTTCTAAAAGTATCTTCTCATGTGGCACTCATGTGGCACTTTGGACAAAAGATGCTTCGAAGTGTTTCAGGGTACAAACATAGCACCTGACTAAGATTGTTTAAACCAGGTCCTTGGAAAAAGACTCCTTTATCTTAAAGAGATACAGAGCCTGCAACAAACTAGTCACAGTTTAAACATCACTCATAGCACCACATTTGCTCAGCAAGTCAGTCGTTTAAGAGACCATAAATGAACCAGTATGTCTGTTATGTGTCTATTTATTGTTATAACATATGTAAGAGTATTAAACAGACACAATCACTGTTCACTTGGGATAACTGAGATCAAGATCAGTGGAGGTTATACTGATAGATTGCACAACACTGTATTTATTTCGCTAGATTTATATCTCACTTTTCTTCCAGAAGTTCAAAGTAGCATGCATAGGACTTCTTCTTCCGATATTTCCCCACCACAACAACTCAGGAAGGTAGGTTTTCTTGGTTGGTTATAACCAAGTAAATTTAGAAGGCCATTCAATCCATAATGACTTTGGCTAGCATGCAAGTTAAAAACAGAAGCCAGTATAATGAAATAGTTAAAAGACGGCAGTAACAGGGAACCAACATAGTTTCATTGAGGCAGATCCACATCCTTTCCAACTCCGAATCTTGGAGAAACACTCTTAGGCTTTTCAAATAGTTTCTGGGTGTGTTTAAGTGGTTCATTTGATAAAATAGACATTTCAAATTTTACACACACACACACACACACACACACACACACCTTGTCAATCAGAAAGGTTGGCAGTTCAATGGTTCAAATCCCTAGTGCCACGTAACGGGGTGAGCTCCCGTTACTAGTCCCAGCTTCTGCCAACCTAGCAGTTCAAAGGCACATAAAAAATGCAAGTAGAAAAATATGGACCACTTTTGGTGGTAAGGTAACAGCATTCCATGTGCCTTTGGTGTTTAGTCATGCCGGCCACATGACCATGGAGACGTCTTCAGACAGTGCTGGCTCTTTTGCTTTGTAACAGAGATGAGCACCGCCCCCTAGAGTTGGGAACGACTAGCACATATGTGCGAAATAATCATACATTTCCCTTGCTGCTTTTGAAAATAGAGATAGTAGCATCTTCCTAGCCTGCTGCCTATGAAATCATCATTTTTTGTAGTGAAACAAATTAAATCATATTGAAACAACTTTATGTCCCCACCATAAATCCTACCATCTTAAAAGTTTGAGAAACAAAATATTAAAACACTTAAATTTAAAAAACAATTATATTTTAAAATATTATTTAAAACACGTTTAAAGTATGTCATTGGCCAGGAAGATATGGTGTAAGCATTGAAAGACTCTACAAAGCATTTAAGATCAGTACACATGCATAGTTCATCAATAATATTTACTACAGTACCCCTCCTCGAAATCCAATTTCAAAAATATTCCAGTGTTTTTCTATAAAAAAATATAATATTGATGATAACTAATATTTAAATTTGGATCTAAGGCCAATTTGTTTCCTACTGAGACTTTACTTGATTTCTTTAAATTTCTTTTTTTACAGGAACTGTTTAAACAAAGGATTTCACCTGGTAAAGTTTTGCATTTAACAGGCTAAATTACCTTTGTTTTCTCCTTTTCACTTCCCTGTCACACCCATAAGAGCTTTTCCTCAGAAAGAGCACTAGGTGGTGTTCCTTTCTTTTTTGTACCAAAGAGTCTGGAATTTCCCAAGAGAACAGCTCGAGCAGCTGTAGCTGTGAAGACTGCAGTACAGGAGATCTGTGTCTTGAAAGTTGTCCTGAGAATGTGACTTGAACTAAAATGAGATGACCTTTCTGCCACAGTGCTGGTTTTACATTTGGAAACGAGAGACAGAGAAAGAGAGAGAGAGTGAGGGAGGGAGAGGAGAGATGGGGGGGCTCCTTTACTAGCAAGCATTTTCAGTGCAGCAAAAAAGAAAAATGTGAATGTCATGCATTCTTAATTAGCCTCTTGTGGAAAAATCAGGTTGATATAGTTCACTCATTAATTTTGTTATTACCCAGAGAGCACAAATGATCAATGCAATCAGCCCTAATATTAGAAACCCATTATTATACTTTTTTAAAAAAAAAAACTGCCATAAAAGTTGGCTAGGGATGCAAATATTTTGTCACCTTGAAAGAAAGAAAGAAAGAAAGAAAGAAAGAAAGAAAGAAAGAAAGAAAGAAAGAAAGAAAGAAAGAAAGAAAGAAAGAAAGAAAGAAAGAAAAGAGAGAAAGAAAGAAAGAAAGAAAGAAAAAGAAAAAAGAAAGAAAGAAAAAAAGAGAAAAAGAGAAAGAGAAAGAAAGAGAAAGAAAGAAGGAAAGAAGGAAAGAAAGAAAGAAGAAAGAGAGAAAGAAAGAAAGAAAAAGAAAGAAGGAAGAAAGAAAGAAAGAAAGAAAGAAAGAAAGAAAGAAAGAAAGAAAGAAAGAAAGAAAGAAAGAAAGAAAGAAAGAAAGAAAGAAAACTGGAATAACACAATTAGGTTAGAGGATATTCTAGGCAATTTTTAACTTGCTAATCCTAATAATTCTTGATTGATCAACATAAGAAAAATGTTTTGATTATTTCCCAGTTTTTGCATTTATTTACTTTGATTATTCAGGGGACCCAAACTCGGGAATCCACCTGGAGTTCCTAGGTTAAGCTATCTAGCCACCCTACTATCTCCAAAGTCATGGGTGGTGTAGTAGCAGCTCTTTAGATCATTGGTAAACTACATTTTACAGATTTGGAATTAAATTACATCTGGAAGATTATAGCATGTCCTTAACACACACATATCTTTACAGGATAGATATGACACTGAAATTATTTGCAACTTTCTTTTCCTTTGTAGTCTCTTTGAGACACTGAGACAAATACCAACATGTTTGCTTGTTTATATGAATTATATATCTTCCCATCTCACAATAGTACAAGGATTAAAGCAACAACAACAGGATGTAACCCATGACACACAAGGTTAAAACAGTAAACCCACAAATCATAAAAACCACATCACCAGCCAAAGCTTGTCTAACCTCCTGGCCTGAGCGCCTGGGGAAACAGCCAGGTCTTCAGAGCCTTACGAAAGGCTAACGGGGTCAAAGCCATCTGGGTGCTGTTCTGAGGGCAGGTGCTACTACAAAGGGAATTTTCAAAATATTGGTTTAGGATGAGACAAAGGAGTGAGAAAACAGCAAAATTTCAATGCCACATCAAAGAATAGTACTTTGCATGGTACTTTCTCCATTATGTGTGGAATCTCAAAAGAAAACATGAACATCTATGTGGACTTTATCGATGATAGTTATTAGTTAACCTTTAAGCAGATTTTTTTTAATTTTGTTTTTCGGAATAGGCCAATCTTAATGTTGACATCTTAGTGGTATCAGCTTTCAAGGTATTTTAGCGGAGTCTCAAAGAAATTTTAAATATTGAAGAGTGCTAGAATGGAGATAACAAACCCATACCCATCACCCATCTGTCCATCCATCCATCCATCCATCCAATACTTGAGGGGATGCCACAGAGAGGAGGGGGTCAGGCTGTTCTCTATGGCACCAGAAAGCCAAACAAGGAATAATGGATGGAAGTTGACCAAGGAGAGATTCAACCTGGAAATAAGGAGAAACTTTCTGACAGTGAGAGCGATCAACCAGTGGAACAGCTTGCCAGTGGAGGTTGTGAGAGCCCCAACACTTGCGACCGTCAAGGGGAGAATGGACTGCCATCTGTCTCAAATGGTGTAGGAACTCCTGCTTGAACAGCGGGTTGGACTAGATGACCTACAAGGTCCCTTCCAACTCTAATAATAAATCTAAATCTAAAAATCCATCTATCCATCCATCCATCCAATAGCATGTATTTCATTTTCAAGCATGAGTCTGGCACTGATCATATGATTATCCTATTATTTGTGTGACCGGACCAAACTGAATTGGGTAGACATCATTTGAAAGATTGAAGGACAGCTTCCAAAGTTCTGGAGGGCTCTAAGGAAGTTTTCCAGTAGAAGTGGACTCAAATTAACCTAAAAATGCAAATGATAATTTAGGGCAATTTTGGGAAGATTAATAATGTGCCATCAATTCATTTTCAACTTCTAGTGAACACACAGACCCTAACCCCGTGATGGCGAACCTATGGCACGGGTGCCACAAGTGGCACACGGAGCCATATCGGTGGGCACGCAAGCTCAGGTCAGGCGTGTATGTGTGCACCAGCCGGCTGATTTTCGGGCCTTCTGGGACCACTGGGAGTCGGGAAACAGGCTGTTTCCAGCCTCCAGAGGGGGTGGGGAAGGCCGTTTTCGCCCTCCCCAGGCTCCTAGAAAGGCTCTGGAGCCTGGGGAGAGCGAAAAATGGGCGTGCCATTGCATGCTGGGAGCAGGGGGGGTCATGCGTGCATGTGCGGGGGTGCATGGAATTATGAGTGTGGGCACGCACACACATGATCCCCCGCATTCCCCCCCCTTTTGGCACGCGAACCAAAAAAGGTTTGCCATCACTGCCCTAACCAGTCTGTCAAATCTCCTAACCATGCACTTGTTGCAACTGTAACTTGTTGCTGATCATCCTCTTCTCTTTCCCTTTTGGGGGAGATTAGGAAGCTTTAAAGCGGGGGGGGGAGAGTAGCTTGCCTCCCAGAATCCTCTTCTCTCATTCTCAGTATCAAAACCCTCCAAAACCCCCAAACGTGTACCAATTTGGGCATGTTAAAGGAGAATGACGAGGACTTGCTTTCCACAGTTCTCTTGGTCTCTTTTCCATCCTTAATTTGCAGTGGGAGGGGGACCTGAAGAAGACATATTTTAGAAATCCTGTGAATTTTCAGCACTTTTCGAGTCCTGGGAAGGCTCTGCAGATCGAGTGATGAATGATTGCTTGTGACCCATTCCTGGATTGGATTGCAGCCTGCCCATTTCCAGATTAAATTCATTAAATGACTTGCAAATGCCATCAATTTTTGGCCCTTCTACTTCACATGACTGTTGTCTTAATAAAATGAGAAGAGGATCGTGTTTCTATGCCTTGGAGGAAAGATTGGATATAAAAAGAGCCAAGGTGGCGCAGTGGTTAAAATGCAGCACTACAGTTCAGCAGTTCAGCTGTTCAAATCTCACCGGCTCAAGGTTGACTCAGCCTTCCATCCTTCCGAGGTGGATAAAATGAGGACCCAGATTGTTGGGGGCAATATGCTGAACTCTGTAAACCGCTTAGAGAGGGCTGTAAAGCACTATGAAGCGGTATATAAGTCTAAGTGCTATTGCTAAATGGTATCCATTTGGAGGCGCAGGGAGAAGAAAGACATTTTCTTCTCAAATATCTGAAGTGGTGACCAACTTTGTCAAATATGTCAGAGGGACCTTTGTGGAGAATAGGGAATTACATATATTCCTGGATTCATCTTAGATCACTGCTATTACATTTATTTATAGACCACCCTCATGAAGGGCAGTGCCCAGCACAATTTTCAAACAGAACAGGACACAGAGTGGGAAGGGACCTTGGAGGTCTTCTAGTCCAACCCCCTGCTCAAGCAGGAGACCCTATAGCATTTCAGACAAGCAGTTGTCCAATCTCTTCTTAAAAACATCCAATGATGAGCACCCATAACTTCTGAATGCAAGCCATTCCACTGGTTAATTGTTCTCACTGTCAGGAAATTTATCCTTACTTCTAGGTTGCTTCTCTCCTTGATTAGTTTCCATCTATTGTTTTTTGTCTTGCCTTCTGGTGCTTTGGAAAATAGCTTGACCTCCTCTTGTTTGAGGGAGCCCCTCAAATATTGGAACATTGCTATCATGTCTCCCCTAGTCCCTTTTACTAGAGTAGACATACTCAATTCCTGCAACCATTTTCATATATTTTAGCCTCCAACCCCATAATCATCTTTGTTGCTCTTCTCTGCTCTCTTTCCAGAGTCTCAATATCTTTTTTATATTGTGGCGACCAAAACTGGATCCAGTATTCCAAGTGTGGTCTTACCAATAGAAGTTCAAACTTAGTTACTTTGAAAAGATGCTGGTTCACTGATGAAAGACAGGCAAAAGCTTTGGAAAGAAAGATCAATGGTGAATATGTTATTGTCATTTGGTGGACATCCAAAATAACAATGGAAAAGTATTTGACTCACAAAGACTATATTTGCATTCTTTAAAGATATGAAAATACATCTAAAACAACAGATGTGTCTTTGGATTGTGATATTCTTGGGAGATCTAACAAGAAGTTATTAGGATTTTATTCAGCTAACTGGGAATAAAACCTCAAACAGGATTAATAGCATTAATAGGAAAGTGGAAGCAAGAATTATTGTGTCCATGCATCTTCTACCTTGGCCCAAGTCATGACCATGATAGCTTGACTGCTCATTAGTTTCTTTTGTATCAGTATAATAACACATCCCACTGAGTACACGTGTTAAATATTAATAAACTATGGTTCAATTGTAGCTCACTATCTGCACATGTATACATATATGCACAGAAACAAATGCTTAAAGGTTAAAAGAAAACTTTGTAATATCTTCTCCTTCTCCTTTCTGCTTAGTCTGCACAAATTAAATTGTTAAAAATAGTTCTGTTTACTGATTTGAGGATTATATCGAATTATAAATTGGCTTTACTGAAATATCAATTTATTTTATTGTCTTTGTTTCAGTAATCATTCAATGGTCTTAATTACAACCTAACAAATAAGTTCTTTTCAGATCTTAAATGCATTCAGGGACAAAGAAATGCTGTCTATGAAACAAAGGTATCCTTTAAAATCTTAATTTTAATTGTATGTTCAACCAAGTATCTGATAGTAAATAAAGACAGAGAAATATACAATGAGATGCACACATTATCACACACACAGAGTCAAAATATATCGACATATACTGTCAGTGTTACAATATGAATGTCAGTATATTTTTCTGTTCATGTCATAGGAATGTCAATATGAATGCCATTAACTGGTGGCTTTTCAGCAATTTTATCTAAATATTGGGAGAAATATGTAATTCTAAAGAGAAATAATTTTACATTCACTGTTCAATTTTAGTTTTGTAAAATAGGGCACTATGTCTGCATGTACATCATGTCTACAAAAAGTACATCATAATGAACTCAATGTGATTTCCATAGATATATCTACAAAATTGTAGTCTGTAACAGGCCATGATGTGTACCAATATATACTAATGCCCCTGATGTGTATGCAGTCTTCAAATTATTTGATACTTTTCAGATGTTAAGAACTTTGCAAATGCTTACCAGGAAGTCAAATAGATTTCCTTGAGAGATTTACTAATCAGCTATCCTGGAAATAAAACAATTTTCCTCTGCAGACCAAACATTTATATCACAGGTTTATATTGATGCAGAAAAATACATTCATAGATTTTACTTAATAATGCTCAACTTAAGTTTCTGATTGCTGTTTTCTCTGTTTGATAGGTGTGTGAAGAGAGACTTACAGTTTTTCCTAGTGTTACTGCTAAAAGAAGTCAACTTTGTTGATGTAACTTACTGTATTAAGGGGAGGGAGGGAGGAGAAAGTAATTTATATTTCAAAAAGAAATGTCTCATTAATCCTTTTGAACATTTCCTGTATGCTTTCATGTCAGATTTGGCCTCTGTACAGAACTGCTGCATTATCATTTTCATCTGAGATTTGAACATATTGGAGGAACTAGAGCTGTTCTTTTTTGGTCCTGTCACTTTCCCCCCCACCTTGGAAATGATGAGCATATGGCAACCACACTCTCTGGATTTTCAAACGACAGGAGGGACTTTCTTGCGATTCCGGCATCCTGTCATCAATGAATCCCCGGACATTTTGCTTTTGCAAAACTAAAGATGGTGCTTCATGTTTGCCATAAGGACAAAGCTTAATGCGATGCCATTTTACCACAGGAGCCCTCCATCAGTTAATTAAACATGATATAAATCACGGCATGGATTTGTAAAGTAAGATTAATAGGACGGCACCAAAACGACTGAGGGATCATCACCAATGTAGGAGGACAGATATGCCCTCATTTGAAACCCAAACACTTCTGAACAATCTTGGTTGGCTTCATCTGTAACCTACCCTGGGTTGCTCAAGATGTGAAGCTGTCAACTTTCACCCCTCAATTTACTGTAAGCTTTCAGAACAGGAAACAGAGCAAGCGTTCAGCCTGGCACAATATTCTTGTTGGTATCATGTTCATAAATTTCATTTTATGGAATAAACCTCTCTCTCTCTCTCTCTCTCTCTCTCTCTCTCTCTCTCTCTCTCTCTCTCTCTCTCTCTCTCTCTCTCTCTCTCTCTCTCTCTCTCTCTCTCTCTCTCTGCGTGTGTGTGTGTGTAAAGATCTACCACATTTCTCTGTTCAACTCAGTTAGGTGTTATACTCTTAATAAAATGATTTCTACCACACTCTCTTCTTCCCATGCTATAAACTTTTGTTAAACTTTGAGCAGTGACAGCAATAAGACAGGGGCTGTGGAAGATCAAAGCCCTTTGTAGGACGTTCTGTAGGATTTCAGAATTCTGAAAAGGATCCTGTGTACAAAATATAAATGTATTGGACTACCTGTATTAACAACTCTGCATTCAGTAATGCCAAGTATCTGACAGTAAATAGGAATTCATTTTAGAGAGGCGTTTAGGAAACTGCATTAGTGTTAAGTTTGCTGTGAAGCCATATTGTATCCCTCCCCGAGCTGGCAACTTCCACCCGTGCTGGGACTGCAGCTCACGGAATTCTCTGCCAGCATTGCCATTGGCTGGCTGAGAAGCCTGCGAGTTGCAGTCCCCACACATCTGGAAAGTGCTGTGTTGAGGAAGACAAACATATTGTATATTATGGCATAGGATAATGTTGAGAATGAATTTCTGGTTTTGCAATATGTATCAGCTGGTGGTCCCAAGTTCTTTATGAGGTGACATAATCTGAACCTTGCTGCTTATCTTTTTGACTCAATTAACTCAACCCAGAGCCCAACCCATCTGTTGAGCTATCTTGACCTGCAATTCTAGCAATTGAATGTGGTACATCAGCAGGAGTGTCATTAAAATGGGGAGGGGAGCTTTCCCAGAATTCAAATTGAAATGTAATCGTAAAGGTCAAGACTCAGGCTGTAAAAATATATAAGGATGTAGATCAACTAACACCAGTCATTCAGTAATAATATGTTTAAAAGTCAAGAGTTAAAGAACTATTTTGCGTTTGGACCAATCTTGTGGGATTATCCTAGTGTCTCAAGTTTGCTTTGGATATATTGTGAATGGCTTTAAGCACAGCTTTACACACACGTCCATCGATGAGCAGAAACTACATGGAGTACATACAGAAACCACTTTCTGGTAATCCATAAGATAATGGGCTTTGTTTCTTCTTCTATGTTTTAAAAAGAACTGGACCTTTCTCCATAGTGGGTGGCGCTAGCCTCCAAGATTGGGATGACCTCATCCATCAGCCAATCAGGACTGAGTCTGACCTCATATAAAAGCTGTCACCGTGCCATAATCCCCCTCTTTCGACTCAGTCCTAGGCCTAGGATTGTTTCTCCCCAGTTTTTCGCAACTTCTATCACCTTCACTGAATCCAGATTTGATCAACTATCAACTTCATCACTGTCTGTGAGTGAGTCCTCACCTATCCCTTCCATCGGGGGTGTTGGGACTACCAGGACAGGCTTCGGCCTAGTCCGGGCCTACCTTCGCCCTTGTGGCTGGTGGCCACCCTCACAGTGCGGCCTGGCATTCCAGTTTACCATCTTGTCACAGAAGCCCAGCGCTTGGGTGACCAGCAGCCAGGGTGGCCTTTTGCCACTTTCCGCTGAGAGAGAGACCCTTCCTCAATTACCAGCAGAAGCCTAGCGCTTGAGCGGTCAGGGCCTCTCTCCCACTCCGCTCCCTTTAATTGGGCCCCTGCCTTGTCTACCAGCCCGTTGGGAGCGTGGCCTCGTGAGGGCGAGCGTCGGCGGTCCAGTCGGCGGCTCATCGGCCTGCGCGACCGCCCCTCCTCACTGAGGCCTGCCATCGCCCCCCGTGGCCATTGGCCAGCCTTCTTGGCCTCGGACTGCTTGGGGCCTGCTTCGGAGGCTCGGCGGCCTAGTCGGCAGCAACTTCGGCTGCAGGCCGCGCCTCCCTCAGTACTAATTTTGCCACCCGGAGGAGCCGTGCTCCCGCCCCTCAGCTGTTTGTCGGGCGGGCCCCTGCGCGCGCAGCCGCAGAACTTCGTAGCCGACTTCCGGTTTCCCCGGCCACCTCGAGGCTTCCTCGCGTCCTGCGCAGCCGCACGAGGCCCTCCGGATGTCACAGGGGATTCCCCTGTGACGCACTCCCCTCCAGCTGGCTGTCGGCTCTCGGAGCGAAGCAGCGCCAGCCGCGGCTTGCCTTCCTTCAGCCGCCGCGGCGAGAGGCCATCCGGCGTGGGCGGTCTGAGCGGCCAGCTCCTCCAACCTCACGAGCACCTGACCGGGACTGGACCTCAGCACCTCCCAGGCTTGCTCTTGCCCAGCTGGACAGCACCGGGCCATAAAAGCGCCCCTTGTTGCTTGCAAAGCTCTTCGCTGCTCAACGATGTCGGAGAAGGCCACCTCGGGCAGGAATAAGCCCAGGCCGGCCAAGGACAAGAAAGGTGGGTCCGGTCAGCCTCCCCCAACATCTGGGCATCGGGACCGCTCCCCCATTCGGCAGAGCTCCGACAGGGCCTCCACGTCCTCCAAGGATTCGGGGTCATCCAAGCCCCCCCCAAGGATTCCCTTTCTAGTAAGGACAGGGCTCCCAGGGCTGCTGACCGCTCGATGCTGCCACCTGCTGCCCCTGCCTCCCCAGCACACCATGAGCCCTTTCAGAGGGACCGGCGCTCTTCAGGCACCCTTTCACTGGATAATCCGGACTTATGCTTGGGGGAGGACGATATCTGGGAGGACCCCAGCCCGGGGACCAGCGCTGCCACTGCCCGTCCGCCCACTGCCTCACAGCACTTCTACTCGCCAGAGGTGCAGGCCCTGATCCAGGCGGCTATCGCACAGGGCATTGAAGCAGGCATGAAGCATGTGGCCGCCTCGGCCCCGCCTCCTCCTGTGGCCCCTCAACTGACCGCGCCCTGTCCAGCGGCCGCTCCAGCCACGGAGCCGACTCCAACGACGGACGCTGATCAGGGCTCGCCCTTGTCGCTCCATGGACAGGACGATCAGGTACAGGAATTGGAACTGTCAGAGGACGAGGACCTTGCCCCTGAAGCTCCAGTGGTCACCGGGTTGTTTAATCCGGCTTTATTCAAGTCGCTGCTCCACAAGGCCCGGGCCACGGCCAAATTTGCCTCCAAGCACCAGGCGCCCGCCGGGGACGAGCCTGAGGACCCGCTCTTCGAGGAAACCACCTCGCAGGTGGAAGAGGTACCGGCCCCCAAACTCTTTGTGGACTCGGTGCTTAAGCAGTGGACATCCCCTACGGCCGGCGTCGCTCCCTCCGCTGCAGACAAACGCTTTTTTAATGTTTCCACCGCGCTGGCACAACACCTGCCAATTCCCCCGGTGGAACCCGCTATTAAAGCGCTGTACTCTCCCGCGCAGATGCCGGGCGATTCGGAGGAGTTGCTTCGCCCGGAGGACAGACGCACAGAACAAGCCCTGCAGAAGACGCACCAGGCGGCCGCCTGGGCGCTCAAGGCTTCTGCGACGGCCTCCTTTTTTTGCCGGACGTCCATCCGATGGCTGAAGGCCCTGCAGGAGCACCTGCCCCCCTCGGACGTCCACGCAAGACAGGACATCAACAAACTCATTGCGGCCTCGCAGTTTACCTCAGACGCTACGCTTCAGGCCACCCGCTTCGCGGCCAGAGCCATGGGGGCCTCGGTGGTGGCGCGCAGGATGCACTGGTTGAGGAGCTGGCCCGCTGACTGTCGTCACAAGTGGCGGCTAGCCGGGGCTCCGGTGGCAAACAAGTCGCTCTTTGGTGAGGCCCTCGATCCCTACCTAATCGAGACTAAGGACAAACGCAAGGTCTTGCCA
Organism: Diadophis punctatus similis; assembly: GCA_023053685.1. NCBI lineage: Eukaryota > Metazoa > Chordata > Lepidosauria > Squamata > Dipsadidae > Diadophis > Diadophis punctatus. The sequence continues at coordinate 156,395,769 of JALIGW010000001.1, forward strand.
AACTCCACCAGGAAGGCACAGGCCCAGCCCCAGAGCCCTGCCCCGGCGTTCCCCAGACGCCAATACAGGGCGCCTTCCTATAACCAAAACAGATCGCGGGCCTCGCCCCGTCAGACTCAGGGCCAGGATAGGGCTAATTCCAACCAGCAGTCCAAGCGCCCTTTTCGGAAGGCAGGCGGTCGCCCCTTCTGCCGCTACAAGTAGTGGACCCAACTTCTCCCATTGGGGGTCGCCTACGTTTTTTCGCTAGGCGGTGGGAGGAGATTACTACGGACGCTTGGGTTCGCGAGACCCTAACACTCGGACTCGCCTTAGATCTCCTCTCCACCCCCCCGACTCCTTCATGAGCTGCTCCCAGTCCTCCAACCCACAGAAACGGGCCCAGATGCTTGAAGCCATCCAGCATCTGCTGGAGATTGAGGCCATCCAGCGGGTCCCGGGGGACCAGCGGGGGCAAGGATTCTATTCCAATTTGTTCCTTGTGGAGAAGTCGTCGGGTGGGTGGAGAGCGGTCTTGGACCTTAAGTGCCTTAATAAGTTCTTGGTGTACAAGAAATTTAAGATGCATACTTTACAGTCCATATTGGACGGCATTCGTAAGGGTGACTTTATGTGCTCCATCGACCTCACTGAGGCATATTTGCATGTCCCAATTCGGCCTTCCCACCAAAGGTTCCTACGGTTCTCATATGACAACGAACACTATCAGTATTCAGCCCTGCCATTCGGCCTCTCCTCGGCACCCAGGGTCTTCACAAAGATTCTGGCCGCCCTTGCAGCTCACTTAAGGGCAGTGCCGATACGAATACAGTGTTACCTTGACGACATTTTAATTCAGTCATCCTCCCTGGTCCGGGCAGAGCTGGACCTGCAGACCACCATGGACGTTCTGCAATACCATGGCTTCTCCCTCAACCTGGAGAAGAGCCACCTGATTCCCTCCACTCGCATCACTCACTTGGGGGCCATTGTGGACTCTCTGGAGTGCAGGGTGTATCTGTCAGAGGAAAGACAACTCAGCCTTTCCGCTCTGACCCAACAGGTCCTTGGACAGGGGCGGGTTCCGCTGAACCTCCTGTCCTCCCTGTTGGGGAAGATGATATCCGCTATACATATAACACCTTGGGCACAACTGCACTCCAGAGACCTACAATGGTTTCTTTTGCCGTTTCAGCAGGCGAACAAGTCCAACTCATCGGCCAAAGTCCAGCTCCCGACGACGGTCCGGCGGTCCCTGCATTGGTGGCGGTCCCCGGCGATCAGCAAGGGTTCCAGCTTCCTCGAGCCTTGCCAGGTGATGGTGACATCGGATGCCAGCCTCTACGGGTGGGGCGCCCACACGTCATCTCACATGGCACAGGGCACCTGGACCGTGGCGGAGTCAACGGCCAGCATCAACCTCCTGGAGCTACGAGCGGCATCCTTGGGCCTCCGGCAATTTCAGCATCTCCTGGCTGGGCAACACGTCTTCCTGTTGATGGACAACGTGACCACCAAAGCCCATGTCAACAGGCAGGGTGGGACTGTCTCGCGCCGCCTGCTCTCCGAGGCCAAGGAATTGGGCCTCTGGGCGGAACGGCACCTCCTCTCGCTCCGGGCAGAGCACATATCGGGGGTGTCGAACCGCACAGCGGACTGGCTCAGCCGCCACGATGTCGACACGGCGGAGTGGGCCCTGCACCCAGACATTTTTCGGGAGCTGACTGCCCGGTTTGGCGCCGGCTTTAACCCGATCGACCTTTCGGTCGTTCAGATCCTCCAATTTCTGCAAGCGGGCCTCAACAAGGGTCTATCGCCCAGCACCTTACGGCGACAGGTGGCAGCGCTCTCAACGGTCCTTTCCTGCCACTCTTCTGTGCCTTTGTCAACGCATCCCTTAGTCGTTCGCTTCTTGAAGGCGGCGGTCAATATCTCGCCCCCAGTGGTACATCGGTACCCCACCTGGGACCTACAGAAGGTTCTTCTGGCACTGACCGAGGCCCCCTACGAGCCCCTCCAGACGGTCTCGCTGCAGCACCTTATGCATAAGGTTGCCTTTTTGGTAGCGATTACTTCAGCCCGGAGGATATCCGAACTGGCAGCCCTATCCGTCCGGGACGATCTCTGTATCTTTCATCCGGACTGGGTGGTGCTTCGCCTTGACCCCACATTCCTGCCCAAGGTTAATACATACTTCCACAGGGTGCAGGAAGTGGTTCTTCCATCCTTCTGCTCTCCACCTACGACGCCGACCGAGCGCAAATGGCACGCTGTCGATGTTCGGCGGGCGATAAAAATCTACAACGTCCGCACGGCTCCTTTCCGTCACTCAGAGTCCTTGTTCGTGGGATTCCACGCCTCGTCCATGGGTCGCAAGGCTTCAGCGGCGATGGTCGGTCACTGGATTCGCGCAGTCATCACGGACGCTTACCGACAGCAGGACCTGCCTTGCCCGCCACACCTGACGGCGCACTCGACGCGCAGTGCGGCCACCACGGCAGCTTGGACTACTAATGCCTCCTTGGAGGAACTGTGCAGAGCGGCGACGTGGTCTTCTCCGTTGCCCTTTATTAGACATTATAAGGTGGACTCCTTTGCCTCGGCTGAGGCGGATTTTGGGCGCAGGGTCTTGCAGACCATGATGGCTCCTGACGGGGCCTGCGATTCTGGTGACAACCCTCCCTAGGGGACGATACGGCTTTGGTATGTCCCAATCTTGGAGGCTAGCGCCACCCACTATGGAGAAAGGGCGTTGTTACTTACCTGAACGCCCATTCTCGTAGGGTGGCGCTAGCCTCCAAGTCCCTCCCTTTTGGGTGTAGTACATACTGAAGGTGTGCGTGGGGAATAAACTATGGGTCTGACCTACTCCTTCGTCTCAAGAGGGGGATTATGGCACGGTGACAGCTTTTATATGAGGTCAGACTCAGTCCTGATTGGCTGATGGATGAGGTCATCCCAATCTTGGAGGCTAGAGCCACCCTACGAGAATGGGCGTTCAGGTAAGTAACAACGCCCTTTTTCTTCATGCTTTTGTTTAATAAAACATTATTGATCTTTATGCACTGTATGTCAGTAAATATGAACAGGTTTTTTAATTCTATCTTATTTTATAGTGTTATTCTCTTTACCTGGATTAAATTTTTCTTGCATTTTGACCTAATCTGTAGAATTTTCAGAATTATTTCTCCAGTTTTATCATGCAGAGTTAGCACATCTTTTCCCCTTTCCTCTTTTCCTTTTCTGACATTCTTTCGCTGTATGAGTCTGTATCTGTATCTGTTTAAAGATCTAGAGCAGGGGTGTCAAACTCATGACTCACGGCGGCATCACGTGATGTATCACAACTTTTTTCCCTTTCACTAAACTGGGCGTGGGCAGCACGTGATGCATCCGGGGCACAAATCTACATAAATGCTGCCAATACTAATTATATTAATTAATGAATTATGAGAAATCTACATATAATATTAATATTTAATCATATTTAATATTTAATAAAATAATAAAATAATGATCTATATACAATTATTTAAAATGATTTATATAAAATGTTGGTGCTGGACCATACGTGGCGTTGCAGCCTGGACCATACGTATTTCTTTTTGTCTTGGACCATGAATACATTTTGATTGATTGGTTCCTTAGTCCTTCTTTTATACGTGGTTATTTAATCTTCCCTATAGTATCATTTTAATCATGGTAAGGCACTACATTCCAACATCCCCTACAAACATGGACTTGAAGCCAACAGGAACATGATTACTAATGCCAAAACAGCATACTTTGCACCAGAGCATGTGAGTTTGTACTAATATTCAAAATCTCTATCTTTTGGCAATAAAGTGTCAAATTTTTGTACACACATGGCTCCTCAATATGCCGACATCTTCATGATTGTCCTATAACAATTCTTTCTGAATTCTCCCACCCTGAAACCCCTCCTTTATTTGAGTTTCATCAATGGGATTTTCATCATCTCTACCTATGGAAAGGAGTCACATCACATCATTTCATGAGTTCAACAATTTCAGCAACAACTAGTGAGATGGCTCCATTATTATTAATATCCCTTCATCTATTATTCTTGTTTTAGCTGTTTTTATAGTTTTCTAATTTTGCTAATATGTCACTGATAATGACTTTAGATGTTTATTGTTTTAGTTTTGCTGTATTACTCCCAGAGTCACACGTGTGTGAGATGGGTGGTTATATACATTAGATAGACAAATGGATAAATAAACACACAAATAAGGACTTCCACCATCAATCTCAGCCCAGATTATCTACAGGATACACCCATTTCTTTGAACTCATCATGAAATTACACAATGGACATCTAAGTATGTTACACAGGAAACCTAAAAAGTGTCATACATACCTAATGCTTCTATATTTCATCCAGAACACCCCATCAAATCAATAGCCAGGCTCGATGTCACAGCCACTTTTATTCTGACCCACTTGAATGAGATCCTTAATTAATGGAATTAAATCAATCACTCAGGAGATTGTTTACCAATTAGGTAAATAAATTAATAGGCCAGACCAATTTCCAGAGTTGACCTATTAAAAGACAGACCACAGAAACAGAACAATACTATGGAACACCACAGATTCTCATATCTGAAACCACTCAACCATATTGTTAATAAGTCATACTGGAAAATGACACTGCACTTTCTCAGGTATTAGCTGTGATGACCCGGAGCGTGGCATGAAGGCAACACAGCCAGAGAACAGGTATGAGTCCCTTTATTGGCACCAACTTTGCCCCCAACGTTCCATTTACTGGAGAAAAGGTCTCCCACAAAACTGCAGCAGCTTTTGGCTGCAGATACTCCAGTCCAAATGCTGTAAGCAGAATGACTGCAATCAATCATTAGAGCAGGGCAAGATAATGAATCCCAGTAGCGAAAAATTCACAGCAATAATTCCAGCAAGACCAGACAAGCACACAGAAGCACGACAACAGTCAGGAGGAATGCCAGGAATGCAGGCCACAATTCTCAACACTAGACGAATTCAGCATTTGTTCCTGACAAACACCCCTCCCAACAGCCTCTCCTTTAAACTCCATCCCCAGGTGTACCTTGTGAAGGGAATCAGGGCCCTTTCCTTCCTCGTAAGCCACGCAACCCATGTTGCTCTCTTCTGCGTTCTTCCCTGCGTGCCCTAGGATGAGGAGGGGGTGGGCCTTGGTCTTCATCTGAACCCCCTCTCCCTTGTTCTACCTCTCCCCTGCTCTGCCCAGCCTGACTTTGCCCTCCCCCAGTTTCCTCCACAGCCAACGGAGCCACTCTCCCGCTCTCTGACAGCTATTCGTCTTCCATCTCAGATTCAGACTCCGACGAGGGCATAACAATTAGCTGAAAGCTCATACTTGCATACAGACAATCATCCAACCTGAAGCAGGCTCTCCCAAACAGCAAGTAAAATCTGAATAATGATTCTAACATGGGAACCAAGCCCTGCAACAGTTCCAAATGTCTACCTTATCTCCACATCTCCACCAACCATACATGTTCTTCCTCCCATGTGATATATATCATCATCTGTCAGCAATGCCCCTCTGTATTCTATGGAGGACAAATAGAAAAAAAAACTTTTTGGAAAAGAATTAATGCACACAAGTTTGAGATCAGGACACAAGACAAGGAAATAATAGTATTTCAACTACCCAGAACACTCCATAGCAGATCTGAAAAGACCATTTTTGAAAAGTGGGACCTTATAAGCACCATCAAGGAAGAAATTATTGAATTCACACACATGAAAAAGTTTCAGGCAGCCTCATAAAATCTCAACACAATAGGTTTTTTTTAATGTGTGGTTTTGAGTTAGATTTGACTCCTGGTGACTGCTGCGCAAGTCAGTATAGTACTGTACAGGTTTTCTTTGCAAGGTTTTTTAGAAGTGGTTTGCCATTGCATTCTTCCTAGGATTGAGAGAGAGAGTGACTGGCGTTTTCATGCAGTTGGGCATTTTAGCACATTGTCTCCCATGTAATGTACAGCTGCATAACCAACCTGTCTTTCCCTCGGTCCATCCCTGCCTCACCCCTATTTAAATCCTATCCCAGCCTAGCCACTATGCACCTAATGAACTGAGCTGTAACTCATAATGCTTTATGCCCTTTAATAAAATGTGTTAATCAGAAACAGTTTTAACACTAATGTTTGTGGATAGTTTCTTTCCTGAGGTTGGGCTCTTACTGCCAAATCATTGCTGCTTTCATTTATATTTTTGAAGAATGAAGAGTCCCTAAAGGTAAAATCCTGGTAATTACAGGGATGTGTCCATATAGCTTTCTAGGTAGCAATGTGAAAAAAAAAATGCCATTCCTCTGAGTTATATTTTCCATTTACCAATCTAGCATATATTGGTTTCACATCCAAGTACTAACCAGGTCAAACCCTGCTCTCCTTAATCCTGTTTACGTTAATATGAATCCTACTTGGTCTTCCTGATAGATGCATTTTATAGGCAGCGTTCCCCAACCTGCTTTCCAGATGTTTTAGACTTCAACTTTTGTAATGGGAATTGAAATTTAACACACTTAGAGAGCTTTGGCTTGGGGCAGTCTGACACTGATTGTTCTGAATGAAGTGGCAGGATAACCTGGAACAATTTAAAATGCTTGGCTTGGTTTCAATGGCTGTTCACAGTATTCAAAACCCATTAGAAGATGCTGAAGTGCTAGACTAAGACCTACTGTAGTTACATACAGTATGTCACATATTGCTTCTGTCTTCAGTAATAGCATGGGTTCTTCCAGGTGTTGCCTCCCCTTCAAATCTAAGAAAAAGTTTTCTAACTGTGGCTTTACAATATTAATCAAAGGTGAGAATGTCTTATCATATTCTATCATCTTTCAAATATTACTCAGCTACAATTTCCAGTTCCTTCACCACTGCTCTGCTAGTTGGATTGGATGGAATTGTAATTCAGCCACATCTGGAACACCAGAGGTTCCTTACTTTGGATATGCATGACACCGATCATGATATTGCCAGAACTGATGCAAAATAATTTCTTCCCAAGCAATAATGCCTTGGCCAAATGTTGCTAATATAACAAACATGTGGTGGAATAATTGGAAAATATTATTTTTATTTATTTAACATAGCATGACAACCAAATTCTTGAATTATATTCATGTTGTTTCAGATCCAGAAACAAACCAAAACGGTCCCTAGTCTAAACAGAAAGAAGCTTGACCTGTGTGGCATGTTCTTACATTAAGAAGCCATCTGAGAATGTTCACTAATATGACATTTTCCAACAAATGCCTAAACCACAAATTTACCCAACCAAAATGAATAAAATACAATAGTCTAACTCAGTTTCTTTTCCTGAAGTGAGCCTATGTAATCTTCTCAAGCAAAGAAAAAAAATGTTTAATGTACAAAAAATCTTTTTAAAGGAATTGAATAATTAGATCTCTGGTATTTGGCATGTCAGAGCTATAAAAAGGAAAAGTTAGGGGTATATTTTAAACACACACACACACACACACACACACACACACACAAACACACACACACACAAAAAAATGTCGGGGGTCATAAAAAGACAGCTGTAGCAAAACAAAAAGCACTCCTCTTTCACCAAGAGGAATGAAATAAATTATTTTATTCCAAATACTTTCTGGAGAGAAGTGGCTGATAGTCCTGCAGTCCATTTAATGAAGTACAATCTGGTTATGTGGCATAACACTATAAGGAACACAATTATGTTTTGGCATATAACTGTTATAGCATTTTCAAACTATAATTTGAATGACTGGGAGGACCTGCAGTCCTCTTAGCAAAATTTCTCAGACGTGGTTGCCATTCCTGCCTTCTTCTTAGGGGCTGAGAGAAATGACTGGCCAAAAGGTCACTCACCTTCTTTTGTGGGTCTCACAATCTCACAATTTCTAGCCCAGGTGCTTTAACCACTTCACCAAACTGACTGTCTGAGCCACAGTAGGGAGGGAAGGAAGGAAGGAAGGAAGGAAGGAAGGAAGGAAGGAAGGAAAGAAAGAAAGAAAGAAAGAAAGAAAGAAAGAAAGAAAGAAAGAAAGAAAGAAAGAAAGAAAGAAAGAAAGAAAGAAAGAAAGAAAGAAAGAAAGAAAATTGGATAGAGGAAACATTCTCTTTCGTAACAAAATGGGTTCATCTATATCATTTTGGTTCAATTCCCTTCTAGCATTTATCTAGGATGGACCTCACTCATTACTGTTTTACCCTGCACTGCTTTAGTTGTGCTGCTTCTTCAGCTTCATTTAACATTACTCTTCCATACCAGACTCCCTTGTCCACAATCTGGTTGAGTCCCTGGTGGTTGCCTGGAATAAGGCGGCATCTGGGGCACTGGACCGGATTGCGCCTTTGCGACCTCTCCATGGCGGTGGATCCAGGAAAGCTCCCTGGTTTACCGAGGAGCTCCAGGAGATGAAGCACCAGAAGAGACGCCTAGAGCAATGCTGGAGAACCAGTAACTCCGAATCTGACCGGACACTTTTAGGAGACTTTATTAGGACTTATTTAGTGGTGATACGGATGGCAAAATGTTCGCATTTTTCCACACTTATTGCATCCGCTGATTCGCGCCCAACCGCCCTTTTTAGGGTGACTCACTCCCTCCTCAATGTAGAGGGAACAGAGGAGCCCTTTCAGGGTAGAGCTGAAGAATTTGTGCAGTTTCTGTCAGATAAAGTCACTCAGATTCGGATGGACCTGGACTCTGATTGGGCAATTCCGACCGAGATGAAAGGGGCAGGTCTTAGTCCTATTGTGTGGGATGAATTTGAAGCTGTGACTCCTGAGGAAGTGGACAAGGCAGTAGGAGTGATGAGTTCCTCCATTGTTTGTTGGACCCATGCCCTCCTGGCTGGTGTTGGCCAGCAGGGGGGTGACACGAGGCTGGCTCCAGGTTTTAGTTAACGTGTCCTTGAGTGAGGGGTCCTTTCCACAACCGTTAAAGGAAGCGGTTGTGCGACCCCCTTCTCAAGAAGCCTTCCCTGGATCCAGCTGAATTAAAGAACTTTCATCCAGTTTCCAACCTACCCTTTGCAGGAAAGGTTGTTGAGAAAGTGGTGGCACTTCAGCTCCTACGGTTCTTGGATGAAACAGATTATCTGGACCCTTTTCAATCCGGCTTCAGGCCTGGCTACAGCACAGAAACTGCTTTGGTCACGCTGATGGATGATCTCTGGCGGGCCTGAGATGGGGGTAATTCCTCTATCTTGGTGCTACTTGACCTCTCAGCAGCTTTCGATACCATTGACCATGGTATCCTTCTGGGACAACTAAAGGAGTTGGGGTTGAAAGGCACCGTGTTACGGTGGTTCTCCTCCTATCTCTCTGGTCAATCGCAGTCGGTGTTAGCAGGAGGACAGAGATCGACCCCTAGACCCCTCATTTGCGGGGTTCCTCAGGGCTCAATCCTCTCCCCCCTCCTATTTAATATCTACATGAAACCACTGGGTGAGGTCATCCGATGATTCGGGGTGAGGTATCAGCAATATGCTCATGATACCCAGTTATATATCTCCACCCCGCGTCAATTCAGTGAAGCAGTGGATGTGATGTGCTGGTGCCTTGAGGCTGTGCGGGTCTGGATGGGTGTCGACAGGCTCAGACTTAACCAAGACAAGACCGAGTGGCTGTGGATATTACCTCCGAAAGACTATGTCAACTGTCCATCCTTGGCTCTTGAGGGGGGGAGAAATTGTCCCCCTCAGAACGGGTTCACAATTTGGGTGTCCTCCTAGACTCACAGCTGAAATTAGATCAACATTTAACAGCTGTAGCTAGGGGGACCTTTGCACAGATTCGCCAGGTGCACCAACTGTGACCCTACTTGGATCAAGAGGCTCTCCTCACAGTCAATCATGCCCTTGTCACCTCATGATTAGATTATTGCAACGCGCTCTACATGGGGCTACTCTTGAAGAATACTCAGAGACTATAATTGGTCCAGAACTCAGCTGCGCGAGCTGTCGTGGGTGCACCTAGGTACACCCACATTACACCAATCCTCCGCAAGCTGCACTGGCTCACTATTGGTCTCCGGGCACAATTCAAGGTGTTGGTTATTACCTTTAAAGCCCTACATGGCTCAGGGCCAGGTTATCTTCGAGACTGCCTTCTGCCACACAGCTCCCAGGGACCGGTGAGATCCCACAGAGTTGGTCTCCTCCGGGTCCCGTCAGCTAAACAGTGCCAGCTGGTGGGCCCGCGGGGGAGGGCCTTCTCTGTGGCTGCCCCAGCTCTCTGGAACCAGTTACCTCTGGAGATCTGGACTACCCCCACCCTATTGGCCTTCCAAAAAGCAGTAAAGACCTGGCTTTTCTGGCAGGCTTGGGGCCGTTGATCTCGCGGTTGTAATTGGCAAGATCTGGCCATGAAATGATATGTAGGGGTTTTAATGCTTAATGTTTTGATGTTTATAATGTTTAAGATGTTATAATGTTTTCTCTGAGATGTTTTTAATGTCTATCTGCTGTTGTTAAGCCACCCAGAGTCCTTTGGGAGTTGGGCGGCATATAAATATAATAAATAAATAAATAAAATAAATAAAATATCTGCAACCTGCACTACTTTTAAGTAGTTTTATTTCACTTTTTAAAAAAGTTTTTCTCCTTTTTTTTCATAAATAGCTCAAATACCAAACTGGTTGGAAACACTTGCCTCGGTCCATTAGTTCAGCAACTTGAAAAGTGTCTGAAAACATCATTCCAAATATCCATGTCCATCTTCGCTACTCTGCCCCACCATATCTTAGATAGAATGAGAGGAGATTGCTCTTTTCCTGGCAGATCATGCTTGACAATGATGGTGACCAAAGCTGGCAGAATCTATTGATTACTTTCTTCTACTTGGATTACAACCATAAGGAAAGCACAACATATCAGCCTTATTATTGTGGCAGAATAGGACTAGACAATCAAGGCAGCAAATCTGATTGTTTACCTGGTCTTGGTGAAAAAAGGTGTGACATGGACTAGCTATGTATCTAGATATTTCTGGCAACCCAGACTCCACTGAAGTTGGGTGGCAATACATTTAAGTATGTTAATAAAAATAACTGATGCATTTTTGTCTTACCTTAGCTCAATGTCTGTCCTTCCTTTTTGTTTAATTCTTATTTCCGAGTTTCCCTTGGCTTCTTTTCTTTATTTATAGTCCATATATTCTTTAGAAGAGCCTCCTTAATTCAGGGGTCTGTGCCCTTTATTTTCTTCTTGTGATATATATAAGCTGACATAAGAAACATTTTGGGGTATATGTGTGTGTGATTGTATGTTTTCTACAGTCCTCTGTAAACTGGAACATAGACTGCAGCTTTGCTGAAATTGAAAAAGGGAGAGAGATTTAAAGACCACCACTTTCCTTCCAACATTTCCTTGAAAGGTTTTTACAAAATGTTTTTAGTCTGCTTTGGTGATATCGGCTCATGTCGTTTTTGTTCACCATAGAAAATTGTTCAATGATGCAAGTCTTCGCCCAGGTCAGACCCACTGAGTTTCCTCAAACTAACACAGTTCGGGGCATTCTAACTCTGAATTGGAGCTCAAAATGCAGCATTTTGCAACCTCAAAAAAAGATTCGTTGCCTTATTAAAGCGGCCATATACAGTATTTAGTGTAATTCATTAGGGTTTGAAAAAAGACACTTTTAAAGACATTTTCTGCTCATGCTTCTACATATTCAGAGCATCTATTTTATGCACAATCACAGAATCTGGCTGTCAGGCTATGATACTTTCCATCACTCTACATACCCACCAAACACCCACCCTTGGTTCCAGCTAGTCAATCATCTTTCCTTCGCTCCAGGAGTTGAACAGTATTCCTTTGGGCAGGTGAATTGCCTGTGAATCAAATTTCCAATGGTGTCAGAGGCTGCACTGCAATAAGAATATTGCTCCAAGTTTCTTGGAAGGTGATAGGCAGGTGATAGGCAGATTAAATAGACAGAATGCAATACAAATATTCCTCCATAGTATGCAATAAGATTCGTTCCTTCTTTATTCTGTACCTTCAAAGTCATTCTGCACTGGCCAATATGATACTGGTAATCTATTTCTGTGGCTTGAAGTATTCTTATGAGGAGGTAATATTAATTTTTAAAAAGAGTCTCTAACAGCACCGTAGCAGGTGTAATGGGAAAACTATACCACTAGCCATTTTTCATGGTTCAGCTTTCATTTAGTAGGTCACGTAATGCTTCCCTTCAGCTTTACAACCCTAAGCAAAGTATATGTGTCAGACGTCAACTTTTTGATAAATGCACAACAATCTGCTCCACACCATGATTGCACTTTATAACTTAAACAGGTGCCGTTATTCACCAGCATTTCGCTCTGAACTTTATTCCCTAGTTTTTTTTATATACTCCTAACTAAAAAGTTGACATGCAATTCACATCTGAAGAATTGTTCTCCATGTTTCAACCTTACGGACATTACAATGGAAAGTTTAAGTTATTTCCCTCACCTGCTCAGATCAGTGATTTATGATGGCCAGAATATTGCATATGCACTACATTATATAAATGGCTCTGAGCAGCGTACGCAGACCCCTTCATAGTGGGGAAGGTCGGCCAGAAGCAACTGTATCTGCAGGCAAGGAATTTTTTTTTGTCCTTTCCAGGAGAATTAGAATGAATAACAACCAAAATAATGTGTGGCTTTTCTCCTGATCCAGGCTAAGATTTCTTTAAATTGAAATGCCTCAAGATTCTAAAGCATTAATGTCCATTCTGAATCAAAACATGGCAAAATTGCACACGAGTGTGTAAGGGTCTATGTCTGCATCATGACTCGTATTTTGTCTTTCTTTACCATGGCTGTCTCTGTGCCAAAGCGTACTTCACCATGGTACACGGAACAAATTCAGTGCGGTCCACTAGCTTCTATGTTCCTCTTGTCAAGTGTCTGTAAGAAAGAAACATTTGTTTCTGAGGGGAGAGAAAAATCAGTAGATCACTTGGAGAATGGACAATGTACTTAACCAAAGCTTAGAACTAAACCAAATGTTTACTTGCAGTAGGAACAGCAGAATTGTTTGGAAAGGAAAGCATTTACTCTATAGTAAACCCATTGAGTTTATTTCCCATGAGAATTTGCATCTGATTATAAACCTCAAAAAGATAGGGTTTTTTAACTTTATAATTCCACTTCCCATTGTGTAAAAAAGTTGTTGCATTCTGATGATGATTCTTCCCTTCCTTTCTTTCTGAGAGAGAAAGAAAGAGAGAGAGAGAGAGAGAGAGAGAGAGAGAGAGAGAGAGAGAGAGAGAGAGAGAGAGAGAGAAAGAAAGAAAGAAAGAAAGAAAGAAAGAAAGAAAGAAAGAAAGAAAGAAAGAAAGAAAGAAAGTCAGTCAGTCAGTCAGTTAGTCAGTCTACAGAGATTCTCAGTCATCCAGGTCATAGTTGTCCCAAAGGTGCTTTTTCAAGAGGCAACTGGAGAGCTGAAGAAGCTTCTTGGATGAGGAGCAAAACATCTTCAAAAAAAACCCCAAGAAAGTCCAGTTGCCTCTTGAAAAAGCACCTTTGGGAAAGAAAGAAAGAAAGAAAGAAAGAAAGAAAGAAAGAAAGAAAGAAAGAAAGAAAGAAAGAAAGAAAGAAAGAAAGAAAGAAAGAAAGAAAGAAAGAAAGGTTTCTGACTAGCCCAATATTGAAAGACAAGAAGTGTCTTTTACACTGTCCAAAGGAGAAATGTATTAGAACTCCATTTGTTGACTTCATGGAGTCAACATTGTATTTGATTTCCCCAGCTATAGCTACAGAGAACACTATTGCCACTGTTACTGCTGCTAGGTATAAAAGCACCAATGCAGTGAGTAATTTCTACCATCTTTAGCTGAGCAGAGAGACTGGCTTTGTCAACATATAGTAAGATAACTAGCCAACCACTTTACCTAAATACATGATATAAACCCAGTATGCATTATTTGATGACTTATCAAACGCCAAGCATTGATTTAATTGAGTAAACCCAGAGTATGTTCATGACAGATAAGGATGGCAGGTGAACATAGCCAATGCATTTTCCTAAAATAGAGATAGACAAACTTTTTGACAGTTGTATGTGTCTAGTAATTTGGGGAGGGAATAATTTTTCTACTCCAATCTTTTGCTTATTAATATTTTCAAATGAATCTAAAAGAGTGTTTTTATGATAGAATAGTTGAGAAAATATAAGGGATGGATGCCCATGATAAATCTATAATGGCAATACAGAATATTTTTAAGGCTCTGCAGGGCAGATTATAGTGCAATATTATGTATCTGAATGCTATATGCTCTTATTCTCAATGATATTTATTCCTGTGTAAGTACTGAATATATAAGATTACAGTCTTAGATTTAAATACTGAAAATGTATTCTAGTGACCCAGAGAGACTACAAGCAAAATATTTCTTTCCTTCTCTCTTTCAGTTTCTCTCCAATGACCTGGCAAGAGCTATTTGTAAACAAAACTGATCTCTTCTAAATAAGGGTATACATCTATGCCACAACAAACTGATTTATTGCTAATTACTTATTGGTAATGCATAGCTGGAAGTTTCCATAGACAGTTCACTTTTTGGCAGTCTTATAAAGCTCAATTTCCTTTTTTGAGAAAAGCATGGCACTTTTACATTTGTGATGGAAATACCCCTGCAATTTCGTTGTGTCCCATGAAAAACAGATTCAAGTCCATTGAAGAAAAAGCAGAGCTTGACAAAATTTGATGAATGTAAACAATAAAATTCAAGACTCTCTAAGATAAACTCAGGATTTCTGAAATCTTCACCGCAAATCGTCAAAGCAGCCCTATATTTATGACTGGGCAGAACTACCTATTACACTTAAGCACATCCTCATGTATGTAATAAATCTCTTACAGGAAAATTTGGGAGCAGGGCTGCTTACTATCTTCCAGTAACAATTTTCTATTACAATTCTTTCAGAATTCTTGTATTTCAGAATAGGTTGGTCCATATCACATTTGGTGTGTCACAGGAAAAGCAATTGGGAGTTGGGAGGGGGAAATTATTTTTAAGAATTTTTTAAAAAAAACCTTCCGAAAGCTTCTCTTCTTTCCCTTGGTAAGTAACACTTTCTAAAGAAAACAGATTTTTTTAAACAACTAAAACAAATAATAGCAATAGCACTTAGACTTATATACCGCTTCATAGTGCTTTACAGCCCTCTCTAAGCAGTTTACAAATGTTAGCCTATTGCCCCCAACAATCTGGGTCCTCATTTTACCTACCTCAGAAGGATGGAAGGCTGAGTCAACCTTGAGCTGGTCAGGATCGAACTCCTGCAATACTGCATTCTAACCACTGTGCCACCACAGCTATAAAATAAATACATTTATTTTCTATCTATGTACCATGAGTCAGTTGAAAATTAGGCAGCTTTATGAATCCAATAAATATATAAAATAGTGTTTCTAATTATCAATAACTTTTTACCTTGGCAGAATGGGATGATATTTGCAGACAAGATTAACCCTTCAGGCATTTTGCCCAAGAATAGCATTTTCAGTTTGGTGAGTTCCAGAAAGACCACATTCTCTATCCTCTGAGGAGCCAGCAGTCAGGATGGGTTGTCTCCGCCCACTAGCAGTTGAGGACTGAGTCACTTTTTTTCTTAAATCCCCTGGATCCGCCCTCTGAGACCCCAGTTATGACTCGTCCTCAGCAGAAGTAGGACGTGGCGAAAACATCCCATCCCAACTGCTGGTTCCTACAGAGGATTTTTTTCCCTTTTTGTGATTGCAGGAAGATCATCAGGTTGTATTAATTTATTTTACTTTGGATTGCCTTTCTAATAGTGAGTGAGGGAGTGTGGCAAGCCATTGGGGGCTTTAGTCCAGGCTGCCATGTGGGGCTTTGGGCCTCTGGCCTAACCCCTTCCGATCCCCCCCTGTCTCAAGGGATCTCTCGCTCCGCGGCTGCAGCCAGCCTAGATTCTGCCGTTTGAGCGGCTGCTCCGGCACTGGCTGCAAAGGGCTTATCCCATCACCGCGCCCTCGCTCACTAAGAAGAAGCCGAGATCGGAGCGAGTCCTTGCCGCCGCTGCTCATTGCCGGGGAACGAAAGTGAAAGCGCAGCCGGCAATGCCACGAGGTTTGCCGCTTCGGAGCCGTCCGCTAGAGCCCCGCTCGCAGAAGGCTCCTAGATTAAATTTGGTGCCCTACGCCGTGCGGCTTCCATTCGGGCTACCACGCGGCAATTTGGAGGACGAACCTCCAGGGGGCTCCTCTTCGCGGACCACTCCTCGTTGCATCGATGGAGCTGAAGAACAGGCTGGAAGAGGACCCTTGCACCAGAGGGGGGGGAGTGGCCCTGCAATTTCGAGCTATCCAGCCTCTAATTAGGAGAGAAGGCCAATTACTGAATAATGGCAAAAGGGATGCCACCCACCTCCTCAAAACCAGGAAGGAAGCGCAAACAGAAGACCAACAGGCCTAACGATGACGAGGCTGCGGCCTCTTCTTCGTCTCAAGCAGGCAGGGCGGAGCCCACAAGGGCGGAACAGCGCAGGGATCGCACCCTGCAAAGGATCCACAATAAGGCTGCAAATGCTACAAAGAGTTCTCACATCAGGCCTGCAGAGGCACCTTCCCTGGAGGCCACAACCTTGCCCCAGATTTCCTCTAATCTGTGGGGCCCTGGGGGATTGGGAATACCAGCTGCCCCACCCCAGATCTCCACCAGTCAGGGGGTTGGTCAGGACATTCCCGCACCTACAGCCTTAGGCCAAGAGGTGGATCAACCTCCTCCTCCCCCTCCTGGGGCTCAGGATGCCAGGCCCCCACCTCAACCAGATCTAGGCCCGGTTTCTTCGGGCCTTCCATTCGATCCAGCCTTGATCCAACAGTGGATTGCACTGGCAGTCCAGTCCAGCATCACTGCCAACCTCCAAAGCCTAGCAGCCTCTCTGCCACCTTTAGGCTCAGGTGCCTCTTCCCCTCAACTGCAGCCTCAGCCGGGAACCAGCGCTGATTTCCTGGCAGCGGACCAGCTGTCCAACATCTCTGAAGAGGATAATCTCGATGATTTCCCTACAACACAGTTGGACACCATGGGTGACCTGTCGGAGGATGAAGCACCTACCACGGTCCAGCCCCCATCTGCGGTTCTCTTTCCCCCAGGGCTTTACAAGTCCCTACTGGGCAAAGCCAGGGCCGCAGCGGGGCTCACAGCTCCGGCCGCTCCGGCTCCGGCGTTGACCACCCCTCTGGGGCCAATCTTCTCCTCAGTCACTCCGGAACCGGATTCAGTCCCGGCTCCTTCGTTATTTTTAGATACAGTAAAGAATCAGTGGGCTGAGCCTGCAACTGGGCTAAATCCTTCCACTCTTGAGCGCCAATTTTTCAACGTCGCTTCTGAACTGGGGGATCTTCTTGAGGTTCCAACAGTAGATCCTCCTGTCCTGGCACTCCATGCTCAGACTACACTTCCAAGCGAATCAGAGGAAAATCTCAAGCCTGAAGATCGAAAAGTGGAACAGGCTCTAGTGCGTGCCCACCAGGCAGCGGCCTGGGCCATCAAGGCGGCGTCCACATCCTCCTTCTTTGCCAGAGTGGCCCTCCTTTGGCTGAAACAACTACAAGATTTGATTCAGGATACCAACATACGGGCACATCAAGATCTTAACAAAATTTTTGCCACATGCCAATTTCTTGCAGACTCAACGCTGTACACATCTAAATTTACTTCTAAAGCAATGGCATCCACCCTCGTAGCCAGGTGCATGCACTGGCTCAAACAATGGCCCATGGAGACTCGCCACAAATGGCGACTTGCATCTAAGCCTCTCAAGGGCAAACAGCTCTTCGGGGACTCCCTCGATCCATTTCTCGTCGAGTCGAAGGACAAACGGAAGATCTTGCCATCGTTATCTCGCAGAGGCCTCCCGCAACAGACCCCCTACTTCAGGCGGCCCTTTCGTCACACTGACCAGGGCTCCAGCTTCTCCCGGTCCCCAGGTCAGTATACAGGCAGGTTCCGACCCAATCAGGATAGGGCCAGCAGGGGGAGACAATTCAGGCGACATTCTTGCGGAGGCGCCGGTGGGCGCCCCGCCAAGTGGGGGAAGTAGCACCTCCTTCACTCTTACTGACGCCCCCATTGGGGGTCGACTGAAATACTTTGCTGATCGCTGGGAGTCTACGACAGAGGATTCCTGGGTTCTCAACACAATTCAGCATGGTTTGTCTCTGGAGTTCCTCTCCCTCCCCCCTGGAGCCTTCATTAGATGCCCCACAGCCAGGAACCCGACTAAACGGGCTCTCATGGCAGAGGCGGTGCAACACCTGCTGGATATTAGGGCGATTCAGCCAGTGCCCCCTGACCAGCTTTTTCAGGGGTTTTATTCCATCCTTTTTGTAGTCCCCAAGGCTTCGGGGGGTTGGAGAGCGATTCTAGACCTCAAACGTTTAAACCATTACATATCTTACAGGAAGTTCCGGATGCATTCCCTTAAATCCATCTTGGCCTGCATCCGGCCGGGGGACTTCATGGCCTCGCTAGACTTAACAGAGGCTTATTTGCATATTCCCATTGCACACCAGCACCGTCGGTACCTTAGGTTCTGCTATGCCGACAAACATTTCCAATATAGGGCCCTCCCCTTTGGTCTCTCTTCCGCACCCAGGGTTTTCACGAAGATCCTTTCTGTCTTGGCGGGTCATCTTCAAGCCTTTCCAATCAAAGTCCAATGTTACTTAGATGACATTTTGGTGCACGCTTCCTCCAAGGAGGTAGCACAGCAACACCTTCAAATTGTCACCACGGTCCTAACTGACCATGGTTTTTCCATAAATTTGACCAAGAGCCAGCTGTCCCCTTCTACGTCCATAGTTCATTTAGGATCCATGATTGATTCCGCGGCAGGGA
Source organism: Diadophis punctatus similis (assembly GCA_023053685.1). Classification (NCBI taxonomy): domain Eukaryota; kingdom Metazoa; phylum Chordata; class Lepidosauria; order Squamata; family Dipsadidae; genus Diadophis; species Diadophis punctatus. The sequence continues at coordinate 156,414,639 of JALIGW010000001.1, forward strand.
AGGTTTTCCTTTCACAAGATAGACAGTCTGGTCTCAGAGAGTTAGCCACGCGGGTTCAAGGGGCAGCATCTTCCTCCCTCCTCACTCTTTCATCGCTCTTGGGCAAAATGGTTTCCAGCATTTCCATAACTCCGTGAGCAAGGTTACACACCCGGGAACTGCAATGGTTCCTTCTTCCATTTCAGAAAGCCAGATGCGGATCGTCTCCTCGCAAGGTCTGGCTGCCCCCATCAGTGTGGCGTTCTCTCACCTGGTGGCGTTCTCCCGCCCTCACAAAGGGTACTCTGTTCCTTCCTCAATCACCCGTCACGGTCACGACAGACGCCAGCCTCTCAGGTTGGGGCGCCCACTGCGAGGGCGTTATGGCACAAGGCCTGTGGTCAGAAGTCCAAGCCAGATACTCCATCAATTGGCTTGAGTTGCACGCTGCCTCGCTCACCCTCAAGCAATTTCAACATCTGATAGAGGGATCTCATGTCCTTCTTTTAACGGACAACATCACGACCAAAGCGCATATAAATCGTCAGGGGGGGCACTCGCTCACGGACTCTCATGGACGAGGCGAGGAAGATCGGTCTGTGGGCGGAACGACACCTCCTATCTCTGACATCGGAGCACATTTCCGGGGTGGCCAACGTACAGGCGGACTGGCTGAGCCGATCAATAGTAGACCAAGCCGAATGGCGCCTGGATCCGTTGGTCTTCCAGTCTATCTCGAGGAGGTTCGGTTCCCCAACGGTGGATCTCTTTGCGACTCCAGACAACGCACAGCTACCACGATATTACACCAGGTATCAAATGCGGGGGTCGGAGGGAACCAACGCCTTATTATGCCAGTGGCCGGAGGGGCTCCTCTACGCCTTTCCTCCCCTTCCCATTCTACCCCTAGTCCTCAGGAAGCTGCTGCAGGAGGAAGCGGAAGTGATCTTAATTGCTCCATTCTGGCCCCGACAACCCTGGTTTGCCGAGCTCGTAGCTCTATCAGTGATGGACCACTGGATTCTGCCTCCCATTCTATCCCTTCTCAGCCAGGGAGAGATCCTCCACCCGGATCCCAGGTGGTGTCAACTGACCGCTTGGAGATTCAGCGGCGCAGCCTGAGGACTCAGCTCTCTGATCCAGATGTCATCTTCTACATCCAAGCGTCTCGCCGCCCTTCTACTGAACGACCTGGCAGGCCTTCTGCTCCTGGTGCTTCTCACAACGTCTTTCCCCGCTCAATGTTCCATTACCGATGGTTCTCCGTTTCCTCAAATGGGGACTGGACCGGGGCCTTTCATCCAACACCCTCTGCCGCCAACTCGCGGCTCTCTCTTCGGTCCTGTCGTGCGGTCATTGGGACTCCCTGTCCCACATTCCAACCATACGATGATTCTTGAAGGGGGTCTCCAACTGCCATCCTCCAGCAATTCACTGATATCCAACCTGGGACCTTCCCAGGGTACTACAGTCCTTGACGGAGGCCCTGTACGAACCGTTACGAGACGCCTCTCTTCATCATTTGTCTCTCAAGGTTGCCTTTCTCCTCGCTATCACCTCGGCCCGTCGGATTTCTGAACTCGGAGCCCTTTCTGTATGTGACGACCTATGCATTTTCCACAGCGACAGTGTCGTTCTCCATCTGGATCCCTCCTTTATTCTGAAAGTTAACTCCTCCTTCCATCGAGCGCAGGAACTCATCTTACCGTCCTTTTGCTCTCCTCCATCACATCCCTCTGAGAGGATCTGGCACACCTTGGACATCCGCAGGGCCCTGCGCATCTATATCGCCTGCACACGACCTTTCCGCAGGATGGAAGCACTCCTCGTTACCTTCTTGCCCCAAACCATGGGCCTCAAGGCGTCGTCCACGACCATCGGACGTTGGATACGGGGGGCCATTGCTAAGGCCTATGACATGGCCTCGCTTCCGCGGCCCGCGGGCATCACATCACACTCTACCCGCAGCGCTGCCACTTCCGCCGCCTGGGCGACCCATTGCCCGTTGGAAGACCTCTGTAGGGCTACGACCTGGGCATCTCCTACTCCATTCATTTGATACTACCGAATCGACAAGTACACATCGGCTGATGAGGCATTTGGACGTAGAGTGCTACAAAGAGTTCTCAACCACAACGCATGATTCCTGTCCCTCCCATGGGTACCACTGTTTTGGTATGTCCCATCCTGACTGCTGGCTCCTCAGAGGATGGAGAATGAGCTTTGCCTTACCTGATACGCTCTTTCTCATCAGGAGGAGCCAGCAGTCAGCTCCCTCCCTATCATGTTCGCGTTGTTTGCTTATACTCACCACAGTACGGTTCCCATTGGACCAGTTAGGATTTTGACTCCTCAAGAGTCGTCGAACCCTTTTTCTTTATCTGAGTTGTTCATTCGTTTTACCTAAAAAAAAAAAGGACACGGAATTTCAGTTACCTTATTTTTATCACGAGTTTTTACCAATTCCGAACCAGTCAACCAGTTGGGATGTTAAGGACGTCGGTCCGACTGTTTTCGCCACATCAAGTCGTCCCTTCGGATTCGTCATAACTGGGGTCTCAGAGGGCGGATCCAGGGGATTTAAGAAAAAAAGTGACTCGGTCCTCAACTGCTAATGGGTGGAGACAACCCATCCTGACTGCTGGCTCCTCCTGATGAGAAAGAGCGTATCAGGTAAGACAACGCTCATTTACTATTTTGTTTGATGAAATGATTGATTGTTTGATTGTTTGATTATGTGCCATCAAGTTGTTTTCAACTCCTAGCAACAACATAGATAAATTAAATGAAATTGATAAAAATGTCCCAGTGGAACTTAGCATAGAGGTGTTCTTAAAACAATAGTGCTGAGGACATTAGAAATCTATGTATGTAGTAATCAGGAAGTTATGATGAATGAGAACACACTCATGCTTTTTGTCCTTTGTTCATTTGTCCACTAACAGAATACAAAAATATGGACATAATGGTTAACAAAAAGGAAAGACCTGAGCATCCAAAGTCCCCCCCCCAAAGTTCCTTAGAATTATTTCATCCCAGCTCAAACAGACTCCTTGTAATCTAGTTTAATGAAAAGGACATGATAGTAGATATCTCAGGGGTTGCCACAAAGAAGAGGGAATCAAGCTATTCTCCAAAGCAGCTGAAGACAAGACAAGAAGCAATGGGTGGAAACTAATCAAGGAGAGAAGCAACCGAGAACTAAGAAGAAATTTCCTGACAGTTAGAACAATGAATCAGTGGAACAACTTGCCTCCAGAAGTTGTGGGTGCTCCAACACTGGAGGTTTTTAAGAAGAGATTGGGCAACAATTTGTCTGAAATAGCATAGGGTTTCCTGCTTCAGCAGGGGGTTGGACTAAAAGATGTCCAAGGTCCCTTCCAACTCTGTTATTCTATTATTCTGATAATCTATTTTAACATTCCTTGGCTTGGGTGGATGAATCTGCAAAAAACACTAAATGCTACCCTAGTCCTCTGTGATATATTATTTCCACCTCTCACACAAAGCAGTTTGATTGGAGAGTCTTGAATCAACCATTCAGTGATTGTTTCTTTTGCTAGATTCCTTGCTAGAGCTGCCCATCAAAATAATTAATCACCTCTTCTCTTTTCCATACCTCTTCACCCCAAACTTTTCCTCATTCTGATAAAATGTAATGACTTGTTTAGATTCTTAGTCTTAAGGTGCTTCCATACACCATCGTTTCCACTCTCCAATCTTCAGATGCGGTGCGAACTGAGTAGACTGACTACTCACAGTCAAAGACTTGAAGCAAGCAAAAATGTTAAGGCAAGAAAAAGGGCAGGGAGGCAAGGAAGCAGAATGAGGCAAGAGCATCCAAAAACTTATGATTGGAGGAAGGGTGATATGAAAGCTGTTACAATGGAAAAACAGACTGCTGGCCTAGGCATTGACGATGCCAATATGATGAAATGATGCTATGACATCATGCCAGAAGATCTGCCCTTTTGTATTTCTATTCCACACAAATACTTCACCATGTCCACCATGGACAGTCCTGACTGACATGAAAAGGCTCAGTTTCTTAGGGTATATGTATTAGAGTTTGTTGCATAAATCAAAACCAGAAGCACACACAGATAATGGATTCAGCTGGATTCATTAACTTCTTTATAAACATAATAATATATATACAATACCACAAGTAGATTATTTCTTCAATGTAGCAACAGTTACAAGCAGTTTCATTTCCAGCAGCAGACAAGCTTTCAGTTCAGAGTTCAGAGTGGACTGAGAGAGTACAGAGTGGGTTGAGCCTTATAGCTTCAGTTTCGATTCTCTGCACAGACTCAGATGTGTTTAGCTCCCATTGGCTGATTTAGTTCCTATGCCTATTCATTGGCTGACCTTGTTACCATTGGCTCATGAATATCTTAACAATATGCATATACCATTTAGAGAGATATCATTCTAAGAGATGGAGCATTTTAGAAAATTGCATAAATGACAGAACTGGATAAGACTATATTTATTTATTATTTATTTAAATGGATTTTTATGCCGCCCAACTCCCGGGGGACTCTGGGTGGCTCACAACATATCAGAATCCATTCCACAGTATAAGAAATACAATAATTAAAAAGTACAAAAATTAAAAAAAGTATCTCACATTCACAATCAAGGGTGATTGTGGAGAAATTGTAAAGTGAAGGAGCTAAGTTTGGAGACTAGATTAAAGAAGCTGGGTGGGGCTGGGTGGTGTTCAATGGAAACTCTAAAGTACTGAGTGGAGGAGAAAGGAGATTGGAAGTTTGGTTCTCATGCCTACTTCAGGCTCTATGGCCCCAATCCTGGGTCATGATCTTTGGATCATTATTTATTTATTTATTTATTTATTGTTTGTTTGTTTGTTTGTTTGTTTGTTTGTTTGTATTTGTATGCCGCCCAACTCCCAAAGGACTCTGGGTGGCTAACAACATGTGCAAATACAAAAGCATAAAAACATTAAAAACAAGTACAGCAATTAAAAAACCTATACGTTCCCTTTTGTGACCGGATCTCACCAATTTCAGTCGCGAGATCAAATGGTCTCAAGCCTGTTGGAAGAGCCAGGTCTTAACTGCCTTACGGAAGGCCAATAGGGTGGGGGCAGTCTGGATCTCTGGAGGTAGTTGGTTCCAGAGGGCCGGGGCTGCCAGAGAAGGCCCTCCCCTGCGGGCCCGCCAGCCGGCATTGTTTAGCTGATGGGACCCGGAGGAGGCCGACTCTGTGGGATCTCATCGGTCACTGGGAGCTGTGTGGCAGAAGGCGGTCTCGAAGATAACCTGGTCCTAAGCCATGTAGGGCTTTAAAGGTAATAACCAACACTTTGAATTGTGCCCGGAGACCAATAGGAAGCCAGTGCAGCTGATTACTTAGTTACTGATGACAACCCTATAAGCAATAGCAATAGCACTTAGACTTATAAGCTGTGTCATAATGCTTTACAGTCCTCTCTAAGTGGTTTACAGAGTCAGCATATTGCCCCCAACAATCTGGGTCCTCATTTTATCTACCTTGGAAGGATAGAAAGCTCAGTCAACCTTGAGGGTCAGGATCGAACTCCTGGCAGTGAGCAGTTAGTTGGCTTGCAATACTGCATTCTAACTACTGCACCACCATGACTCTATAAGATAGGTCATAGTTAGAAACCAATGCCATATGGGTCAGGATCATGTTTATTGGACCAACTATAATAACGGAATCTTTCGTGCCTGAATATGCTTCTCCCTCTTTTACTTTTTTTTTATGTGAATGAGGGATGAGCCGGTTTGAAACATTTTCTCAAATTAGTTTCTTGGAAAAGGCTCAAGCCCCGCTTATCTGATCATTGCCTGAGTAGCAGCTTTTCCTCCTGTCCTTCAAGATCTGTATGATCTTGAATCTTGTCCTCAAATTCTGGATGGTAAATGCCAAATCTAAGCTTTTATGCACCCGTGATTTGATAGAAGGTGAACAAGAAGACCTTGTGTATCTTACTGTAAGCTTAAACCTGATTGTAGGAGGGTAGCAGTGTCACCCTCTCAGAAGTCTGCCCTCCCAGGTATTAGTTCCTACAAGTGTCTAAATGCTAAAACTGGGGAGAAGGTGGCAATGATCTAGAAAAAATACCTTATTAATTTAATGCAGCAATTGTTAATGTGGACTAGACAAATACAGTATGTTGGAAATCCTAACTGTGCATTGGCCATCTTGCTATCCAGTGGGATTCCTACTTGAACTTCTGGAACTTATCTTGGAATTGGTATTGGAATCCCTTCACTTTATGTTGGGTGACTTCAATCTACAGGCTGGAGTAGGGCTGAGAAGGCTCAAGATTTCATGTTTCATGGTGATGAGATTGTCCAAGGTAACACATTTCGACAATTATGGCCTGGATTTCTTTGCCTTAGATTATGTGACGATGCAGATACAGAGACCATTATACTTAGCTCTTTGCCCTAATTAGAAAATCTCATTTCCTAAATGAGACTGGTTTTCATCTAGGACCTATGTGGGATGAATAGATGGTTTGCCCCAGGTGCCTTATGGATCTGGTGGCAATTGGGGGATTTCCTAGTTTTGTTGTTTAAGTTTTGTTGCTTACCTGATTAACTGCTGAGAATAGAAGATGGCCCGGGCTCTTGATATGATTGCCCCTGAGTTCTGTTCACCAGACTTGGCTAATCTTTGGTTGACTGACAGCATCTGGGAGATGCTGGCAAAGGAGACATTTAGTGCATTCATAAAAGAAGAGAAAAATAAACCTCCATATTTTAGACTCCATCTTTTATTGTATCAAACAGAAGTTTGGTTTTAGGGATAGGAACTTACTTTGGAGGAAAAATAAATAAGTAGATTTTGTTGGATGAAATGACTGTTTTGCACAGTATTTCCCAACAAGACAGTTTTGTCTTAACCTTGACAATGTCTTTTGATGTTAGCTAGTACTCCTTTTGTATATGGGCTCTAATAATAGATAGGTAAACCCTACTCTCTGCTACCTAGGTTGGAATTGAGTTCAACCTGCCTTCTTCCAGGAATTTATCTGACTGGATCTGAGAGATGGTGAATACCCCATTGTAATAGGGGAATGTCTGAGATCTTGAAGGATGCTTCAGCATATTCCCTCCATGATCAATATTGGATCTAGCCAATGTTGATCATGGATCATGGAGGATCTATTCACCTAAAGCATAGTCACACCATGCCACTTTCCAATTCAACATGCTGGTTTTAAACTATAATTTCCTTTATGGCTTGGCACTAAGATACCTTTAGCTCCACCTTCTCCAATCTGAATCAACCTGTTCGATGCATTTATCATGGAAGAAGATCCTGGTTAATCTGAATTTTATGATATAAAATTGGACTGAGGCCAGGAAACAAATTTTCTCTGTCATCACAAAGATACAATGGTGGAACAGCCTCCCTTTTATATTTTAGTCTAACCACAGACTGTGATTGCTTTCTGGAAGATGGCCTTTGGTGCTTGAGTGTTGTTTTGTATGTAATTGTGACACCCAGTCTCTGGAACACCATTACCCCAGAGATTAGATTGATCCTATCAGCCTTCCATAAGGCCATAAAGATTTTCTTTTGTCACTGGGGGCCTGGGAATCACGAGGTGTGGCTGTCTATACATTAGCATTACTAATGCTAAAGTAGCATTACTTTACATTACATCAGCATTACATTATGCTGATTTGTGATCAATGATTTTGTTTTTACCCAGACTGCTGTTTTTATGTGTGCTGCTTTTCAATCTTTTCAGGATTTTTTTTTTAGTATCTGATGCCCAAATTTGGGAATTTGAGATGGACATCTATATAAATAAATTTAAAAAAATTATATGCTGTGAACCATGCTTTTTAAATAGTTAATTATTTATTAATTTAACGCATGGTACTAAAGTGGAGGTGTTTGCTGTTATACTACTGACTATGGATTGCTTAGTGCTTACATTATTTGTTGTACATACTTTTAGTCCTGATTATGTCATATGTTTTAATGAGTGTTTTAATGAGTGTTTTTCTATGTTAATAGGTTTTGTTTTTAATATTTTTTTCCCTTTAAGGCAACATTTTAATGAATTTGGTGTGATGTATAAACAAAAAAATGAAGTCAGTTTTTTGACCCCGCTGAATTTTATGAAGATGGGCAAATTCAAACTACCCAAAAGATGCCACCCAAAAGAGTTTTGTTTTGTTGTTTTGTTCAAGGGATAGCAATATATGGGGTGGGGAGAGAGGGGGGGAGGGAGAGAGGGAGAGGGGGGGAGGGGGGAGGGAGAGGGAGAGAGATATGCTGTGGGGCAAAATTACCAAGTATCTTGATACTTTTGAAATCTGTTACCTGGCAAGCCTAGGCTGCTTTGGAGTTGCTCAAATCAGCCCAGATTTTTCTCAGAATATGCTTGAATTAGTTCAGTTAGATTTGGAATTCATATCTATATGTGTGTACGTCTATGCATGATCTTTAAAAATTAACATTCCAGCCAATAAAATTTAGTTAATGTTGATGTTACATTTGATTGACGAAAGAATTACTCTGAACTTTATGCGTGAAAAGCATCCTACCGTAGTAACAGTTCTTTTTTTTTTAAAGACAGTTTTTATGAAGTAAATGATCTCTTGAAAGCAAGCTAGATCATTTCACAGATCTATCTGAAATATTTTTATCCTATTTTGGTCTTAGTCTGGGCTTTTGTCTGCACTGGCTTTGAGTTGTGGGATATTTATGAGATTCTTAATCTGTACTCTAAAGCCCCAAACACAAAATTAATTCTAGAGGAGGAGATGGAACAAATTACAGATGACTCATTTGTAGTGCAGTTTCAGGATAATTCCTGTCTTTTGCCAATTTATCTATCCCTGAGAGGTCTCTCGGTTTTCTACACAGCTTTCGGACTTATGTAAAATGGAGATGGACCGATAGTAACAAGTGAGACCACGAGAGTAATGAGGTAATTGCTCTTTTCTTGTTGCATTCCTTTTTAGTTTTTCCAAAGTAAATCTTTAGTTAAAAATCTTTTAAAAGAAGTTCTTGAATTACAATAGCATCCACAGGAGCAGATGGTTTTAATGGATAAGATATATGAGTATCTTAATCAGATTGAGTCCATGTTTTTTCCCCTTAAAGGTCACCATTCCCCTCTCCCCCCCACCATCCCAAAGTACTAAGTATTTATATCTGGAAGCTGGTTTTCCAAAAAACTTGGAATTCATATACTTGCTAGCCCTTTGTTTTTCATTAATCCGACTCTCTTCTCAAGAACTGAAGTTCCCAGCATGTTTAGGCACCCTGGAACCCAGTCTGTGATTCCAAAGGCTGAATTTATGTAAGACCTTGGAAAGAATGACATACAAAAATATCACTGTGGAGTTCATTATGATTGTTTTTCTTATGATTTCGGTATTCCAACTTCACATGCTAGTAAAACTTCAATGGTACTATTTTCAATGGTATCCAAATATTCATATTTGGTGCAATAATCAGATCAGAATAACCTTACTTAAGCTGTTTTAAAACCAAATGTCTTAGCCTTCAATCATTAGAGCAGCAATGGTTTTCATCTGGTACTTCAAAATATTCTGAATATATAGTATTTAAAATTTTCTCTCTCTCTCCTTTCTTTCTTCAAGTCAATTTTTGATTCCTGGTGAGTCCCAATTTTCTTGGCAAGATTTTGGAAGTGATTTGCCATTGTTTCTTTTCTATAGCTGAGGGAGAGTGAGTGGTCCAAAGTAACCCAACTGGCTTCATGCCTAAGATAGGACTAGAACTCATCGTCTCCCAGTTCTTAGCCTGGGACCATAACTACTACACCAAATAGGCTATTTGTATTAATTTCTAAATAGTCCATAATTGGCAAGCTAAATTTGCCAATGTCCTGGATGCTCATACAGCATGCTCATGGGTTTGCATATTTTCAATTGTTGAGAGCCTCTCCTCCAGGAATGTTAAGACTGTGTCAAGACTGCAAATAAATAAGCCAGCAAAAATTCAGTACCAAAAATACTATTCATGTGTTATTGTTCATCACTTTAGCTGAATATGATGGAAAATGGTTGAAGGGCAGCAGCCTCTTACTAGCTCCATGTTCAAGACTTTGTTTTTAACATTTTATGCAGAACATAAGAAAGTCTGTCCAAAGAGGAGATCCTACATATATACCGTACATTCTCAAGACTTTTGTTCAGGCAACACATGCCTGTGTTCAATCTAACATACAGGAAATTCAAACATCTCCTTCCCTTAAGTCACCAAAGAGCTGATTCCCATAGGATCTGGAGTGGAAGGCCTTTGTAGTTTAAGGAAAGATATTTTATAGAGCACTTTTTTATTATAAGAGGATTTTATAAAGCCTTAAAATTACAGAAACATAAAAAATAGTAAAGAAAGAAAATATAAAGTAGTAAAAGAAAAAGAAGAAAGGTAGTTAAAGTAGTAATAGCAAATCTACACCATATAGTTGTATAAAATCTTTATGGTACTGATATGTGTGTTTATTTCCCCCCCACCCTCAAATATCCCTATCAGATACCAGATAGATTGGTGGGGTGATAATGGTTGAGAATTAAAGTGCAAGCCTAAGGAAAGCTGGTAAGGGAGTTCTGAGGCCAATGGACAGAGGAATCCAATTTAAGAAAAAAATGTGGCTGGTAAATAAAAGGTGATGAAGGAAAGCAAGCCTTGATGGCAAACCATAAGCTTGAGACCATTGACAGTTTTCTCCAAAAAGTTTTATTTTCCTTGAATGGGTTCATCTAGGTCTGTCCCTGATCCATCTCAAGAGTATTTCCCTGACTCCATTAAATAGTTATTAGCCAGTAAATCTAATATGTTTCTTACTGTAACTAACAGCTATTTCTCAGGCTAAGCAAAGAAAATATTTTTCAAAACTATATTGTGTCAAGACTTCAGAAGAGCAGCATTGAATAGAGAGAAAGAGACAGGATCATGAGAATCTTGTTAAATACCTAAGTATTTCAATACAGCAATGGATACATACATACACACAGTGGTGGGTTCCTACTGGTGCGGTGTGGAGCGCAGCTCCGGTAGGAGCCCGGCAATGACGTCATTTTCTGGCACTTCTCCGCGTCCAAAGCTGTCTGGAAAAAGCCATCCCACCCGCCCTTGTTTCAATGCCGACCTTTATTCTTCCTCCGAAGCACAGCTCCTCAGCTGTGTTTCATCTTGTAATGTCATCCTAAGCATGCGCGGAAGTGAAATTGCCCGATGGAACACGAGTTCACTTCTGCGCATGCTCACGATGCTCACCGGTAGCGAAAATAACCGGAACCCTCCAATGCATACATACATACATACATACATACATACATACATACATACTCATTCTATGTTTTCAATATAGATAGTTATAGATATAGATATTTAAAGGTCCATCAGACTAACACACACACACATGTACATACGTGTGTTTGTGTGTGTGTGTGTGTGTGTGTGTGTGTGTGTGTGTGTGTGTGTGTGTGTGTGTATGATGGTTTAAAAAGCATTTGCTAAGGTAAAATGTGAACCAAGCAACTTTAGATGCTGAAGAATATGTGTATGTGTATATGTGTGTGTATCTATATCTATATCTATATCATCTATATCTATATCTATATCTATATCTATATCTATATCTATATCTATATCTATATCTATATCTATATCTATATCTATATCTTTCTATCTGTCTATCTATCATCTATCTATCTATCTATCTATCTATCTATCTATCTATCTATCTATCTATCTATCTATCATCTATCTATCTATCTATCTCCATCCATATCTATCTATCTATCTATCTATCTATCTATCTATCTATCTATCTATCTATCTATCTATCTATCTATCTATCTATCTATCTATCTATCTATCTATCTATCTATCTATCTATCTATCTCCTTTTCCAAAGTATCCCCTTCCTTCCTTCCTTCCTTCCTTCCTTCCTTCCTTCCTTCCTTCCTTCCTTCCTTCCTTCCTTCCTTCCTTCCTTCTGCTTTCCCACATTTTTACATTCTTCAGCGTCCAAGGTTGCTTGGTTCGCATTTTGCCTTAGCAAATGTTTTTTAAACAAGGTCCATCAAACTAACAAAGCTATCACACTCACAGTATCCTCAATAATTAAGAAAGTAATTCCTGTTCCACTCTCACTACCTGAAACTTGATTAAGATTAGGATTCATGACATTTTAGTAGAAATATGGTGTCTCCAGAATTTGGTTTAGGAGTCTCTATGTTTTAATTGGAATGAACTCGTGTCCTAATTATTTAGTTTTGAAAATATAACAAAACAGAGAAGCTTAAGCTCCTATGAGAAATGCATTTTTTTTTAAAAAAAATAAAGACATGAAAATGAGATTTGGACTGAACTCTTGTAAAAACAGAGGTCCTGTATCACCTCAGAATGAAGGGTCTTCCAGCCTGTCTCAAATGCAAAATTTAATTTGCTTTTTGTAAGAAAAAGCAGGGAGGGGAGAGAAAGAATGGAAAAACACCAATGAATCTATCCTTCTATAAGGGTGACTTTTATAAGTAGAGTCATGCTGAATTAAGCAGTTCTCACCAAACTTTTGCTCCTCAATTGCTTCTCCCTGTTTTGAGTATAAGTTCATGGGTGTAAGCATAGCGCCCCCACTGGGATACTGTAAATTAGTAACAGTTCATAAAGTAGAGAACAAAGGCTAAGTTTACTTCAGGTGAAATGAAGTGCCACAGTCAGCAAGGGAGCAGTTAGTTCTCCTGCTGGGGAAGCAGCTGCTCTTGTCACAGGCAGCGACATTCATCTCTCATGACACATAATGATGTCTGTCCAGACAGAGGAATTTAAGTGACCCACATTCTGTCCATCTCAGTGGGAGGGGCATTAGAAAAGAAGGCAGCTGAAGGAAAAGACATCAATAACATCAACAAGTAAGAGCCGAACAAGAAAGTTGTCTTGAAGTTACTCTGCACCTCTGGGACCCTGCTGGGACAACTTTTGCATTTTCTGCAAAATAAATTGCTGAGGACGAGATCAGAGTTAGGGGGATGTTGCTGACATAACAATGCTGCCTTATGGAGGAAGTGGCTCAACACAAACACAAGCAGCTGCAGATTGGGTGAGATTTGAATGGTTCAGTCACTAAAGCAGTCTCCAAGGTGCATTGTAGCAGTACGCCATTTGGAGAAGTAATTTAATCTCTCTCTCTTTTTGGGGTGTGTGTGTGTGTTCTTTTGATTAAAAATAAGAACCAAAGATGCTTGCAGTTTCCATTTCTGTTTAAACCTCAAAAACATGTCAGATTAAGAGGTGCTTTAATGTAGCACAAGGTAACATGTAAAGCCTCGTATACTACAATAGCATAAGGCAGGACATCTTCAAGACCTTGTTATCTTGTCAAAATAGTAGAAGCAGCATCATGATATCACATAACAAGTTCCACTTTTTTCACATATGACGTATGTACAAAAGGGAAAAGCCTTACACGTCTTTTGTCATTCTGATTCCTCTTGCTGTCATGAGTATTTGCTGTTGGGAAAGAAGCATAGTCCCACAGTTCAGTTTGTCTTTCAGCTCAACACAATCGTTTGATACATTTCTAGTAAATGTATACAATTTCTCTAAAAGGCACAGAGGTTCCCTAAAATTCATTTAATATAATAGTTGTGAAATCGAGCTTCATGTGGTGATTATTGTACTAGGCTAAAAATTGGGAGACAGGGAGTTCTAGGTACAAAAAAAAAAACAGCTAGCACAAATATTTAAAAATACCAATACTGTAATATCAGATATAAACATCAGGTCACTACAAGAAATAAACCAAAAAATTTATACCACAGCTGCAATTATAACTGAATACTTGGGATACAAAATAAAGGGGAAAAACCCAAACGGGACACAACCAAAATGGAAGAATAAGATCAGCATGTTAAGATCAGATGCGAGCAAGTTAGAACAGATGAAAGAAATGAAGCTGAAGAACAAGAAGACCAAAGTATATCTAATCAAGAAATATCACCCAGAAAGGAAGGTTAAGGAAGCACTGGAAATAATAAAGCAGAAAATAACATTTATAGTCAACTAGATCAGGAGACACGAAGCTCAAATTGTGCACCATAGGCAAACCTCCAATTTCAGTTAAATCAGAAACATTTTTACCAATCTATCAATGAAGAGACTGCAGTGAACCAGCCAATACCTCATAAAAAAGAAACAGTGCAGCTCTGGATGCATCTTTGGGATAACCCAAATAAATACATCAAGAATGCAGCTTGGATAAAGGTGATAGATACACCAAAAACATCTGCCAGGCTATCCCACCTCCTTTACATGAAGCTGTATGGAAAAACATCATCTGAAACAGAATCACCACTCAACACTATCTGAATATATGGCCAAGATATTGCAAAGGAGTTTGGACTGGACAAATGTACCATCCTTACCATCAACAAAGAAAAAATAGTGAAAACTGAATGATTCAAGATTCCCTATGGAAATAACATCAAAATCTGGATAAATGCAATTACTACAAATACCTGGGCATCCTTCAAGCTGATAACATCAGGCACAACTAAGTCAAGGTTAGAAGTGAATACATCTTGAGAATGAAAAAAGATCTTAAAGTCTAAAATCAGTGGAGGAAATTCCATCAAAGCAATTAACACCTGAACAGTTCCAGTCATTAGATACACATCTGGAATAGTGGACTGGACTCAAGCAGAATTAAAAAACCTGGAAAGGGAGATCAGAAAAATAAGAACAATGAATCATACCCTTCATCAATGAAGTGATGTTGACAGACTCTGCTTACAAAGAGCCTACGTGGATATGGAATGTTGCAAGTAGAGCAGATAGTTGAAGAAGAAAAAAGGAAGAATATCTGAAGGACAGAGAAGAAAATGAACTGAAGCTGGTACCCATATGAAGTCTTACTAAATACCCAAGAGACCAAACTGTCCTATAAGAAAGACCAAATAAAGAATAGGAAATAGACATGGTAAGGCAAAGCATTACATGACCAGTACATTTAAAACCTAGCAGAGACGATAACAAGACCTGGCAATGGCTATGAGCAGGAAAGTTGAAGAAAGGGACAGATAGGCTAATTCTGGCTGCACAAGTCCAAGCCTTAAGAACAAATGCATACAAAGCCAGAATTGAGAAGACAGAAACAGACAACAAATGCTGCCTCTGCAAAGTAGCTGAGGAAACCACCAATTAGCTGCTGCCAGAAGATTACACAGACTACAAACAATGACAAGTTAGCAACAATGCTGCATTGGAATATCTACAACAAATGCAATTTGCCTGCAAGCAAGAACTGATGGGAACACAAAATAGGCAAAGTAATTAAAAAAATAAAGAAGTTAAAGTCTCTGGGATATTAGAATTCAAAGAAACAAACATCTCCCACGCAACATCTCAGACTTAAAAAAAAAAAAAACAATTGATAAGAAAGACAAAAAAAGTCTGGAAAGTGGACCTAGCAGTACCTGGAGACAGCAGAAGACACTGGAGAAGGAACTGGAGAAACCATAAAAAGATCTTCAAATAGAAATAGAACTGTCTGTGACAAAAGAATGCATAAGTGGTATCAATCGTAATAAACATCTTCGGTGTGATATCAAAACAACTGAAGCCCTACTTAAACATCATCAGAATTGATAAAATCACCATCAGACAATTGTCAAAGGCAGCTTTGCTTGCAACATCTTACATCCTGAGACAATACTTTTAGCACCATCAAACAACATCTGTCTATTGCAAATCCTTGGGAAGAACTCGATGGGTGAATAAAAATGCCAAATCCAATCCAAACATCTGGCTGTGCAACCAACTATTGTAAAAGTACAAACAAAGCTCAAGTATGAGCTAGAAAATATTGGATTTCGATTTCATCTTTTTTCAGCTTTATGTACTTCATTGATTTGATGTTAGTAGCAAGAAGTGGTCATATAGGGTTGACCATGAAAAGGAGCCCGTTAGTGTATTACAGAGCACCACTGATCAAGATCTCCTATGACAGCATAGGACAACTTGCCACAGCTAACTTGCCACAGCCAACTCATTGTGGCCAACTTGCCAAGGCCGACTCACTGCGGTCAACTCACCATAGGACAATTTGCCATGGGACAAATCAACAAATACAAAAATGTAATAAATTTCAATGGAACCATAGCCAATAATAATAAAGTCAATTCAGAAATACAAGAGTTACAATAATGTTGATGAAAACGTGGTCACCAATAATGAAAGTAACTGAATTGAACAACTAATGCAGCATTAAATTGTCCTGCAGCAAGTTGTTCTGCAATGAGTTGGCCATGGTGAGTTGTCCCATAATGAGTTGGTCATGGCAAGTGCCTTTGCTTTGTTTAAAAATTCCTCTATCGTTCTCTATGCCATTTGATATCATTAATCACAAAAAAGGCTACTAATGCTATACTAAACTAATAATGTTACAGGAAGGTATTTATGTAGTGTTAACTAACTAACTAATTAATTAATTAATTAAATCAAACCAAACTATAATCAAAATCAGTGCATCTATTGCTCCTAAAATGGGCAGATACCTTCTACTCAGAAAGTCATAGCTTGCCCGGAAAATGAACCCCATCATACTGCAAGATACACAAATTGGAATCCTTTGTGTTTTTTCATGCTGGACAATGAGAGGAATGAAACTCCAAAATTGGTGACCAGTTGAGATAAACTATCTTCAATTCAATCCAAACCTACCGAAGACATTTCCAAAGAACTAAAGCGCTAAAAGCTATGGGAAATAGCAAACCAAGATAGCATCATTCAAATGAAAACAACACAGAGGGATTTGAAGAAAAGCATTTTTAGCAAATCAGTTTTGAAATATCATCAATGTTATTGTTAAAATGCATGTTAACAGTTTATAAAATGGCTCCATAAATCCACAACCTTAATAATAGTTGCTATCCATTACCATTTATTAAAATTATATCAAACAATAGTGATTAATGACACATTTTTCTTTCATCCATGAAATTAATAAATGGCAATTGGTTCTTTGAAATTTTTATGATCCACCACCCTGTTGATATACATAACTGATTGTAAGCCCCTTTTCAAACAACAAGGGTGCAACCATATGAGTTGTCTTGCTTATACTTGTATTTATTCTTAGCACTTACACATTTTAACACATTTTTCCATAAAAAGCAAATAATAATAAAACAGACTGGGTGATAAATGTTTCAAAACAGTCAACGCAGCTAGATTTTTAATGGTTCTTTGACAGATCAGCCTGGCAAACTTTAAAAAAAAGAAAAATACTCAAAGTCTGGCTGTGTTTGCTATATTTGTTATAAACATTTTTAACATTCAATCTTTCTTGTCTGGGTAATTTACAAGAGCGTTTCAGTCATTTGGCAAGAACATTAAATTATATCAATGCAGAAGTGTTTAATTGAAAGTTGTTTTAATAACAAATGGTTTACAGGCACCAGAGCAGCCTTCAGATACATTAACCATTAATTTAATAATCTGAATGCCATTAAGTAAATATTAAGACAGAATACCAGGTTTGCAGTTTCCTGCCAAGCAATTTTTAAGCCAAAATGTAATTATATTTGGTAACCAATAATGTGATTTTAACAGGGATGCAAAGGTATTTTTTGAGCAATTTGTTTACAAGAATTTTTCCCCCCAGCAATACTCAAAGTGGTTGTGAAGAATCAAGCAATTTTTTAAA
Source organism: Diadophis punctatus similis (assembly GCA_023053685.1). Lineage (NCBI taxonomy): Eukaryota > Metazoa > Chordata > Lepidosauria > Squamata > Dipsadidae > Diadophis > Diadophis punctatus. The sequence continues at coordinate 156,432,319 of JALIGW010000001.1, forward strand.
AAAAACCTCTATGAAACCAGCTGGAAAACCTTTCCTGGCTCCAATTTTATCTCTGAGGGAGTTGTGTGAGGGCTTCAAGAGTCAGGGTTTTTGTCGCCCTGAAGTTTATCACCAAGTCTGACTCAGACCAATGTTGCCGGCAGCTCCCCTCTATGTTATGTGAGCCTCTGAATTGCACAAAACTTGTTTCTCAATCTGCTTGTAATTAAAAAGGGGGAAATAGACCTTTCTGGGGATGGCGTTATGTTTAGCTCTGTCTGCGGCCTGTTACGGACTTAACAATGACATCAGGAAAAGTTAAGAACTGTGCCTACTTTATTTATTTAAACAATTTCTATGCCATTTTTTTGGTCAGCTCAGCTCTCTAAAGCTGTTTATATAAAATAATAAAGAGCATCATCCTCTGAAAGTCCCATTCTGAAAAAATAAAAATGAGCAGTTATCACATTCTGACTCTTACTTTTATGTTGTTATACTTAACCCAAGAAAAATATTTAATTTGAAGCCAGAGCTCACTAGGGCTGCCTGCTAGACCTTGCTTTGACTGCCGTGGCTTGATTTCTGAAACATAACCTCAGATTGTCAAAAGATCCTCCTCTTTCACCTTCCAGTGGTAACCAGAAACAGCCTCTGCATTTTGAGAACCAGAGAGAAAAGCTGGAGAAGGGTGGGAGAGGAGACCCACAAGAATTGTAAGCAGTTCAAAGAGAAGTTTCCCAGCACCAGAGGGATGGAATTCAGGAATCTGGGGAAAGTGAGCCCAGTCAGGCAGTCTTCAGATCAGCGCTGAACGCCAGAGTTTTAAAAAGATGAAAACTCTCTTATTTATTTATTTATTTGGTATTCTTATATGCCGCCCAACTCCCAGAGGACTCAGGGCAGCGTACAACAGAGAAAAATACAGAATAACCAATTCATAAATAATATTTAAAAGCAATATAAAAGTTAAAAGACTCAATATTTAAAATCACCCAACAGGCATTCAACAACCATACATACTTGGGGGTGAGCTCGAGTGGATTAGGCTCTACCCCCAGACTGCAAGAAGAGCCATGTCTTAACGGCTTTCCGGAAGGCCAGCAGAGAGGGGATAGTTCGGGTCTCTGGGGGAAGTTGGTTCCAGAGCACGGGGCCGGCCACAGAGAAGGCTCTCCCCCTAGGGCCCGCCAGCCGGCAGTGTTTGGCCGACGGGACCTGGAGGAGGCCAACTCTGTGGGCCCTAACCGGTCGAAGGGAAGTGTGAGGCAGAATGCGGTCCCGGAGGTAGCCTGGTCCTAAGCCATGAAGGGCTTTAAAGATGGTGATCAACACCTTGAATTGGACCCGGAGACCGATGGGCAACCAATGCAGCTGGCGGAGTATAGGTGTCACGTGGGTGTACCTAGGCACACCCACCACAGCACGCGTAGCCGCATTTTGCACCAACTGAAGTCTCCGGATACTCTTCAAGGGTAGCCCCATGTAGAGCTTCTTGATCTGAATTCACTTTATTTTTATTTTTTATTTATTTATTTTGTCAAGCATGTACAGTATAGTAGTTGTTTGTATAAACATAACATAAGTAAAAAGTACCAATAAAAGAGGACAATAGGATAGTAGGACAGGGACGGTAGGCACAGTGGTGCACTTATGCACGCCCCTTACAGACCTCTTAGGAATGGGGTGAGGTCGACTGTAGACAGTCTAAGGTTAAAGTTTTTGGGGGTTTGGGGAGGAAACCACAGAGTCAGATAGTGCATTCCAGGCATTGACCACTCTGTTGCTGAAGTCGTATTTTCTGCAGTCGAGTTTGGAGCGGTTTACATTTAGTTTGAATCCATTACATGCTCGTGTATTGTTGCGGTTGAAGCTGAAGTTGCGGTTGACAGGAAGGACTTTTTGATATATGATTTTATGAACTACATTTAGATCAGATCGGAGGCGACATAGTTGTAAATTGTCTAATCCCACTTCCTAGTGATTATATGAACACATCCATGTAGTTTTCTTCATGGCAACATAGAGGTGGTTGCCATTGTTGCCTTGCAGTATTTTCATTCATTCGTTCGTTCATTCGTTCATTCGTTCATTTGTTTTTAATGGTCTGGTCTAGCCTACAGCTCTGGAATTTGCTCCAGTTTAGCTCTTCCTTCCTTCCTTCCTTCCTTCCTTCCTTCCTTCCTTCCTTCCTTCCTTCCTTCCTTCCTTCCTTTCTTTCTTTCTTTCTTTTTCTTTCTTTTCCAAATTTAGCTAGGAGGCACAGCATCCACAAGGAGACGAGAGGGATTGGAGTGATGCCAACAGCATCATGGCAGAAGCCCTGGTCCATTTCTATGTGTGTCACAACATTGTTAGTGTGTCCCAAAATGTTGCTTGTGGAGCAACGCTCCAGTGCTGCCTTTTTCATTCTGATAAAATGAGGATGCTACTTGCATGATAGTGTGGGGCTTAACTGCTTTCATTTTAAGTTCCTATAACCATAAGATGCTGTGATAAATCCATGTGGGAAATTAAAGTAATAGCTACAGTCAGCTGATTCAATGCTGATCATAGAAAAATGATTGAGAAATTCAAGATAAGTAAGAGTTAGGATATATATTTATGAGGGGTTCTAGTGGGGTGATCAGTGCTGATGTATCCTTAGAATGCCAACTGTTAATATTTGTCTGATTCCATATTCTTAGTGAAAGAAAGCATCGACCACTATATTCAATTGCATTATCCCTGCTGCTTCAGTTCCCCTGTAAATAACTTACTATAAAGATACCGGTAGTTAGGAAAAGGTATGCACAAATCCAGATATGACTTTGATAAAAAAATGGTTAGTGGGGATATAAATGAGGCTGGACAGGATGCATTTTTCAGGTGTGTCAAAAATATCTCATTTGTTTGGCAAACTTGCTTTCTACAATTCAGAGGTCCCAAATTTTTCATTATGCAGTGATTAAGTGACAACTGTAAAAAGACAGCTAGAAAAAAGCTTTTGGAATGAGGGAAAGGGGAGAGAATTGAACTGTGGAGGGGAGAAGCTGGTCCCCCTCCCCAGCTACACCCTCCTTCATCAGATGTTATTACTTGATGGAGAAAGGCAGGCATGAGAAATTAGGCATACTGATTACTTAAGGGCATTTGCCTATTTTAGTCCTCTTCCAGTACAATCTAAAAGAGAGGTAACATTGCAATGCAGGCATCAAAAATTTCTTTTGAAGCTGAAATTAGCAACATAAGGCTGCCTTCTTTTCGTTATCGATGGGATAACCTTCCCCTGAGGAAGGAACTACTTTTGCTCTGGATAAACACTCTGAGTTAAAGCTTGTTTGCATCACCTAATTACCTTCATTTGTTTATCTTTCCTAATTTTCTCTTTGGCCTCTCACGGCAGTGAAACACATTATATTCAAAGAAATCAGCCAGAATCCTGAGGGAACCATGGAAGGCATGATTTCATGATACGAGGAATCTGCCGAGGATGGAAAACACCTGAGATTAAATAAGAAATAATTTTGTTCTACGTGCTCCTCAACTGCTCACTGTGCTGTTTCACTGAGGCCAACACTTCTTGTTGGGGCCTTTTCATGTCAGGGACCAATTGCCCTTGGTGATTAGAACAGTTCTTTGATAGATTCCTCAGTAAAACTGCCAACTAGACAAGGTACATGGTTTAAAATGTGATGTTTTTAACTCTGTCCACTGCCGTGAGTCTTTTTGTTTTGGCAGCCTTATAAGTCTTAATAATACTAATTCTAATAACAGCAAATTGAAGTTGAAAGGATTTGGAAGGAAAACAAAATCAATGATAATGCCAAAAGAAATCGGAGCTTCTGGAGCCATATCAAAGGGATTCACCAATTATTTGGAAGTTTTAAATTTATTGGTCTTGACACTACTGACTTAGCATTTTTTTAAAAAAAATCTTGTAAATCTCTTACATATTTCAAAGATAACACCTAGGCTCTTAGACCCTGCATTTTCAGAAAAAAAACTAAAAAGCCTAATCTAAAATATCTGATATTTGTTGAATGATCAGATGTTATTGCTACTAATAACACAATTATTATCCTGGATGGCAGAGAATTATAGTGATGCACTTCATAAAATGCCCAGTCCAATTCATTTGCTTATTTAAATTTCTACACTACTGCAAACAACTGGGATCCAAACTTTTGGGACATTTTATTTCCATTGGATGTCGGATGGATATCCCAAAGGTGCATCTAAAAAGCAACCTTACTTTCTTGGCTTTTTCTTTTTGAAAATGTTTTGCTTTTCACTCAGAAGCTTCTTGGATGAAAAGCAAAATATTTTCAAAGGAAAAAAAACCAAGGAAGTCCAGTTGCCTTTTTTGAAAAAGCACCTTTGGGGCAACCATGACCTGGATGATTGAGAATCCTCATAGACATGTCAGATGGATCTTTTCTCAGAACAGGTTCCTAACAATCTGTGTTCATTCTCTTCTGGCTGTGAAATAATCCCATTTGTTCTAACGAATCCCTTCTTTCCTTCCACTGTTCCAATCTGTTTGGGAAATAATCCTCTACATTGAAGAATATCTCTATTTCAAGCACCCATTCACCAATGAGTCATGGGTTAAGGATTGCATTACTGTATGTAACAAATGTAAGTTGGGTCTGGTATGCAAAGGAGGGGAGAAGATGGAAATTTTGTGCCTCTTGTGACACCATCTGCCCACATGCCATTTACATAGCTACTTGATACAATAACGTCTGTGATCAGCCTAACCTGTACCCTGTTTCTTTTCATGACTTAGAGGAAGCTTCTGCCTAATCAAATCTTCCCTAATAAGCAATATTGCCAACACTGGTGAGACAGCTGCATACAATGCTTGACATAGGGACAATAGATTGTTCGTTGGATGGCATTAATTGACGTATCCATCCCCACAGCCTCTACTTACATGGCAACAATGAATCTTTTTGGCCCGGCATGCCAGATTGAAAATTGAATTTGCGAAATCAAACTGTAGTTATCTCCATGCCTTGATGTCCTCCCAGGTGAGCTACTGAGCTTCATGCTAATAACTTCTAAAGCAAGCAAACTTTAGCTAATTATGTGCTAGCTTATTCTCCCTTGCTAAATTTTGGCAGGTTGTTTCTGTAAATTATGAAAAATAAATGTGAAATATGCAGATGTCTTTTGTTTAAAGCAGATGTTTGGTCCTCTTTGCCAGAATCTAATCAGCTGCTTCCCTTGAGTTTCTTCCTCTTCTCCGTTTCCCCCCCTTCCCCTATGTTGTCCAAAAGCTGCTGGAAAATTGGGGGCTGTAAGTTAACAACAATAGAGCTCTGTTGTACAAACAATACGCCTCCTTGATATTGGAATTGAGGCATAATGAGCTGCATTCAACATAGGGTTTTGCCCAGTAATAATCCATATAACCTTGAGAGAAAGCCATATTAAGGCCACTGGTCAAAAGCAAGAACAATCCCCATGTCACTCTGTGTGTGTGTGTGTGTGTGTGAGTGTGTGTGTGTGTGTGTGTGTGTGTGCGCACGCGCACATTCTCTCCAGGAGCTGGCCACGGAAATGTTCTCCTCTGAATACTTTTCTCCTATAGTTAGGCTGAGATCAAGTTTACCTATGCTTCAATAATGGTGGAGATGAGAATGTCAATACCTGTACCTTTTCTTATCCTTCAGAGTGATAAATGTCTTTCTTCTCCAAAACAAAAAGAGGGGTCATGAACTATGTTTACTTGCCATCCCTTTGCATCTCAACTTTTTTGTTTTATCATTTAGAAGCAATTGCACTTGCTGTAAACATAGATTACCATATTTTTCAGAGTATAAGACACACCAGAGTATAAGACACACCTTAGTTTTTGGGGAGGAAAATAGGGGGGGGGGATCTGCCTACCAGGTATTCATCTGGCTAGTGTCCTTAGTCTGGTCAGCTTCAGCACATTATTTTATCCCCTGGTTAGGGCTGAAAAAAAACTTTTTCGGAAGGAGTAATGAAAGTAGCAATGAAAACAAGCCTGCAAAGACTTAGGCCTGGAAAAAAACTTCTTCGGAGGGAGTAGCGATGAAAAAATCCTGCAAGCCGGGAAGATTAGGGCTGAAAAAACCTTTTTTGGAGGGAGTAGCAATGGTGATGGTGAATATATTTTTAACCTTTTGTACATTTTTAATTGCTGCTTTTAACTGTTGTTTATTATTAGTGTTCTCGTATAATTGCTGTACGCCACCCTGAGTCCCTCGGGAGTAGGGCGGCATAGAAGAACCAATAATAAATAAATAAATAAATAAAACAAGCCTGCAGGCCGGGAAGAGCTGGGAAGATCGTTAGCACCTCGTTAGGGCTGGGAAAAAAGCTTCAAAAAAGCTACATTCGGAGTATAAGACGTACCCAAATTTTCAGCCTCTTTTAGGGAGGGGGAAAGGTGTGTCTTATACTCCGAAAAATACGGTATATACCTAACAATTAAATTGTACGTATTGTATTTTTTTTTTAAAAAAAATGCTACTACAGACATGCCCCCAGACATGGTTGAATCCCAAGACACATTGGGTAGCTCTGGTCCCAATCAAATAAGAAGAATTTAATTTAGATATTTATGGGCAGAAAGACAAATTATGACAATTTCCCTCCTGTTCCCACCCCAAAATACACAGACACATACCCACACTAGGTTTTTAATTTTCCAAAATAAGAAAAATGCCAGGATGGGGACTGGATGAGGGATGAAAATGAACTGAACAGCTTGTAGTTCTATTTTTTTTTAAAGTTTGGGATATGGTTTGCAAGAATTTTCAACTCCTTGTGCTTTTCAAAAATATGTTCCGCACTCTATTGTGCTTTGATCTTTGTTAGTTCTGTCTTATTTGAGCAAAACAATTGGAAGAACTTGGTGGAAATGTTTCTTTTTGAATTCCCTAAAGGCAAGTACTGATAACTGTTGCTCCTTAAATATTTGATTTCATTGAGTTGAATGTTCAACCTTTGGTCTAATGTTGGTCATCTAGTTAAGGCCAATGTCTACTGAATGTTAATCTATAGCCTAAAAACTTTGCAAAAGAGCATAAAAATCTGAGTATGTTTTCACTCAGTGTTCAGCCAAGTTTGATCAAAGTTTGTTTTTACTACAAAACTGTTTGTGCAAATTTCTCTTGATCTTTTTTTTTCAAAAGGTGGCATATGTACATCTTTGATTACTTAAAAATGTTCAAATCAGAATACATTTGCCTGAGCAATTTTAGATAGTTAACCTTTGACAAAGTTCTTTCTATGGTAATTGGAAAGTACATATATGAATAAAAGATAAGTTGTGACATTCATTGAATTACAAGAACAGCTTACAATTTAGTGAATATTGTAGTTTCCATATTTTTATACCACTAAAAAATTCTAACAGCAGGCCAGAAAAACCTCAATTTTCATTTGAATTTAACATATGTATCAATTTTATTAGTTTTACTCTTCCTGTTTTTTGGAAAACATTCCATTTTTCCTCTTTTACTCAAGTGTTGTTAACATTTCATACCAGGAATTTATATTTCCTACGCCAGTAGTGCTTCCTGTACCAGAAAACAAAAAAAAAGAAAAGAAAAGCTTTCCGTATAATGAAAATTTGTACTTCATTGGGAATAACTTGAACTGTAACAATAAGTGCAAATTATGATCCTGGGAGTCTCCTACTCTACAACAGTGCCCAATGCCAATAAACTCAGGGTATAAAGCACACAAGCATATGGATGGAATATGGTCTGAATGGCATGACTGTGTTCCTTGAGCTGTAATGAATGTGTCCCAAGGTTCAATTGTACATCTGCTTGCGGAGCATTGATTATGAACAAGAAAATGCAATGTTTAAAGCTTTGCTCTGTATTGTATTATAATGGGCTTTGCTCTCTTCAGTCAGGGGCTGCAGTATGTTGGATAGGCTGAAAGAGCAGGAGCTGTCTGTCGAATCAGAGAATGTACCTATCGCTTGTTGATCTCACAAGCTTATAGGTGTAAGGGGGCAAAGACGGATAAGTATACCTGTCTTTTATTAACCATACTATGTAGCACCTTCCAATCAGCTCAGCTGTGGAGAATGTGAGGGAGGGAATGTCAACCAATGTATCCTGTGATCTGTAAGAGTTCTGTTGCTATGTGAAAAAAAGCATGGAGACCCATGGTATAATAACACGTTTGTTTGTTTGTTTGTTTGTTTGTTTGTTTGTTTGTTTGTTTGTTTGTTTGTTTGTTTGTTTGTTTGTTTATTTATTTATTTATTTATTTATTTATTTATTTATTTATTTGCCGTATTTTTCGGAGTATAAGACGCACCAGAGTATAAGACGCACCTTAGTTTTTGGGGAGGAAAATAGGGGAAAACAATCTGCCTACCAGGTATTCATCTGGCTAGCATCCTTAGTCTGGTCAGCTTCAGCACATAATTTTATCCCCTGGTTAGGACTTAAAAAAACCTTCTTCTGAGAGAGTAACAATGAAAGAGCCTGCAAGCCAGTAAGGGCTGGGAAGATAGTTAGCACCTGGTTAGGGCTAAAAAAAACTTATTCGGAGCAGCTGCAGCACATTATTTTATCTCCTGGTTAGGACTTAAAAAAACCTTCTGAGAGAATAACAATGAAAGAGCCTGCAAGCCAGTAAGAGCTGGGAAGATCGTTAGCACCTGGTTAGGGCTAGAAAACAACTTCTTTGGAGCAAGTAGAGCAATGAAAAAAAAACCTGCAAAGACTTAGGGCTGGAAAACATTCTTCTGAGAGAGTAACAATGAAAGAGCCTGCAAGCCAGTAAGAGCTGGGAAGATCGTTAGCACCTGGTTAGGGCTGGAAAAAACCTTCTTTGGAGCAAGTAGAGCAATGAAAAAAAACCTGCAAAGACTTAGGGCTGGAAAAACATTCTTTGGAGAGAGTAACAATGAAAAAGCCTGCAAGGTAAGAGCTGGGAAGATCTGTTAGCACCTAGTTAGGGCTGGAAAAAAAGCTACATTCGAAGTATAAGATGCACCCAAATTTTCAGCCACTTTTAGGGAGGAAAAAGGTGCGTCTTATACTCAGAAAAATACGGTATTTATTTATTTATTTATTCATTCATTCATTTATGTTTTTGTTTGTTTGTTTGTTTATTGATAATTTAACTCACATGCAGGTGACTCCAGGCAGTTTATAATATTAAAAATCCACAATGTAACAACCATAAAATGCCACCCCATATGCAGTGGTGTCCCTCAGTTCCCAGAATTTTCTACTCTGTTACTCTGAAATCTTCACTCAATTAAGTTTTTTCCCCCTCATGGAGGGTTATAAATCAATAGAAATGGAACCTGCCATTAAGCACCCTTGGATTTCAATGCAAGAAAGAACCTGTGTACCTCTGAACATTTTAGATGGAATCCCACTCAGGAGCAAGAGGTTTTGTATATATGGTGAACAATTACAAGATGATTTCAAATTTCATTCAGGGCAATACTTTGATTCACCTCAAAATGAAGGTTGTGGGAAGAAAGGCTGTGGATAGTGTAATTCTATCATTTAGTCACCAGGTGACCCTAAACCAGTGGTGGATTGCTCCTGGTTCTGACCGGTTCTTAGAACTGGTAGCGCCGGTGGTGGAAAGCTCTGCCCACCCACCAGCAATGTTTCTGTGCATGCGCAGAAGTGTCTCACGTGAGGGAGAGAGCACGCACACGAACGGTGGCAAATTAATTTACAACCCACCACTGTCCTAAACCTAGAAATATCTCGTTAAAATCATAGGTTCCTATCTTAAAGAAATGAATAGATATAGATAGATGATAGATAGATAGATAGATAGATAGATAGATAGATAGATAGATAGATAGATAGATAGATAGATAGATAGATAGATAGATAGATAGATAGATAGATAGATGATAGATAGATAGATAGATCTTGTTTAAGAGAAGGGGGTACATTTCTTTCCAGTTTCCTGACAAGGGTATCCTGTAAGCTTCAATGCATTTGTCCCATGATACTAATAAATATAATAATGATGCAATTCATGACTTGTGTGCCATGTTTAATCCTAAATTCTGAAATTATTATTTGATATGGTGCCAGCCTCTGTTTCGTTTTTCTTTTGAAAAATAGCAATCTTTGTCTCATCTTATTATCTATTTATTTACAGTGTCCTCCTAGTTATACTAACATGGAGCTATATAATACAAAGTCCTACCAGATTTATGGACTGGAAAAGAAAACACAAGTTTTGGTTTTTTGCTTTCTTTCCTCTCCTTTTTCTTTCCCATTCCATCTCTCAATAAAGAAACTTAACCCACATCTGACCTGCCCTAGACTGGAGTGGCTGAAGATGCTGTTTCTTCTGTTATACCTTTGATGTGCCTAGTACAGTGATGGCGAACCTATGGCACGCGTGCCACAGGTGGCACGCGAAGCCATATCTGCCGGCACGTGAGCTGCTGCCATAGCTCAGCTCCATCGTGCATGTGCGCACCGGCCAGCTGATTTGTGGCGCTGGGAGGGCATTTTAGGCTTCCGGAGGGCCTCCTGGGGGGCATTTTTGGCCTCCCCAGGCTCCAAGGAAGCTTCTGGAGCCTGGGGAGGGCGAAAAACGGGCCTACCGGGCCCACCGGAAGTTGAGAAATGGACCATTTCCGGCCTCCAGAGGACCTCTGCGGGCATTGAATTATGGGTGTGGGCACTCGCATGCACGTGATAGCGCGTGCACACATGCTTTCGGCACCCAAGGGAAAAAAGGTTCGCCATCACTGGCCTAGTACAGAAGATCCCCCCCTCCTTCCTCCAGTGTTCCAGTGTGAGAGAAGCTGAAACCTACAGAGTTGTTATGGGGAGAAAGCTACTCGCAGATGGGCTGTTCCCCCATCTACAATATTTCTTTTTTGAGTTCTTAGAGAAATTCAATATAGGCCGAACCTTCTGGCTAGAATCCCAAGCATCATAAAATTCTAGGCACCAAGGCTATCACATTATTTTGCCCATTTACTGGGCTGCCTATCAAATTTTTGGGGGGGAAAACAAACAAAAAACCAAAACCTGTTGCACTGTTCTATTCTGGCATGTCTAGGTAGAATGATGTGACAAATTACCATACTTTCAGTTTTTAAAGCTGCATTTGACGAAAAGACACATACATACACACAGAGAGAAACACCAACTCTGACAAACACACAGATATACACATACACACAGCTTACTTGCTTTTATTGCTGAAAGAGATTCAAATCCTACTTTCTGGACATTGTTAACTATACTTTCAGTTGAATCTTTCTAAATGAATTTCACACAGAGTTTAAACATGACAATGTTTACTAAACACTCTAAAGGTGTTTTTTTTTAAATCACAAGGTTTGCAGTTATGTTAAAATAGAAACCCCATGGTTCTTTCTTGGGAGTAAATCCTACTGGGTATAGTGGGTGTTACATTTGAGTAGACATGCCCAGGTTTGCATTGGAAGTCTCTGTTGACAGTGAACATCTTTTGTTTTCTAAAGACCATTCCTGTACAAATGCATTATTCTGTTAAGCCAGACAGAGGAAGATATAGGCAATATGGACAGATGGACAGCAAGCTGCTACAAAGCCTGGAGCATTCAGCCTAGCCCAACGGGTTTTCCACGATCCTGTTCAGAGCCTTAAGAATTCAGTCAACTGCTCATGACTTATTTTTAGCAGCTTCCTTCTTTCTCTTTCTTCTCTAGTTCAAACTGTTTGCTACTCCTTGCACACCTCCACCAAGTGTCATTTGCAAAGGATGATCAACACAAACAAACCTCCTAGAAATATGAACACCTCTCTAGACCCAGCATTTCTTAACTGAATATAGTTTTCTATTAATCCAGAGTAAATATTAAGGTGGTTCCTAATTTCAGTATGAATGTTATATAATAATGAAGATTTTAACAAATGCAGAATAGTGTAGGTTTCTTGGGTTCCTTAGAACACTGTTAAAAGTTTCCCGAACACTACCGGTATACATAAAAATGATAAACCTAGCAAACCAAAACATTTGTGGTTTAAGTATTAAGATCAATATACAATGTTAATATAATATAGAACTGCAGACACATTTTAGCTTAATTTGTTCTAGGCATCAGCTTAATGATCCCCACTTAGGAACCCCTCCTTTATATACGTATATGGACTACATTCATATCCTTAGTCTTCATCCCTCTTCTGTAAAATGGGCATAATTGTTACCCATGAACAATCATAGGAAAATGTTGCATATTACAGAAGGAATGGTCTCTTAATTCCCTGTAAAAAAGCTAAACAAAGGACTGTTTCATTTAATTCACTGGAATTGAGCCCCCTGTACATGTACTTACAAGGGTACTGACAGAACCATTTTATGCATGTTTGCACAGAGGTGAATCCTACTCAATCCTACACAATTAAATCCTACTCCTTTATCATGGAGAAAGATGGTAATAATTTGCTCTTAATAACTTGGACTCTAAAATAGTCTAATAATGATATATGTTAAATATATATGTTAAATTTTTAGAATGTGTTTAAAAGGTTTTAAATAACGAGGAGTTAAAGAACTAGAGAAATTCTGAATTTATAATCTGTTAGTATATTCTAATTTTATGCTTATTGAATATTATACCCTGTGCTTTTTCTGGGAAGTCGGGGGGGGGGGAGGATGGGGGGAAGGGGAGAGGGTTGGGGGGAAGGGGGGGAGAAAAAGAGAAAAATGTTTGTACTTTGTACTAATAAAACTTTTTGAATAAAAAATAAAAAAAATAACTTGGACTCTGGTAAGAAAATATTCAATTCAAAGAAACTAGGGTGGGCAGGAAGGAATATGCAATCTAAGCATGGTGCTAATCCTTCAATAAAAATAAGAGCATTGCTTTATACTAATAGTGTTTTGTTTTCTATCTGGAATAGTACAGTAACTCTAACTCTGGCAGAAAGATTTCAGAAAGAGGCTAAAAAGGACAGATAGCAGCTGTGGTATTATTATTAACCATATATTATTTACTTGCTCTATATATTGTGTTTTAGGAATTCAAGGACATATATGGTTTTCTTTCTTCATTATATGTATTAATTCTCTCAACAAAGTTATGTAGTAAGATGTCTGAGACATACTTAGTACACATATTTCACCAAGTCATGGCTTGGTGAAGTCAGGGTTTATTTATTCAATCACTGTAGGCTGGGTAAGTACCGTATTTTTCGGAGTATAAGACGCACCGGAATATAAGACGCACCTTAGTTTTTGGGGAGGAAAATAGGGGAAAACAATCTGCCTACCAGGTATTCATCTGGCTAGCATCCTTAGTCTGGTCAGCTTAGCACATTATTTTATCCCCTGGTTAGGACTTAAAAAAACCTTCTTCTGAGAGAATAACAATGAAAGAGCCTGTAAGAGCTGGGAAGATAGTTAGCATCTGGTTAGGGCTAGAAAAAAACTTATTCAGAGCAAGTAGAGCAATGAAAAAAAATTCTGCAAAGACTTAGGGCTGGAAAAACATTCTTTGGAGAGAGTAACAATGAAAAAGCCTGCAAGGTAAGAGCTGGGAAGATCTGTTAGCACCTAGTTAGGGCTGGAAAAAAAAGCTACATTCGAAGTATAAGACGCACCCAAATTTTCAGCCACTTTTAGGGAGGAATAAGGTGCGTCTTATACTCCGAAAAATACGGTATATCATACTATTCTGCAAATTGCATTGGCTAGAGATATTGTGTCTAGATTGCAAAAAATGGAACAAGGTCAAAATAAGCCAATAAACACAGAAAGCTCTAACTCTTTGCTCCCTCTTCTAATGATCCTGATTTTTCCATTCCAGATATTGGAGACCTAACCTCAGTTAAAGTCAAATAAATTCCCTTTGACCTAGAACTTCCTTTCTTTTTAAAGCAATGTTTATGAACAATAATACTAATAATCTATAGGAATTTTTTAAACCAGGTGATGTTGATAATCATGCAGTTTCTCTTTCTTTCTTTCTTTCTTTCTTTCTTTCTTTCTTTCTTTCTTTCTTTCTTTCTTTCTTTCTTTCTTTCTTTCTTTCTTTCTCTCTTTCTCTCTCTCTCTCTCTTTTTCTTTCTTTTTTCTTTCTTTCTCCTTTTTTATTTCTCTCCCTCCCTCCCTCCCTCCCTCCTCCCTCCCTCCCTCCCTCCCTCCCTCCCTCCCTTCTTTCTTTCTTTCTTTCTTTCTTTCTTTCTTTCTTTCTTTCTTTCTTTCTTTCTTTCTTTCTTTCTTTCTTTCTTTCTTTCCCTCCCTCCCTCCCTCCCTCCCTCCCTCCCCCTCCCCCCTCTCCTTTCTTTTTCTTATTAACTGTGAAGTAGTATATCACTATATCTTGTTTGAGGTTGAATAAAAAAGCTAAGAATGTTCCATTTATATCCTCCTTTTCTGGCATAGCCATAGAAAAATGAGTGGGTAAAGAAATACATTAAAATGTGGTTTTGATAAAATGGTTAGTGTGTGTGTGTGTGTGTGTGTGTGTGTGTGTGTGTGTGTGTGTGTGTGTGTGTGTGTGTGTTACCCTGAAATGATGATGTAATGCCATTTGCTATTTTAATAGGACTTATTTTAGGGACATACCTAGCAGTTATAAGAGATTTAAAAGGAAAGGCCTGGTTTTAGTATTTTGCATTAGAAATCCAGTCATCTGGGAATTGCCTGGTCACTCCAGGGACTGGTAATTGGATACAGACCCTTTCACCTCTAGGTCACAGATTAGGGTTTGTTACAGGTCAGCTGTGCCTGGAAGTTGTTACCATGCCACAGATGTTCCAAGGCCTATGAGAAACAAGGTAGTTGTCTCTGCTCATTTCCTAGTTAGCAGGTGTCTCTATTATAAAGCAGAACAGATTCGAGGGGGGTGATAATGCAAAGCCTTTGGTGGCTAAAAAAGGAGGCTCTGCTAGTTACAGAGGGCAAAACGCAGCTTGTAGATTGTGTGATGGTGGATTGCTCAATATTAATGAAAGTGTGAAACATGGAAAATGTAAGGCTATATTTTCAAATGGAGAATATTGTCCTGGAATGTAGTTACTGTTAAGGAGTTATTGTGCTGTTAAGCACATACACAGCGAAATGTGTTGTAGTAATGGTGTTGCAGTTTGATATGAATGCTATTCAGTCAATAAACAGAATATCTTTAGTATGTACAAAGTAGTTTTTACTTGAATAGTAGCAAAGTTAAATAGGAAGTCCAAGTCATACACAGTTATTCAGTCAAGGCAAAGTTTCTTCTTCTTGCCTATCTTTGTTTTAACTCACAAACAAAGATTACAGCTATCACTTAATTCTATACTATCACAGACAGTTACTTCTTCACAGCAATTTCACACATCCATAAAGTAATCTACTCATCAGTAAAGCAGCACAGAGAGTCTTCAATCCGGAACACACCGTCAAACACAACCACCAACCATAAACCATCAACCACATTGAGCATGCTCTCTTGCTTGCTTATATAGTAATCATCCACAATGCATTTAAAGCAATATACACATAACATTGATTTGTGGCTTAATCATATATTAACACACCCAATCGTTTGAACAGGGTTCTAACAGTTACTCTCTATTATAAAGCCAATGAATAGGCATTGGGAATCTAGAATGATATTTTATACATTCAGACAAGAAACAAAAGCCGAAATAAGTAAGAAATACTCTGATTTTATTTGCCACTGTCTCTACATGGTATACTACAATGATTTTATGCATAATATTAGAGCTTTTCTCTTTAGATGCAGCCCAGTTTAAAACTGCTGGGTATGTTTTGCGGTACCTGACTTTGTAACAGTCTTATAAGAATTCCCTCCTGCAGAAAGAGTAAATTGCTGTACATTTTTGAAAACGGCACATATCTGTATACATTCAAAAGTCACCAACAGTCAAGCTGTAATAGAAGATATCCTGTTTTATTAGCCTGAGGTTTCTTTGTTGTTACCGGTAGTTATTTTATGAGTCGTGTTTGGTTACATTTAATTTATTCCAGCTACAATCCAATGTCAAATCGAAAAGAAAACAAATAATTTAAAAGAAAACATTGATGACTAAAGAAAAAGAGAAGAAGAAAAAAGAAAAGAAAAGAAAAGAAAAGACCAGAGAGGAAATAAAGTAATAGTTCAAGTATAAATCTCAATCTATTTTTACAAGAATGTGCCATGATATTAACTAGTCTAAGGATTGCATCACATCCCTTAATTATTTTATGCCATTAATACTTTTTCTGATTCTTGGAACAGCCTGTTTACTCACCTGATTTCATGAAGAGAGCTTTGTTTTCTTAATTGTTTCAGTTTAATAATAGATTCGTCCTATTCTTCCAAAGTAGGATGACATATGCCTTTGCAAAACTATCCCAAGACAAAACCCCAAGAAAAAGCACTCAACCTTTCTTCAATCCTCTTCCAAAAGTCAGTCCTGAAAATATATCTGAATTCTCAAAGTCCCAAAAGTATCTATTAGAAACTAGTTATATTTAAATTGGACACTCCTGTTGAGTTTTGAAATATGTGTTCCTGGCCATCGAAGTTTCCACAATAAGTGATTTTCTAAATCATATTAAGTTTGTTAACCCAGAAATAGCACAACCATTAAACAGAAGATCTTCTTGAATATCTTCTTCAGAGCCATTTGATACATTCATCCTTTTCTAAGAACAATTGTTGATGTCTGTGCGTGGAGGTATCTTGCTGGAACATATGTATCTGCTAATATTAATGGGAAAGTGGTAGCCCTCACTGTCTTAACCCTTTTTAACCCCAACAAGAGAAAATGAACAATTTTCATTCTAATCTGGGTTTTCTCATTATCAAACTCAGAATCTTCCCACCTTTTCTTCCTCTTAATGTATACTACAAGTGTATCTTTTTCTTTTCTTGGGGCCTGTTAAGGTATATCTAGATCTGTATCTTTGGCAACCTTCAGTCTCGAGAGACTATGGTATCGTGCTCTGGAAAGAGTTTCTAGAAAGAGTTCCTAGAACAGCATCTAGTGTGGCTAAAAAGGCCAATCCGAGAGTGGCAATCCCTTCCACACTGAGGGCAGATCCATTCCGTCCCCTGCCTGGCCCCCAGATTTCTCTGGTTCCGTGACTGCCTCACTGCCTCGGCCTGCTGAACGAGTGTCTCCTCGAAATGGAGAAGGCCATGCAGTGTCTTTTTCCTCCAAGCGGAACGATCAGAGGTCAAGGTTCCCCAGCTGTTAATGTCCATTCCCAAGGCCTTTAAATCCCTCTTATAGATATCCTTATATCGCAGCTGTGGTCTCCCTCTAGGGCGCTTTCCCTGCACTAGTTCACCATACAGGAGATCTTTCAGAATCTGCCCATCATCCATTCTCACAACATGCCCAAGCCAGCGGAGACGCCGCTGTTGCAGTAGTGTATACATGCTAGAAATTCCAGCACGTTCCAAGACTGTGCTATTTGGAACTTTGTCATGCCAGGTGATGCCAAGGATACTTCGGAGACAGCGCATATGAAAGATCTGTATACCCAGTTTGTATCCATCACCCATTTTGTTTGATGCTTAGCACGTTAACACTGAATTGTAGCTGGAGAAGGAGATATGATGCACTATGCAGTCCAGAGGACTAAGATGAACCAAGTGAATGAAAGTCCAGTTCTTGTTCATATGGGAGATGTCTGGCTGGTCTACACTAGTGGCAGGGCAAAACATGTACCTGCTCACAGCAGGACAAAGCACAGAGCCTTGCCAGTCAGAAGTTTTGAAGTATTTAACCAAGAATGAATCATTGCCCTATTTTATATCAAACCTTTAGAACTGTAAGTTGTGGCCTAACCACACATAATTTTTCCTCAAACCACACTGATATTGGTGCAGTGAATCTACATGCAGGGGGTGGGATCTGCTTTGAGCTACTTGCTCTGCTAAAATGGATGAGTAGGTCAGCAAATGCAGGGAAAGTTTTAACATGTCTTTCTGATTATCTCAAAAAGCAACATTAATTGGTTTCTTTGCTAATTTTGGACTCAAGACAATGTTTTAATTTAAAATTAGTCCATTGTTCCTAACGAGAGAAACAATAATGGTAGAGGGGCTATAAAACAACTAAAATCTGCCAAACCTGGGATAAAATATAAGGAAGACTTGCTTGTTATACAACTACATTAAATTTGTTTATTAGCTCTAATGCTGAACAATTTGCTGGCGCTAGGATTTTTCAGTCACCGTGAGAGAGAAGATGAGGGAGGCGGTTCACTTTCATTTGCATTCTTGATCCCTGCTGCTCAGTTTATAGCACTGATGCTATTCATACAGTCTTTGCAATATTAATTTTTAATTTATGGTGCTCATTAGGAGACATTTAAAGCAGAACAATTATCATTTATCTTGATATATTATTTACTAAGGCTTGCTGTCACGGTTAGGGACTTGTGATTAGTGGGAGGAGAAAGAAAGAAAGAAAGAAAGAAAGAAAGAAAGAAAGAAAGAAAGAAAGAAAGAAAGAAAGAAAGAAAGAAAGAAAGAAAGAAAGAAAGAAAGAAAGAAAGAAAGAAAGACCCCAAAGGATCCTAGATGGAAGGAATTATAGTTTAGATCTTAAATTGTCATAACTTAGGATTTGAAGTTCTGATGGTGGGATAGTATTAATGTAGGCCACTGCTTCATCAATTATTTACCTACAGACATTGCTCATCACTTATTGTGTTTTTATTTTTGTCAAGCA
Source organism: Diadophis punctatus similis (assembly GCA_023053685.1). Lineage (NCBI taxonomy): Eukaryota > Metazoa > Chordata > Lepidosauria > Squamata > Dipsadidae > Diadophis > Diadophis punctatus. Next base: position 156,450,933 of record JALIGW010000001.1, read on the forward strand.
TAGATTATTTGTTTTTTTAAAAAAACATCCAACACATTCCGCATATTTACACAGTTTCAGCAGCATTCCTTTTGGAAATGTATCTGTTCTAAAGGATCTTGGCTTTTGTCCAAATGTGGAAAGAACCAAGAATTAAAATCAAAGAATCACTGATGTCTGTCTACATCCTTCAATCAAAATACTGGCATTATTTCTAGGTAAGGGATTCTGAAATTTGAATTATCTTCCAATCTCATAATCTAGCTACAGGACCTAGATTTGTTTGCATTATTTCTATATTTATATTGCAGTCTTTTGGTGTATGTAAACCTTGAGTTGCTATGCAGAAATAAATTACACCAATACGATGAAAATCCACTTCTTCCAAAGGCTATGAGCTGTTTTTGAAATTAGAAGAGAGACATATTAGTGAAGCAAGCATTTTCATCTTCTTCCAGGAATTGGATCTGCAAATCTTAAAGAAGGAATCAAGTGCATAATGCCTACAGATACCAGCATGCTTCTAGTTCAACTGGCTGGGGAATTTTGAGAGTTGAAGTCCACACAACTTCAACTGGCCAAGTTTGAGAAACAGTGTTCTAGGAATTTCTTTTGGTGCCTCTAAACTCCCTGACTTTTACAAGGGGATGCATCACATGCCCCCAAAATCCAAATGTTTCCCATTCCCCCCCCTCCCAGTTTTCCCCATCCTTGCCTTAAAAGAAGAGAAAACTGTATAATCGTATTCTGGGATCTCTCTCAGCTATTCAAACAGTTCTGGTCTGAATAAGAGAAGAGGAAGGAAATGCCCAACTTAGAAATAGTTTTTTTCCCCAAGTTTTGTCATGCCCACTATCAACTCCCTCTCATTACTTTCATTTCAATTAGAATAATTCTATGCTTTCCATGGTAGCGATTGATACCTAAATGTGATTATGTAGGACTGTAAACTTACTAATTCCAGATTGGTAACAAGTAATTCACCTGACTCTTAAAAGATGAATGACCCACAGAGAGAAATTGAATCTGGGCGTTTCTGAAACACAACCATTCCATTCCTCCTAACTGGGACTTACAAGCAAGTGAATCAAGAATCAGCAGCCCTCAAATAGCTGCAGGAGCTCTTAAATTTGGTTATGTAACTAATCCTCATCCATTAGATAACACTCATATAGATATGGGCAGAAATGGCAACTGAATCTTTCCCAGCAGTTGATCAAGAAAACCACCTTTTGATTCTGCTACTGGCATTCTTAACCTTCCTTATGACATCTCTGACTTAATTTCATTTGAGAATTCCCATGAGGGCAAACACCCAATGATTTCTCAGATGGAGCAAAGCAGCAGATTGTGCAGTAAAGTGCAATGATTCCAAAGTGAGACCTGCTCCCAGGATCCTTATCACGCAAATGCCTCCATTATCTACTCACATCTTGATACATGCAATAGATTTGTAAGCCACAGGCTTTATGTGTTGACATTATCATATGCCCTCTCTCCTTGGTTTTTTGGCAGACACTCGGGGTAGTAAATATCCTCAAGATACACAGCTTATGGCTACAGTTTATGACAGACCTGATGCTGGAAAGTACTGGTGCTAAACCAAGTGATTTAATCTAAAGTCAAAATTCCCAGGTGTCTCCATCTTTTTGGGGGGTCAATAGGCACATAAGAAACTTCGAGAGTATGTCATAAGCACTCTCACAAAATGGTGGCCCTGGTGAATGTCACAAGAAGATAAATAAAACTATAGATGACTTCTCTGTCTCTGTCTCTGTCTCTGTCTCTCTGTCTCTCTCTGTCTCTCTCTGTCTCTCTCTGTCTCTGTCTCTGTCTCTCTCTCTCTCTCTCTCTCTCTCACACACACACACACACACACACACACACACACTTTGATAGGGATATTGAATGAGATCACTCTTCGTATGACTCTGTTGGCTAAGGAAGTGCTGTTACAAAGTGGAATAAAATATAACAGGTCCCATTCCATAATCTCTCTAGAGCCATGATGGCTCTAGAGCCACAGGTGGCACATGGAGCCATATTTGCGGGCATGCGAGCCGTTGCCCTAGCTCAGATCCAGCGCACATGCATGTGCTGGCCATCTGATTTTCGGCTGGCCCCACCCAGCTGCTGCTTGCCTCCTAGGAGTTTCCATGCAGCCCATTTTGGATGCCAGGTAAGTACAGGGCTCGTGTGGAGGTTCTGAGAGGGCATTTTCAGCCTCCAAAGGGCCTCCAGGGGAATGGAGGAGGCTGTTTTCACCCTCTCCAGGCTCCAGGAAAGCCTCCGGAGCCTGGGAAGGGTGAAAGATGGGCCTACCGAGTCCACCGGAAGTCTGGAAATGGGTCATTTCTGACCTCTGGAGGCTTCTGGGAGGCCTGCTAGGCCCAAAATAGGGGGCGGGGGGGGTTCATGCACGAATGCATGGGGGAGTATGGGGGTGCATGCACATGCATGGGGGCAGCACAGGGGTATGTGCACATGCACAGGGGGTGGGCACATGGGGGCATTGAATTATGGGTGTGGGCACATGCGCAGTTTCGGCACCCAAGGGAAAAAAGGTTCGCCATCACTATTCTAGAATATCCATAATTTTTATGCAGAAATGAATGAATGGAGGAGAGGTTTAAAAATGCTACAGGCTGAGAAGGACACATTGTGGATTGAGTCCAGTGCTCTCCAAAATTCACTTGGTTGATTCCTGTAATCTCTGTTAAGCATGACAGTATTCAGCTGGAACTCTAAGCAGCTGCCAGTTTTGAACAAGTCCAAAAACATTCTGTGGATTGTGATTCTCCACTTCAGCAGGCATATTATGCTTTCTTTTGATGGGATCTGAATCTGCAGCGGCATTGCCAATAAAATCTCCTTACTTGTTTAATACACTAGGATGACTTTCCCCCCCAAAAAACACTCTGCTGCTGGAGCAATGCACAGATCTATGTCTATGCAGAATATAAATAAGAGCTGTTCACTTCGTTATCATATTGTATCAGAATGTTATGACAAACAAAAAAGGAAACATGAACAATCAACAGAAAGTGCTTTTGCATTCAATGTTATTTGGTTAAATGCTTTGGCACCTAGTTAGTTAGAACATACAGAAATGTTAATAGTTTAAGAATCCATGTAGAATTTAATTGAAGAAACATATTATCTAAGCTTGTATAGATTATAAATACATCTATACATTGCCCTGCAACTAGTTTTCTTTTAAATTTATTTAACCAGTTTATGTTTGTATGTATGTGCACATGTGTGTATATGAATGGGTTATGATCCAAAAAAGGTATCTGAAAATGTAGTGTCTGAGAAACAGGTCTATTTGACTTTGTAGATTTTTTAAAAAAACCACATTTCTAACCTCATGTTTGGTAAGAAACATTTCACTGTGTATCAACAGCTCAGTTTAATTCCTGCGGAATCTAGTCTAGTTTAGTCTATCCTTGTGTAGATTAATCCAATTGACTATGAACTGACTGAATTATTCTTATAGTATCTGGAAGACCAATCAGATTTTTTTCCTATTAACTTTGCTATTAGGATACCAATATATATATATATATATATATATATTGGAGAGAAGAGAAAGAGGCAATACACAATGGGGAAAGAAGCAATAGAAATCGCATTGTCATCTGTCAGCATGACTAAGGCAGAAACAATTAAGTCAATTACAGGAGAGAAAAACTGAAAGCCATCACTCTGCTAAACAAATAATTCCCTCACCACTGTCAAACTATTCACTAGGCTGCATTACTATTACTATTAGTTTTTCTCATCGTTCCTATCACCCATCTCCTCCCACTTATGACTGTATGACTGTAACTTGTTGCTTGTATCCTTACAATTTATATTAATATTGATTGTTTCCTGATTGCTTATTTGTACCCTATGACAACCATTCTTGACAAATGTATCTTTTCTTTTATGTACACTGAGAGCATATGCACCAAAGACAAATTCCTTGTGTGTCCAATCACACTTGGCCAATAAAGAATTCTATTCTATTGTATTCTAAAAAAGGGTGTGGGCCGGTTACGCGTGCAAAGTCTAAATTGATAGGCATTACATAAAAGCAAGCATCTCTTCTATGAGGATTTTACACTCTGACAAAGTCAACAGGGGTTGACGAAAGCTTAGTAATTTTAATAGTTGTTTTAAATAAAATTTTAAACGTTCCGGAGATCGTGATGGCTATCGCTTCTTTATCTATCTATCTATCTATCTATCTATCTATCTATCTATCTATCTATCTATCTATCTATCTATCTATCTATCTATCTATCTATCTATCATCTATCTATCTATCATCTATCTATCATCTATCTAGAGATAGAGAGATATAGATATAGATATAGATATAGATATAGATATAGATATAGATATAGATATAGATATAGATATAGATACCGGTATATATATTCTAAAGCAAATCAGCGGTTTGATCATCAGGTGCAACTACAGCAAATTAAAGGACATTCCAGCACCAGCTCAAGAAGATGTCCTACACTGCATTCCTCTTATGCTTAAATCACTTGACTATCATATGTATATTGATATGTTTTGTAATATTGAGAGAACTTGAAACTAGGGGGAAAAGAAAAGAAGAAGGTGTGTAGCTGTTGGCGGCAATTTCACACTTAACTGTGAACGTACTTTTACCAATGAGCCTTGGTGGCGCAGTGGTTAGAGTGCAGTACTGCAGGCTACTTCTGCTGACTGCCGACTGGCTGGCTGTGATTTGGCAGTTCAAATCTCACCAGGCTGAAGGTTGACTCAGCCTTCCATCCTTCCGAGGTGGGTAAAATGAGGACCCAGATTGTTGGGGGCAATATGCTGACTCTGTAAATGGCTTAGAGAGGGTTGTAAAGCACTGTGAAGCGGTATATAGGTCTAAGTGCTATTGCTATTGCTACTGGTATCTGAAGGCTTTCTGATTGTGTGATAGGACTCTACTAATAAGCGGATCTTTGACAAGGCATCACCATTTTTTTGCTGTCTAATTTTTCCTCTGACCAGTGTTTGTGCCAGTTGACGGACATATGTTGCAGTCATATCTGTGCCTCGACAAGTGACCATTCCTGAAATATATCATAATTTGATTGTGCTTTTTGTCTCCCTGCCCATTAAGAGTAAGGAAATTCTCAACATGTTACTTGCTTGCCTTTGGTTACTGTTATTATTGCTAGCATTTGAAATGCCATTTTTCCTCCTGTTATACCAGTTACAAGGGATACATTTAATGCTGGGTTAGGTGGTGATGAATACATTGATAAACACATATCCTGCCAAGACTTAGCATTTAGGACTAGTCTCTTCATCTATAGAAGGTCTTCTTTTGATTTTTGCTGAAAGGTTCCTTTACTTTTACTCTATTTTTTTTGGGGGGGGCAGGGGGGATTTCTGGCTAATAATCAACTTTGTCTTTTCTCTTGCCTTCCTGTTCTTGCTCCTCCTTTAATATTTTTTTCCTTCCTTCATTTGTTCCTCTGCTTGCTGGTTGTAGCTTCTTTTTCCCTGGAGTCTCAGGTTAGAAGTTTTCCCTTTTGTGGAGCCATGACAGGTGCCTAATTGAATGATGAATGTCCCTTTATTACTCTGTAATTGAACTGCCAGCTTTTTGATTGGTTTATATAGATGGTCTGCTCCTCATCAAGCACTGTAGGGGGTTTGGTAGCTGGCAGCCTGGCCCATACTCCATCTGTCTAATCACATCTCTCCCACACTGGCTTTGGCAGAGGAAGAGGGCAGGATTGGAGGAGGAAGTTCTGGGGGGGAAGAAAGTCATGCAAGATTATGCAAATATGCCATCGTGCAGGCGATGAGAGCATCATATTGCTACATGTGTCTTGGAGGCGAAAGGGAGGAGGAGTTTTTGGCATCCTGGTTGCCTAACGTGACAGGTCCTCGATGAAGATTAATGGTCCTTCCCTGACTGACAGAGAATGGGATTGTGGGGCAGGGAGGGTCATTCATCATACTCTGACAGGTGTCATTCAATCCGACGGCACTTCCACACTTGCTCCTCCAGCAGTTCCATTTTTCTGCCGGTTAAGCAAGGAGTTTAATAACATCCCCAGAATTAAAACTCATTCTTTGTAGCAAGCTTGACAGCTGAAAATAAGAAAATCAATTCTTCATATGTTATAGCCCAGTTAACTGACTAGGGCTTTGACTTTAATTTAGACTCCAGGCAGAATTTGAAGCAGGGGCTGCTTTTGGAGGGAATCGCCCATTAAAATGTGCCAGCAGCACTGGCTTCATTCTGGTTATTGCGGTGAGATTAAAGATGCATTCCTTAATACTACATGTCAACATTGCACGAATTCGCACTCAAGTAGCTCTCGTGGCCAATGTGAAAGTCTGCTTCCGGGAGGAGATTCATGTTGTTTTTTTACTCCTCTTATCTAAAACTGCCAAACAAGAGAGCCACGAGTTGGACACCTCTTGTAGGCATACAAAGCCTGTAAGTGGAAGAGTCCCAAACTTTATGAAGTCAGGGGCTAAAAGGTCTAATGAGATACATTGGGCTGTTAAGGTTACTCTGGAATTCTGAATCCTTGGAATGACTACTGACAAAGTGAATACTGCTTTATCCTCACAACTAAAAAGATTGTTGTGCTGAAATGCATTTGATAATACTTCACCAACAGCTACTTAGCCAACATGCATGTTCTAAGTCTACTTGAATCAGTGTAGTTTAGAAACCCAAACATCCACGGGCTTAATATTGTTCATAGTTCATAAAGTTGGAAGGCTCGTGGCATTCTGTAGAGCTATCTCTCAGTTCCAGGGCCTTTTCTGACAATCAGCAAGCGTTTATTGAAACTTGGGATTTTTAACAATTTTATGTTTTATCTTAGGTAGCCACTTTGCCTACAGTAAATGGGATTAAATACTCTATTGCACGCAGGGGTGGGTTCTACTTACCTTCCCTACCGGTTTGCATAGCGACGGAAGTGCACGTTTTGCACGCGCATCCCTTCCCGGAAATGACCCTCTGTGCATGCCTTTGCGCATGCGCAGAGGGTTTTTTGGCAATCCGCGGCGACTGGAGGACCGGTTCTGGAGCGAGGACCACTGGTCATCGCTGCCGGTTTGGTGAGTAGCGGGAAATTTCTGCTACTGGTTCTAAAGAACTGGTCCGAACCGGCAGTAACCCACCACTGATTGCATGTATATAAACTCTTCCATGCTTACAAAGGCAGTCAACATTATAGAAATATATCTGAATTAAATAGCAATTTGATAGGAAGATTGACTGGAAAGATGGATCAGAACACACTGCTTGTTACAAAACCCAGCGTTCTGCTTTCACTAAGTCTAATATTCAGCTTTTGGAGAAGTGAAGGTCAAGTCTAGAAGGCATTTCTTTGCTTTTCTGTGGCATCAACAATGTTTTAGAATGTTCTGATGGAGATATGACTAGCCTCCTCTCTAGTGGTCCTCAAGAAAATATTCAAGACATAAAATAATTACTCTAGGAGACCTATTCTTATCTTAAGCATCACATTGTCATTACTTCTTTTTTCTTTTTCTTTGTTTTCTTTCAAATTTTCTTTAGGGGGTACACACACACACACACACACACACACACACACACACTTCCTTCCTCATGGAAGAATCAATGAAAGAATTAAGTTTCCCAACCAGCATGTCTTTTAATCCTATGGCTGAAATTTTGGAAGGATATCAAATTAGGGAAGGCAATTCAGTAGTTTCATTTAGTCAAGATTTTACTGATTTTTTTTTCCAAATCAAGCAAAAAAGGAAATTTTTTATTAGAATCAGCTTTAATTACAAAGTTTGCTTTGAATTTTCACTGAGAATGTGACAATTAGTACAATGAATAACTTAATTTAATTTAATTAAAACTTCTTATAGGCCGCCCAATCCCGTAGGACTCAGGGCGGCGTACAATAGGAATAAAAACAATACAATAAAAAACATTACAATTTAAAAAACATAACATCATTTTAAAAACCATTCATTCAGGGGGAATCCGAACTTCTTCTTCTTCACCCTGCCTACCGGAAGAGCCATGTTTTTACGGCTTTACGGAAGGCCAGTAGAGTGGGGATGGTCCTGATCTCTGGTGGGAGTTGGTTCCAGAGAGATGGGGCTCCCACAGAGAAGGGTCTCCCCCGTGGACCCGCCAACCGACATTGTTTGGCTGATGGGACCTATAAGGAGTATGTACCTAATAAGGAGTATGTACTTTTAATTGTGATAAACAAGTCAAAGGCTACTGGCCCAATTCTACTTCCAAGATGAGAACACTACTGACAGAATAAAACAATCAAATTCTCCATAGTCATCTTCTACTGTAGCTCTTGTTCAGCATGCAAGAAGATGTCCAGTCATCCAACCGAAACTAGGGGGGAAAAGGCCAAATAGATGTTTGTCTCAAACTGATACTCCCAGAGATCTTGAGACTTTGTTCTTTGGGGCAACAAATATTTGGGTTTTTAAAAATTATTATTACACAAGCCATTTTTGAATGGCTTGTTTGGAACTTCCAAACTGAAAGGTGAGGTTACAAATAATTTCCATAAATAAACTTTTTGAATTCCTAGCTAGCATGACAAACTTGCTAATTAACAATTGAGGAACCTGTAATCCTAATACACCTGGAGGGTGCCAGATTATGGAAAAAGCTCTGCCATTTCTGTTTAGTAAGATCAAAAGTTGATGAAAAGTTAACAAAAGGGTCCAAAATTTGTTCAGATGTAAATTCATTGCATGCCATTCTGTGCAGTGTTTTGTGTTTTGTAGAACATCTCAGAAAAGAAAAACAGCGCAGAAGAATCTTTTGGATTCGATAGTATGATCCTACTCTGAAAATAAACCCTCTCCCTCTCAAAAGAGTAGAAACAGCATTTTCTCTGCCAAGGACTCAGTCGCATGGTTTGCACATTTCAAGATGTTGTTTTAGCAAGAGATAGTGTAAATATTTTAAATAAATAGAGAAATGATCCATAATTAACTGGTGCATACACAAAATGAATAACCATGACTTACATACCACAGTGGTTGATTTTGCACAACATCTAGACAAAATCAGAACCCAAATATATTTTAGCATGGTGCATGAATCAGGCCAGTGTTTGCATTTGTGGTCCCTAAATTGTTGGAAGCATGACTAATAGAAAATATGAGGATAAACTAGTTACAAAATACCAGTCAAAACAGAAGCAGTGAACTAAATCTCCTTAAACTTGTAACTCTGCGTAGCTGAGCCAGGAAGTTAAAATAGACTGGAGTCTTTTCCAAAGGCCTTGGAATTTATGGAATTTTTGGTTGTGACATTATAGGACTTTCTGATCGGGGCTGCAAAAATTTAGAGGGCCACTTAATGGCAGCAAACAGCTCAGAAAATAATAATAATAATAATAATAATAATAATAATAATAATAATAATAATAATAATAATAATAATAATAATAATAATAATAATAATAATAATAATAACAACAATAATAATAATAACAACAACAACAACAACAACAACAACAACAACAACAACAGAGTTGGAAGGGGTACAGTAAAGTCTGACTCTTTCTGCCATCTCATGGCCATCTGGAATTTTGCAGGCCAGATCTGGTAGCTTTACAATTATGTTCTTGGTTTTGATAAATTGGATGTACAGTCTGTGCATATCTGCGTGAGGATGTGCGTCTGTCTTAATGAACAGTGTTTGGCGCGGTGTCTCTATTTCCTGCAGGCTGTCATTATGAATTTAAAACTGCTGAACAGCTTTTGCTTCTCATCTTTTTTAATGTCATCACATTCTAATCTGATGACAAACAGTTGGCCTGAAATTCGAATATAGTACTATGGTAAGCACAATTTATGCTCTTCATGGAAGCTGATGATTTGTAAGGATTACAGTGTGGACTTCCATGGAACTCAATCCCGAATCCATTTGATAAGTTTGTTTTGGTGACCACAGAACTCTTGCTTGAGGAGAACATGGCAAATTTAAGATTTACATGGGTCAAATTACAAAGTATGATCATATTCCACTGAAGCTTAGGTTGAAAATGAGAAGCCTCTCTAAGAAGCATGCTTACTAAACTGCCAAAATCTATTAAAGCATATATTGCTTAATTTAGGAAGTAAATTTAGGAAGTAAAGCCAATAGTGGATGTAAAAAAGAAGGGACAGACTTGATATGGGGAGAGACGTTGTTTACACTGTTTACATGTGTCACAAATCCCTCAAAAGCTAATTGACTGTACTGTTAAATGGCTAGGTCCTAGGTGGACATATCATGGATAACTATTAGTTTTATTTTTCCCATCCCAGGCATAACATTAAAGATGATTAGATAGCCAGACACTACTCCCTATACAAACTTTTTTTCTAACCCAGCATCTTCCAGATCTACTAGGACTACAATTCCCAGACTTCCAAATTAGGATCGTCTTCAGTTATTGTTGTTTCTGAGAACTGTAACTGGGAAAAGAGTCTGCACCTTTCAAAATTTTCAGCATTTGACCTTGGGGTTGCAAGATTTTCTCAGGCTACAAACGGCTCACGTAAATTCCTTTTCTCCCTCCCAGCTCCCCATACATTCCAATCATACCCCTTCCCCTCCCTTACTTTCTTTGCAAGCAGAAAGAAGCACCTTGCGAGTCAACCTCGACATCAGTTTAGCCATTTCTCAAAACTCGACTCCACTGTTGTTTTTTCTGAATGAAATTTCTATCTTAAAAAAGTTCAAAAACTATACTTTCTACTCTTCTAGTGAATACACACATAGAGTTCAGGACAGACAACAATAGTTAAAAGCGCTGTAAAATTTAATATTTAAACTATTTAGAACAAAGCCATAATATTTTAGATTAAATTTAGAAGAAAACCAAAAGCAAGACATAAAATTAGCCATAATAGTGATTTTTAATATTTAAAAAAATATTAAAGGAAATTTCAACTTTGCAAACTTTTATCTACTCTGTGATGTTTTCCTCTAATGCATAGGTGGTGCCAATTTTGACTGCATAAGGATGTGGCCTGAGAAAATTTGCCTGCTTTTACTAGATAAGGTGGAGAAATCTAATTTCCAGGCCCTCAGACATGGCTTGGGATTGTCAACATATACATGTAAGTGTAAGCATAATCAAATTTCTGGCATTTAGAGCAGCCGTATACATCATTATCTAGCCATAGATAGATGTGTATATATGGGTGGAATGTGATTCTGTGTTTGTTTTGAAAGTACCATTGAAATCATGCAGAAAATTGTGCCAAATGGTTGCCCTTTGATCACAATGCCTCCCAAGAGGGTGAACTGAGAGTCTAGACTCATTATTCTCATCAGCTCCAGTCTGGATTGACTTGGCAATCAAAGTATGGGTGGGGGGGGGGGGGAAACAGAACATTTGGAGAGAAACTCTTTCCCTAGTTTTACCTTTCTCAAGTAAACACAGAGTATCTGCCTCCCCCACTGCAGAGCTGTTCTCTGATAATATGCGAACATTCATCCACATCCCTTTGTGACTAGCCTTTGTTATCCACACTGACACAATCCAGAGCAGGGAACAGAAAATACACATGATATTATTCAAAAGTGAATCCCTTGCACATTCTGATATTCCTTCACTAACATCTGAATTTTAGAACTTCCTGTTTGAGCCATAAACAAAGAGGTTTCTAAGGATATATGGGGGGGGGAGGGAGGGAGAAAAGGAAGAAGGAAGGAAGGAAGGAAGGAAGGAGGAAAGGGGGAAAGGAGGTATCACGTGTAGCAGGTAAATACCAAATTAACAAGTTATGCTTTCATGTGCTTAGACTGTACATCCACCTTTTTTAAGGTCTTGAAAGCAATGAAATGGTTTGAATACCATGTGGAAAACTATCCTTTTCAAGTGGTATTTATAATCTTATTATTGAGACTTTTGTCCTGGGCTCAGGGGAAAAAACGTTTTCATTCAGGATCTATTACAGAGAATCTTGTACCTACCACTGAGATAAATTTCTTTGTGGACAATATAGGTAATATTCAGGGGTGGGTTCCACTTACCTTCGCCACCGGTTCGCATCGTGACATTTCACATGCGCGCGGGCACGGAGCTCGCGCGCACGCATGTCCCCTCGTGCAATTCTGCTTCCGTGCATGCTCAGCAGCTATAATCAGCCCGAAACACAGCTGAGGAGCTGATCAGCTGTGCTTCGGGCGAAGGAATAAACGTAAGTATAAACCCAGGGGCGGGCGGGAGGCCCCTTTTTCAAGCAACAGCAGAGGAAAAAACTTCAAAACATTAAAAAAAATGGGGGGGGAAAGGCGGTGCCCCGGACCAGCACCGACCGGACCGGATCTGTGACATCACCAATAGATCGCTACCAGTTCAGACAATCCAGTCTGAACCGACAGGAACCCACCCCTGGTAATATTCCATTTATAATGGAGAATAAATATTGTAGGAGTCTTCAGGGTACAAACTATTTGCAAATGATGTTGTATATACAGTAAATGCATGTTTTATTCAGGTTCTTAAAAGTACATGAGGGAAAAAAGAAATACATGAGGAACAATCCTTGAGAAAAAGAGAGAAACAAGAAACTTTTTTTTTTAAAAAAATATGGAATTTATAAAACTGTCCCATGCACAGTTTGTGATTCTGGGTAGGGTAGACTAAAAAGGACAAAACATATTATATATATATATATATATTACAGAATCATTATAACAAAACATAATCAACATATAGCCAGATGGGTATGGCAAATACTCCCACAACAGAATGGTGCTTCTATAAGATTTTGCTCCAATGTTTGAAAGAAAAACCAAATTTTCACATCTATGGAAGGATGACAGGCCTAAGGCCTTTAGTTCCAAAGAGCAGCTGGAGCAACGGAAAAGTCGTGTCTCCTAGTTCCATCAAATGACTCTGTATCAGAGAAGGGAAATTCTCTGTTCTTACAACATTTCATAGTATTGGTTTACAACACTTTATAGTATTGATTGGACAGCTGAAATGTTTTGGTTGGATATCCTGAAATGTTTGGACTTTGTTCCACTGAATTATTGTCATTGTTCCAAAAGACTGGTTTCCCATCTCTTATGTTTAGCCATATATCAGAGGCCACTAATAGCTTTGCTTTAATTTCCTTAGGTCTCCTTCCTTAGGGCATTTTCAGACAACCATGTTTTGTCAATTGCCGCTTCTGATTTCACAATTCAAACATATATAGAAGTGACAGGATATTCTGACTAATTCCATGTCTAATTGGGCATTATGGGAATGGGCAAGTTTACTCATCTGCAATCTATAGCTCACAAAAAAATAGTTAAACCAGCACTTGCTTTTTCTGGCCAATAGAAGTTGTCAGCCAAGCAACTGCCAGAGAATATTGAGTACATGATGTCACTCCTCAGTTCTATACCGAAACATACATCCTTTCCCTTTTACCAAAAACAAGTAACAGAAATTTAAATTGCTTTAGTATAAATCCTGAAGCTGTCATGAAATCCCAAACCTCATGAAATGCAAAATTAACCCATGGAATGGCAGCTATCATGACTTCTTGTATATATGATAACTGTAATGTATAATATACCAGACCATCTTATTTGTCTCTTGAGAAACCTATATGCGGGTCAAGAAGCAACAGTGAGAACTGGATACGGAACCACTGATTGGTTCAAAATTGGGAAAGGAGTTCAGCAAGGCTGTATACTGTTGCTCTGTTAACCTATTTAACTTATATGCAGAGCATGTCATGAGAAAGGCGGGGCTAGAGGAATCACAAATTGGAATTAAGATTGCTGGGAGAAATATCAACACCCTCAGATATGCAGATGATACCACTCTAATGGCAGAAAGTGAAGAGGAACTAAAGAGCCTCTTGATGCAGGTGAAGGTGGAGAGTGCAAAGGTGGCTTGAAACTCAACATTAAGAAAACTACGATCATGGCATCTGGCCCTCTCACTTCCTGGCAAATAGATGGGGAAGAAATGGAGGTAGTGACAGATTTTATTTTCCTGGGCTCCAAGATCATCGCAGATGGGGACTACAGCCAAGAAATTAAAAGACACTTGTTCCTGGGGAGGAACGCTGTGGCAAATCTAGACAGCATACTAAAAAGCAGAGACATCACCCTGCCAACAAAAGTGTGTATAGTCAAGGCTATGGTATTCCCAGTTGCAATGTATGGCTGTGAAAGTTGGACCATAAGAAAGGCTGAGCGCCAAAGAATTGAGGCCTTTGAACTATGGTGCTGGAGAAGACACCTGCGAGTCCCTTGGACTGCAAGGCGATCAAACCGGTCAGTCCTAGAGGAGATCAACCCTGACTGCTCTTTAGAAGGCCAGATCCTGAAGATGAAACTCAAATACTTTGGCCACCTAATGAGAAGGAAGAACTCACTGGAGAAAAGCCTAATGCTGGGAAAGATTAAGAGCAAAAGAAAAAGGGGAAGAGAGAGAATGAGGTAGCTGGATGGAGTCACTGAAGCAGTCGCCTTGAGCTTAAATGGATTCCCGGGGATGGTAGAGGACAGGAAGGCCTGGAGGAAAGTTGTCCATGGGGTCGCGATGGGTCGGACACGACTTCACAACTAACAACAACAAATGTATGAAAGTGAAGAAGGAAAAGGAGCAAGAATCAGATTTGTGATTATTCATTCAGTGCCACCATTAAAATGTAAATATTGTTCCTCTGGTTTCAGTTTGTTATTTTAATGCACAGTGTGATTGATTGATTGATTGATTGATTGATTGATTGATTGATTGATTGGCTGATTGGTTGATTTTGCTACTTTAAGAGGTATACACTCTCCATACCAGATCCTGAAAGGCAGGATGGACTTTAAAATTGAATAAATGAATACTGTAATCAAATCCTTATTTTAAAAGGAAGTGCAAATGTTATCTCTATGAAAACTACAGGTCCAACTGCCATTTAAAGCTAACACAATTAATTTACACAAGCACAGAATGAATAAAGTAACTCCACCCCACCCCAGGGATTCAGGGATTTGATGATTTGGATTATTTGGAGTTTGAGGCCTCATAACAAGTTTGATTATATTTTGGGAGTCTAACATTACTAAAATAGTGACTGTCTCCTGTTCTAGATATTTCTATCCTCCTTTCCCTCAAAAGACCTTTAAATGAATTCTCTGAAATTTGAAAAATTAAGCCACAAGTGTGTCTCACCTCATGCTGTTTTATAGAAATGTCACTATATTCCCATTTAAACTTTTAGATGTGGCTTTAAGTGGACTTTCTTTTCAGATGGGTAATATTTTTACAAAAATGAAGATAGGAGAGATGATAAGATCTGAGTTGTGCATAATTAATTTATTTTCAGAGTTCATTACCACAAAATAGAGGATACTTGGATAGTTTTAAAAGAGGGTTGAATAAATGCACGGAGCCCCAGTTTTTCAAGGACCATCAGTCTTACAGAATCACTGTTATCCCCAGATTGGATACAATTTCCATTTGCAAGGAAACAATAGGAGGAAAGGATTATAATTCCAGTATGTGCTTGCAAACACCTCCAAAGCAATCAGTTAGACATTGAGGGGAACCCCAATGCCAGATTAGAAAGGGCACTTTTCTGATTCAACAGGGCCATTCTTATCATCTTAAAAGAGAATCAATTCTTGGTGAGGTATATATGTTAATATATAATGCATATAAACATCCATAATAATCTTAATATGGTTATTGTTAAAAGTCATATATCTCTGACTGCAAAGATGAGAAAGAGGAAGAGAGGGTGATGAGTAGATAGTAAACCTATTGAAAAATGGTAGGAAAAAGTTGGGGCTAAGGGGAAGGAAGTTCTATATAAGTTCTATATAAAGTTCTATATAAAATTATAGTTTAATATGAAGTCCTACCCTTGGGATATTTCCCCCCGATTTCTTATGGGATGAACAAATCAGGGTTTCTGGCTTGAATGTAATACCAAACAATAACTATAACATGGTTAGCTCTTTTTTTGTTGTTGTTCCCATTAGAAGAAACAATTCTTCCGTACTTGAGATATTATTATTATATATAAATAAATAGCCCCATTATGTACTTGAGCAATTCAAACAATATAATCTCCCCTTAAACATTTCAATTAAGTGAAGAAGTCGGCATAGTATAACTCCATCACTTCCTAGGTATAAAATGGATTTCATATGACATTTTGTAGGTAATGATAATGATAATGATACATACACTTCATATTATGCTGTTCCAACTAGATATGGTTATCTGGGCAGAAAATATCTGCAAGACCAGCAGATGGTAGAAATGGGCACTTTGTACTCTTTGGTGCCCTCTAGTGGCCATCTACAAATTTGCAGCCCAAATCTGGTAACCCTACATTATTGTCTGGGAGGGAGAAATTCCAAACAAATAAGCTAAGAAAAGGTGAAGTTTTCAAATCTCTGTGCTTGAAAGTTTCAGTCCAGACTGACCATTGCCTCCCTAGTGGTACATATACATTAGAGTCAGTTTGGTATAGTGGTTAAGGCTACAAACCTGGAGACTATGAGTATTTGTTCTGCTTTAGCCATGAAAGCCAGCTGGGTGACTTTGGGCCGGTGAGTCTCTCTCAGCCCAACCTCCCTCACAGGATTTGGGAAAAATAGAAGGAAGGAAGAGCTTTAGGTAAATTCCTTACCTCAAATTATTTCTAAAAATAATAAAGGCAGGATATAAATAAATAAACAAATGGCAAAATGTACATTTTTTAAAAGACAAGGAAGTGTGTTTATAATTCTGTCAATAATACCCAGAAATAAGTTGCACAATATGAATAATGTATATTGTTTAGTTTAGCTCTTAGTTTCAGAACGGGAAACACTGATTTTCAGTGCAATAAATGCTAAAATACATCACAGAATAGAGGAATACTACTGTGAAGAGATTCCTAAAAATAAGATAAACCTATAACATAGATTATATATACTCATTTGCTTAAAAAGAAAGGAAAATTGTATTAGCCTTTTTTCACTCTGTGATTTAATTTGGCCAGATAGTATTCTCCTTGATTGTCTCAACTGACACCAATAGCTACACATCATCAATATGAACAACCGCAGATATGACACCATTTTAATGGTGGAAAATGAGGAACTAAAGACAGTGGTGGATTCCTACCGGTGCGGTCCACTCTATCACACCGGTAGCGGTGGGCTGGTGACATCATCAAGAGGCTACTGACCTGGTGCGGTCGGTTGCCGGTGCTTAGGAGCCGTCATCATTTTTTGCAAATTTTTTGATGATTTTTTGCTTCTGCGCATGCGCAGAAGCAAAATCGCGCCAAAATCTTGCGAGGGGATGTGCGCGCGCGTGAGATTTCAGTGAGATTTCACTTTTGTGCATGCGCAGAAGCAAAATCACGTGAGGGGGCGCACACACGCACCAAATGCACACACACACATGCACGAAACGTGGTAATGCGCGTGCAGTGCACCAGTAGCAAGGTAAGTGAGCAACCCGCCCCTGACTAAAGAGCCTCTTGATGAGGGTGAAAGAACAGAGTGCAAAAGTTTGTTTGAATCTCAACATTTAAAAAAACTAAGATCATGGTGTCCAATCCCATCACTTCCTGGCAAATAGAAGGAGGGGGGAATGGAAACAGTGACAGGTTTTATTTTCGTTGACTCCCAGATCACAGCAGAAGATGATTAAAACCATGAAATTAAAAGATGCTTGCTCCTTGGGAGAAAAGCTATGACAAACCTAAACAGCATATTAAAAAACAGAGACATCTATATGGACCTTTGCCAACAAAGGTCCCATATAATCAAAGTCTATAGTAGGAAGGTTGAGCGCCAAAGAATTAATGCTATTGAATTGTGGTGTTGTAGAAGTCTCTTGAGAGTCCCTTGGAATACAAGGAGATAAAATCAGTCAATCCTAAAGGAAATCAACCCTGACTGTCCTTTGGAAGAACAGATACTGAAACTAAAGTTCAAATACTTTGGCCACCAAATGAGAAGAGAGGACTCATTGGAAAAGAATCTGGTGGTGGGAAAGATTGAAGGCCAAAGGAGAAGGGGATGGCAGAGGATGAGATGGTTAGATAGTGTCAACAACACAGCGGGCATCAATTTGAGCAGACTCAGTGTGGACTGTGGAGGATGGGTGTGTGTGTGCTATGGTCCAGGGGATCACAAAAAAGTTGGACATGAATAGCAACAACAAGAGCTACACATCAGCTGATATTCAACTAGGTCCATTTCTTTTGTATTTTGACAGAAGATGGGCTTTGAGGATAGTAGATGGAATCAGTGAGATGCACCAGGCTTACATTCTGCAGAGATAAATGTCTCCGGATTGGGGCAACTTTACTTGCCTATTAAATGTATTCTTCTCCTGTTAGGACAAAATACATGCGAACTGTCTACCTATAACGTGTATATTTGCTTATAGAAGACTGAAGTCTTCTGATTTTTACACAGTGTAGAAGTTTAGATGACTGCCAACTTGAGCTCAGAGGAAAAGTATCTGAATTTTCATTTTACCATTGAATAAATAACCTTCTGCCCTTTCCCTTTCCCTTTCTTTTCTTTTCTTTTCTTCTTTTCTTTTCTTTTCTTCTTTTCCTTTCTTTTCTTTTCTTTTCCTTTTCTTTCATTTTTATGGTAACCATAAGAAACATAGTTAGATAACCTTTTGATTTAGATCTTTCACCTTTTTGACTGTAGAGAAAGACTAGATTATTTATAACCATGGAAGTGTGAGCTTTTCAGATGACAAATTGATCTACTTTTTAGAGTCTTCACCTTTAGACATATCCAGAATGCAAGCTTTTTGATCCTTGGTGGCTTGTAAATTTCTAGAAACAGCTTATCTGCTGAAGCAAGCTTTATGATCACTCCTTACATTATGTGCCTGATATTAGTAGGCGACTGGGACTTTTCTTTCTATTGTACCAATAAGGAGGTTCTAAGACTTGAAGACTGTGAGCTAATAAATGCGTTGAGAAATTGAGCATTTATTGGAAGTGGGAATAAGCATTGAATTCAGTGGCATTTACATTTCATATTCGAGAAGGTTTCTCTGTGCAGTTGCTATGAGTTGACCCCAATTTGATGGCGCATAATCAACATTTACTTTTATTTTTTAAATCTTTTTATCTTGGAAAGTTTTCATTCCACTTTCTCTTTGGAAGGTATCAGTACAGCAGAAGAACAAATAAACGAAATTAAAGTTGATGTTTGAACTTTGCATTTATCCACAGATCTGTGTAACATAACTGTAGTACTTCTGAAGAGTTACACACTACTCTGGCATCACTGAGATTCATTAACTCTATCTCACTTTAAACTGAAATGTTATTCAATGTCTTCTCAAAGCCACCACAAAGAAGAATTTATTTAGAAAAATTACAATGCCCTTTTAAGTTACAGTAAGCATTGAGAAGTGTAGGAAGTGATTCATATCATCATAAAATTAGATCCATATGTATGGGTTTCATCTCTTAAAAGAGGGGAAGGTTTCCATCTCCTAAACATTATGTCACAGCTAGTGAAAGAGCATAAGACAGCATCCATAATCATATCTTTTCTCCCCCCTTACTGAAACATATACAATTAGTCAATGAACCTTAAAATTGTGAAAAATATATATATATATATATATATATATATATATATATATATATATATATATATATATATATATATATATATATATACACACACACACACACACACACACACACACACACACACACACACACACTAGATTTACAGCACTACACATTTCACAATGTTGCAATGCTGTCTTCAATTCAGCCGCTTCATATTGAAATTTCACACACAATAATTGGCTGACCTTCACAGCTATGGTAGAAACTAATTAAAGCTGTAAGGCTTTGCTAGCTATTCTTTTTGTGTGAAATGTGAAGTTTGGTGATAATGAAATATGGGGTACAGATGTTATTGTCTCAGATAGACTATGCCTTTGGTTCACACTAATGAAGAGCAGCAATTATTAAACAAGGAGTATTTTAACCATTCATGATTTGAGTCTTGCAAGAATAATCTTTTTTCCCCCCAGTATCTTGCAATATCCTATATAATTAAGGAGAAAAATACAATGCTTGCTGTACAAATAACAGATGGCTGTATCATTTTATTTTTAGTTTTGTGGTTCGTAGATCTTAAATTGTGGGAAAGAAATTATATAGATGTCTACACATATAAATTGACTTGTTTGCTTTATTTTGGAGAAGAAAAAATAAACACATTTGAGTTTTATATTGCTAAGAGAAATTTACTCTCATTTACTTTAAATTTATCTGCCTGCTCTATAGGGCTAATTGTAGCACTTATGTTACATAAAACCAGTCACCCTAAATAGTTTGCCTCTAGACAAAATTGTCTCTGGGTTCTTATAATAAAGTATCTTTCAACAATGACTGAAGACACAGAATAAGAATAAAAAGGATTTTCATGGTAGGATTTTATTCTCTGGTAGTCTACTACTACAGTTCTTAGTTTGGAAGTTACAACGGTACTGAAAAAAGTAACTCGCAACAGAATACCTTACGCAACCAGACTTGAAATCCTGGGCTTAGAAAGCTTAGAACTACGTCGCCTTCGGCACGACCTAACCATAGCTCATAAAATTATCTGCTACAACGTCCTTCCTGTCAACGACTACTTCAGCTTCAACCACAACAATACACGAGCACACAACAGATACAAACTCAAAGTGAACCGCTCCAAAGTTGACTGTAGAAAATACAACTTTAACAACAGAGTGGTTAATGCCTGGAACTCACTACCTGACTCTGTGGTTTCATCACCAAACCCCCAAAACTTTACCCTTAGACTGTCCACTGTTGACCTCACCCGATTCCTAAGAGGTCAGTAAGGGGCGTACATAAGCGCACCAGCGTGCCTACCGTCCCTGTCCTAATGTTCCCTTTTATCAGTATCCATCTTATGTATATAAACAATGTTATATCTATGTATGTTACCAATACATACTTGACAAAATAAATAAATAAACAAACAAACAAACAAACAAATAAATAAATAAATAAATAAATAAATAAATAAATAAATAAATAAATAAATAAATAAATAAATAAACATTTTTTACATGTATGACCATTGCAGTATCCCCATGGTCAAAATTTGGATGTGTGGCAAACTGGCATGTATTTATAATGGTTGCAGTGTTCTACTAGGATCATGTGATCACCTTTTGCAACCTTCTGACAAGCTACTAACTTAACAACTGCAGTAATTTGTTTAACAACAATGGAAGAAAGGTCATAAAATGGAACAAAACTCACTTAAGAGTTTTAATAGCATGCACAGAGGGTTGTTTGCCAGCCGTGGCTACCAGAGAATCAGTTCGGGGGCGTGAACAGCTGGCCATCGCTGCCGGTTCGGCAAGTGGGTGCAAATTTCTGTCACCGGTTCAGGCGAACCGGTACGAAACGGCAGCCACCCACCACTGGGTAGACTCATGTAAAGAATGTTTAACTTGCTTATCTTCTATTTTCTAGTTTTGATGGGATCTAGGAACAGTAGTTGGTTTAGCAGATGGATTTCAAATCACCAGAAATATGGGGCTAACTATTTATTGCCTGATTCTTCTTCCTATCAGACTTTTGGGGAAATATTCAGCACAACCGAACTCCTGTTCTGGTAAGACCTGATTTGCACATTTGCAAACATTTTGTAAATTTTCCATGTATTAGAATTATAGGTCGTTTGCAGAATTTGAGTAATAGTAGTTAGTATTAACATTATTATCTCTAATAATCAAACAAGACTGGAAAGTTTTGAAATCAAAGCTAAATAGTGGAAACATCTTTAAAGCAGTTAATACTTGTGCATTCCCTGTTACTCAATATACAACAGAAATAGTTGACTGGACCCAGTTGGAATTTGATAACTTGGATCAGAAGAAAACTAGTAATGATGCATAATCCTATACACCCAAAAGGCAATATTGATGAGGGGGTAGAAGATTACTACAGCTGAAACAAACTGTGGAAGAAGAAAAACATGGCTTGAATGGCTACATTAAGAAAAGTCAAGAACCTTTGCTGAGGGAAACCAGTCAAGGAAAGTCTTGAAAACAATAAGGTGAAGTCTGAAAATAGAAAAGAAACAATTGAAAACTGATTTGTTAATTGGAAAAGCAAGCCGATCAATGGTCAATATTTTAACATTATAGATGCAAAAGCTGATAAAACCCTTGCATGGTTGAGATCAGGAGTGTTAAAGAAAGAATCTGAAGACTAAATTTTAGCAGTACAAGAACAGGCTTTGCCAATTAATTGTGTGAAATTGAACATTCAACATGTAACAAATAACAAATAACAGCAAATGTGCCCTTTGTAGTAAAAAGAATGAAGCAATTGACCATTTGATTGGTAGTTGCAGTAAAATTTCACAAACGGACTACAATCAGTGTCATGACTGAGTTGCCAAAATTATGCATGGGAAATTTTGCCAGAGTTTTAGATTTGAATGTAGTAAAAACTGTTGGAACTATCAAGTTGAGACAATTTTGGAAGATGACCAAGTAAAAGATGTAATGGTATGTTAGGATAAGTTTAAAACTATGAAAAAGCACATGCTAAAAAAATGGGCGAGGAGTAGAATTAATGACTATGGAATCACCTCATCATTTCACCAGATAAATAGAAGCTAACAATTTCCCTTCCTAAAAGTATCCATGACAAATTTATTCTATACTTGTACCTAATATCAAAAACATCATCAAAAAAGCACAACAAAGAATGTTCTTTCTGCGCCAACTCAGGAAGCTCAAACTGCCCAAGGAGCTGCTGATACAGTTCTACAGAGGAATTACTGAGTCTGTCATCTGCACCTCTATAACTGTCTGGTTTGGTTTTGCAACCCAACAAGACAGACACAGACTTCAGAGGATAATCAGAACTGCAGAAAAAACAATTGCTACCAACCTGCCTTTCATTGAGGACCTGTATACTGCACGAGTCAAAAAGAGGGCTGTGAAAATATTTACAGACACCTCACATTCTGGACACAAACTGTTTCAACTCCTACCCTCAAAATGACACTATAGAGCACTGCACACCAGAACAACTAGACACAAGAACAGTTTTTTTCCCAAACGCCATCACTCTGCTAAACAAATAATTCCCTCAACACTGTCAAACTATTTACTAAGTCTGCACTACTATTAATCTTCTCGTCGTTCCCATCACCCATCTCCTTCCACTAATGACTGTATGACTGTAACTTCATTGCTTGTATACTTACAATTTATATTGACTGGTTCCTAATATGATTTGATTGCTTATTTGTACCCGGACTATCATTAAGTGTTGTACCTTATGATTCTTGATGAATGTATCTTTTCTTTTATGTACACTGAGAGCATATGCACCAAGACAAATTCCTTGTGTGTCCAATCACACTTGGCCAACAAAAAATTCTGTTCTATTCTATTCTATTTAATAAGCATGGTGTAAATGATTTACATGGAAGTTTGATTTGTAAAATATAAGGGATTATTTTATAATTATTCCACGGGTCTTAATTTCCCAGAAGCTCTGGTCTCAGAAAGGCAGTCTTGAGAAGGTCCTCATTTGACTTGAACAACTTAAGAGAATCTCTTTTTTAAAAAAAAAGATGACAAATTTAGAATTAAATATGGAGTGTTCAAAAATAAAACTATAGCTTAGGTCTGAATTTTAGTAATTGACACCAATAATGTGGCAACATTAAATCATTCATGTTTTTATAGTGAATAAGTCTTTATACTTGTAAATATGTTAAAGGAAGAGCATGTAGGTGGTAGAAGAATTATGCTAGGGTTTTAACAGCTAATAAATCTTTATTTGAGCAAGGGACCTCTAAAATTTAATTAGGCATACAAAAGCAGAGATCATTCAGAGGGTAGAAATGTACCAGTACTCACAGGAAGAAACATCTGCTTTGTAGAAATTCTTTTTAGATTAGAATTTACTCTTCGGTTCCTAGGTCAATAAAAAAAAATAGTTACCATATTAGAATTGCAAATTGGAGAAGGAGGGTTTCTGCTCCACACATCTAATAAAGAAGTGTGTGAAAATAATGTGATTCTGTTCTGTATCCTAACATCTTAACTGTCTTATGCAGAAGACAAGGAAAAGAATTTGCCATGAAACTTCCACAACGGATATGAGGAAAAGAAGGATCTGTGTTTTGTTTAAAAATTAGATAGCCATCACTCTTGGCCAGAGAATTGAATGCAGATTAAGTGATGCCTGACAAGCTTAAAACCCAATTATTTCAATGGGAGCTATACATGACTGTCATCGTTTGACACCAGCTGAACATGAACCAGTGTTAGCATTTGTATAAACCAATCAAAAGCCTATATGGAGACAAATAGAGACAGCTCTGGCTCCATACTGTTCCCATGGAGCACCAGGCTTACCTTTTACTGGACTCACCCAGTGCATCAGTGATACGGTGTCTTCTTGCAGAGCTGCAATATTGGCTCCTCCTGAATACAGTAATTGATGCTGGAATGCCTATAAGAATTTTGGATTCATCTTCAAGGCTTACTTCTGGGGGGGGGGGTGTTTCATGCTAAATAGACATATATAGAATTGCATTGCAAAGGTGAATATGGGGTGCTGCCCCTGGTACTTTCTTCTTTTAGGCACCAGAAGCTTTGGAATAAGTCTGTATGTGCACACAATCTGTAAATACATTGGTACCTATGGTAGGTATTCAACAGCTTTGGAATTCATCAAATTTGATACACAATGCATTTTGACAGGAAATTTTTGTCCTGGTACTCATTGTTTGTTTGGTACTCAATGAACAAGCTAGAACTTGTTGGTGTCGGCTGCCTTGTGACTCACTACATTATTCCTTATGGGGAGGGGAGTTTAGTTGTTGATTGAGGTGTTGATAAACAGCTATTACGTTGTTGGCTGTTATTTTCTTGTGCTGCTAAGTCCTTGCCTCCTAAATACATGATAAGATGGTGGTAAATCAGCATTCCTGTTGACTGATGAGGGACCCATTTCCTGGGCTTCAATCACTTCCCTGGATGTTTTTGTACCTGCTTGTCCACCAATCTTAATGTCAGGCCTGGAAGCCATCTTGGGCTAAGGCCACAGACCCGGCCAGCTCCCAAACCTATAGTGGTGCAAGGGGAAACCCATTATGAAGTAAAAATAATTCTAGACTCTAGATTGTTTAGAGGGCGGTTACAGTATTTAGTTCATTGGAAAGGATACCCTTTGTCTGAAGCTACTTGGGTTAAAAGCTGGGACTTAAAGGCAGACAGATTGGTGAAGCAATTCCATGACAAATATCGTGATAAGCCAAAGGATCCCCTTGTGGGGGAAGAAGTGGTTAGATATAATTGGTTAACCCCCTATGTTGCAGGATTTGATCATTGTATAAGGGGGGCAGCCTGTCAGGCCTGGAAGCCAGCTTGGGCATTGGATCTTCAGGCCTGTCACATTTAGTGCTGTGGGAAACCGGGATGGGGGATTGTATGGAGCGGGGGAGATATATAGTCATCATAACATTCCTTTCTCTGAGAGTCAAGGCCACTCTGCCCTGCACCTGGAGGGGTGTGGCTGGAAGGCATCTCCAGTTGGGATGGTGCATTGATTGGACCATGTGATAGCAATAGCAATAGCACTTAGACATATACCGCTTCATAGTGCTTTACAGCCCTCTCTAAGCGGTTTATAGAGTTCAGCATATTGCCCCCAACAATCTGGGTCCTCATTTTACTGACCTCAGAAGGATGGAAGGCTGAGTCAACCTTGAGCCAGTGAGATTTGAACAGCTGAACTGCTGAACTAGCTGTCAGCTGAAGTAGCCTGCAGTGCTGCATTTAACCACTGCGCCACCTTGGCTCTTACAAGGACATGTGGACATGTGGGTGCAGGGGAAGGGACTTGGACTTTCTTTTGGGTGGGGAAAACCCGGGAGCTTTCAGATTCTGGTTTTCCCAGATGTGCCAATATGACATCTCTAATAAAATGGAACATTGAGGAATGCCTAGCCTCGGAATCTTCTTTTATTGGGGGTGTTACTTGGAACCCTGACATTAACCCGAATCTCCTTTAAAATTCTAACCAGCTCCCCAAACTCCGGGGTGCTGTCCTGGGTCCTGAGTCCTGAACATTGACCCAATACTGGGTGGCGTGAAAACTCAGGGAAGATGGAGGAAGACAAGGCGGCCATGGAGGGAGCCACAGGGGCTTGCTTGCAATTTATGTTGAGACCATCTACTCCCCTTCCCAAGCTGTGGAAGTGAAGATGGTTGTGGAAGCGGAGCACCAGCTGGGTGCCCGGCCCAAAGAGCCAGTGCCTGGGCAAGCCGCTCAGTCAGATCTTACTCTATGGAGCAAGGCTGCAGGAGCCGCACTACCCCAGAAGGCAATGGCCGGAGAGATGCTGTCGAGCCAGTGAATGGGAGTGAGTAGAGTGGACCAGACCCCAGCCTACAAATGGAGGGCATCGGGACTGGCAGACCCCAGATGTTCTCGGGAATGGGGATTCCCGCTGCCATCACACAGCCAGTCATTAGCGAGCCTTCCAGAGCAGTTCGGCCAACTCAACGTGGGCAGCAACACTCAGCTGCCTGGGGCTGGGCAACCCCAGTGGACCCTGGGTCAACCCACATTCACCTTTCCGAGCCTTGAAGCCGCAGCGCTACCGAGTGGAGCGTTGGCCTCCTTTTATTCGGCATGAAGTGGATCATGCTACAGCCTCACACATTGGGCCTGATCTACTGAGGAAACAGCCCTTACTGGATTCGGAGTGGGGCAGCAGCAGAGCCCAATGACTTATCTCAGTCCGGCGCTGCAAGGACCACAACTAGGACTGTTAGGACCTACTACTCAGCCCCAGCAGCCCATTCTCAGACTGCCTCCAGCCAACCAAATTCCCCCTGGGTGGGCATTCTACCTCGGCCAGGGGTGGGTACAATACTAGTGGACACCCACTCCAATTCTGCAGCCCATACCGATCCAGCAACCAGTGCCATTCCAGCCACCAGTCATGGCCCTGCTGCAGGGGGAAATAGAAGCCGTCATAGACACTGGCTGCACCAGATGTCTAATCAGCCTCCCCATAGTTGAACAGCTTGGCATAAGCACGAGGCCCATAGCACACCCCATCAGCTTTGAGCAGGTTGATGGGACACTAATAGGTGGAGCCCCAGCACGCTAGTGACAGAACTTGTCAGGCCAGAAAAGGGCCGGCACCGAGAACTCATCTGATTCATCATCGTTCCAAAAATGACTGAATCGATTATCTTGGGCCTCGCATGGCTGGACAAATGGGGACCCACCATCACGTGGGAGGAAGGCTACAGGAAACTAAGAATAGGTATCGGGCTGCTACCACCCATTAAGCTGGACCATTGTCAAAAGACCATGAACTCCAGCAGTGCCAAAGAGCCCGAAACTGCAGCCCCTGCTGCAAACGGACTACCCGGCAGCCCACAAGTGCCAAGGGAATACCGGGACCTGTCGGGGGTCTTTAGCGAGGAAGACTACAACTTCTTCCCCCCTCACCACCCAACAGACTGCACGATCGAATTTGTGCCGGGAGCCAAGCTGTATGAGCCAAAGATGTACTCCATAACTCCCAAAGAAATGGAAGAACTAAGGAAATACATTGATGCCAATCTGGAGTGGAGATTTATCCAGCCAGCAAAGTCCAGAGAGGTGGCCTCTGTGCTGTTTAAAGAGAAAAAAGATGGGTGTGTGTGAGGCTTTGCATTGATTTTTGTGGAGAACACCTACCCCCTCCCACTCATGAAAGACGTGCTAAGTAACTTAACTTAACCAAGGGCAAGGTATTCACCAAACTAAACTTGAGAGAAGCCTAATATCGCATAAGAATCAAAGAAGGGGATGAATGGAAAACTGCCTTTAACTGCCCGTTGGCAGCTTCCAGTTCAAAGTCATGCTGTTTGGTCTACAAGGAGCCCCCAGTCTTCATGCAACTAATAAATGAGGTGCTTCATGAGCACCTATACAAGGGGGTCCTAGTTTACCTAGATGACATTCTCATATTCAGCAAAACTCTCGAAGAGCGTGTAAAACTTGTGCGGCAAGTGCTGAAAAAACTCTTAGCCGCCAAACTCTACGCAAAGCTGTCAAAATGTGAATTTCACAAGACCTCCCTAGATTACCTAGGCTACTGAATATCCAGTGGAGGGGTGGAAATGGATCCAGGGAAATTGAAAGCGGTGCTGGACTGGCAAACCCCATGCACCCGCAAACAGCTTCAAAGCTTCCTGGGGTTTGCAAACTTTTACAGCCAATTCATTCCAGCTTTCGCAGAAGTCGGTCTCCCCTTAACAGAACTGCTGAAAACTGGACCTCCTCCCACAAAACCGCAGCTGACTCAACCGCTTGCCTGGTCAATGGACTGTCAAAGAGCTTTTGAAAAATTAAAGCAACTCTTCGTGGAGGAACTGATCCTCCAGCACCCAGACCTAGAAAGACAGTTCATCATCCAAGCAGATGCTAGCGACGTAGCCATAGCTGCCGTGCTCTTGCAAAAGGACCCACAAGGACAGCTCCTGCCTTGTGCATATGTGTCTAAGAAGCTCATCGACACAGAGAGGAGGTGGGCTATTTGGGAAAAAGAAGCCTACGCAGTCCGCTGTGCCCTCCTTTCCTGGAGACATTTTCTTGAAGTGGGTAAAGTGCCTTTCGAGGTCTGGACTGATTACAAAAACCTTGAAGCCCTAAAAACCCCTAGAAAACTATCTCCCAAACAGATCTGTTGGGCACAAAACTTCAGATGATTCAACTTTGAGCTAAAGTACATCCCAGTGGGAAAAAATCTGTTTGCCAATGCCTTACCAAGAAAACGGCAGTTTGATAGCCATAGGGAAGAAGTTGTTCATGCCATCATTCCCCCTGCACAGCAAGTCATGCAAGTTATCACCAGAGGCCAAGCCAGGCGGCCACCAGACCCCAGATGGGACAAACAGACAGCAGCACTGGAAACCACACTTCCAGCTGACCACTGGCTCACAGACAATAGAGATGTCTTGACCATGAGGGATGGACTAGTATGGAAGAGGTCCAAACTGTATGTCTCAGCCAGATTGAGAATGGACATGCTACAGCGCAGCTATGACTCGAAGCTGGCTGGCCATTTCAGGTTCCTGAAAACCCTGACTAGGAGACAATTCTGGTGGCCTAAGATGAAAGCGGATGTGGAGGACTACGTAAAAAGCTGTGCCACTTGTGCTGCCATGAAAATGAGATCAGGAAAGCCCCCTGGACTCCTTCAACAAATGGCAAGCCCCAGCAGACCTTGGGAGGAAATCACAATGGACTTTATAGTCGAGCTCCCAGAGAGTGGGGGAAATACAGTGATTTGGACAGTAATCGACTTATTTTCTAAGCAGGCCCACTTTACTGCTTGCTCAGGATTGCCCTCTGCAAAGAAGCTTGCAAAGATGTTCATCAAACAGATTTACCATTGCATGGGATACCCCGCCAGGTAATCTCAGATCGAGGAGTCCAATTCACTGCTAAGTTTTGGAGAGAGTTCCTGAAATCGGCCGGATCCACACAAGGACTTAGCTTGGCTTTCCATATGAGTATGAACGGAGTGAGGGGAATGAGCGACTGCAATGGTGGAGCAATATATAAGATGCTATGTGGAATACCTACAAGAGAACTGGGCAGAGAACTGCATTGTTATAAGTAGTAGCTTATAACAACGCAGTGCATAGCAGCACCGGATTAACCCCTTTCCAGATCACCAGTGGCATGGATATTGTCCCTATGCCTGAACTACCCAGAGAACCACCCTCCTCCATGACTTCGACTAAGTGGATGGAGTCGCTGAGGGAGGGGTGGAAGAATATGAAAACCACACTAGCAGAAGCAGCTGAAAAGTATAAGAAGCAAGTGGATAAACACCGATCTCTCCAATCCCCCTTCCTTGTGGGAGATCGGGTTTATCTATCAACTAAATATATAAGACTGAAGCTGCCCAGTAAAAAGCTGAGACCTAAGTTTTTAGGTCCTTTCCCCATAGTGAAAGTAATTAACCCAGTGACAGTTCAGCTTAGCCTCCCACACATACTAGGGAAAGTACATCCTGTCTTTCACTGCAGTTTGCTAAGGCTAAGGCCACAGACCCGGCCAGCTCCAAAACCCACAGAGGTGCAAGGGGAAACCCATTATGAAGTAAAAAGAATTCTAGACTCTAGATTGTTTAGAGGACAGTTACAGTACTTAGTTCATTGGAAAGGGTACCCTTTGTCTGAAGCTACTTGGGTTAAAAGCTGGGACTTAAAGGCAGACAGATTGGTGAAGCAGATTTGCTTATCATGATAAATATCCTGATAAGCCAAAGGGTCCCCTTGCAGGGGGGAAGATGTGGTTAGATATAATTGGTTAACCCCCTATGTTGCTCTCATTGCAGGATTCGATCATGAGGGAGGGCAGCCTGTCAGGCCTGGAAGCCATCTTGAGCATTGGATCTTCAGGCCTGCCACATTTAGTGCTGTGGGAAACTGGGAGGGGGGAATTGTATGGAGCTGGGGAGATATATAGTCATAATAACATTCCTTTCTCCGAGAGTCAAGGCCACTCTGCCCTGTACCTGGAGGGGTGTGGCTGGAAGGCATCTCCAGTTGGGATGGTGCATTGATTGGACAATGTGATGGACATGTGGGTGCAGGGGAAGGGACTTGGACTTTCTTTTGGGTGGGGAAAACCTGGAAGATTTCAGATTCGGGTTTTCCCAGATGTGCCAATATAACATCTCTAATAAAATGGAATTTTGAGGAATGCCTGGCCTCGGAGTCTTCTTTCATTGGGGGTGTTACTTGGAACCCTGACACTTAATAGCTGCAAGTTTCCCCTCTATGTCTTTTATCTGAGCAGTAGATTCATATTCAACCATAGCCCATACAACAGGCAATGGGCACTGGGAGAATTCTTTTATTTTTTTTTTTAGCACAAGCCATCTTTGTTTGAATGAGTTTCCATGTGAAAAATCAGTTTCATCACTGCATAAACTTCCCACTACTATGACATTAAGGGGAGTGCTTGGTAACTATTTTTCCCTAGAGCAGAATGTGCTTAGTGAAAGGAGAAGTGAAGCTAGGAGAATCTATGAATTCTTTTTATTAACTTGGGCCACACCATTTTCTGACCTCATACCTATAGCAGAACAGGGATCAGGAATGGGAACGGCATAACTGATGATGACACACTTTCTGTGGTCTTGAAGACTGTAGGTAGCATCTTCATTCAGCTGTCAAAAAGAGCCCAAATATTCACAAATGCCCATCATGCATCCTCATCATCATCCTCATCATCATCCTCATCCTCATCATCACTTCTCAGTCCTTTTTACTAGAATAAAGTGTACAGTAATTTCAAAGCTTCAATTTACTAATGCATTGGTTTCCAGATAGTGCTGATGTTTCACCAGCCATGTTACTAGCTTCTTTAGAGTAGAGCTGAAACAGATTTGAAACAGCAGATCTGTGCAATGTCCTATTATTGATATTGATTTTAACTGAACACTTTCATCTTTTATGCAGAACAGGGATCAGGAATGGGAACGGCATAACTGAGTGTTATGCTTCTCATCCAAGAGGCTTCTTCCATTCTTGGATAAGAAGTAAAACGCCTCCAAAGAAAAACAAAGAAAGTCCAGTTTTGAAAAAGCACCTTTGGGACAATCATGACCTGGGTGATTGAAAATCTCCATAGATACTTACTATATTTCTTTTCTCCTTCTTTTTTCCTCTCAGACACACAGACACTTTTCTCATACATAGGTTGTACTGCATTTAAATAAATTAGGTTTTTAAAGAGGTTAAGAGTGGTGTATATGCACACATGTGTGTGTGTGTTCATTTGTTAGTAAATATATTTTAAATATTATTCTGAGGGATACATTGTTAATACACATCTTTCTTATCCCTTCTTATGTGCTGGATACAAATTGATGGTGACATAACAGGGGACTTTATGACTAAATATTAAGGCCCTGTTTATGCAGTTGAACTGTTGATTTATTTTTTGTTTATGGTGGAAAATATACTGAAGGGGGAAAATGTTTAGTATTGAAATTTTATGATAATAGTCAAGTGCCTGCTATACCATTGGCAAATCTCTATGGCCCCTTCTCACTTGTGTTTACATATTCCTGGATTTTGACACATACAGCTGGGTTACATTTTATAGCAAGTTGTTCCTTTTCTTCCCATTTGTTTTTAAAATTTAGTAACTTGAAAGTTGGCCACATCTGGAAGCAAATTTTCTGCGTCAAATTCCACAGCACAAGCTTATGTGAAAAGAGTTTCTTCCCTGTGGGTTAAAAGTATTCTCAAGTGTCGGTCAAGCATCCCCATGGGATAGGAAGAATGTAATAAATATTTCCCTGTAGATTCTCGACTTAACTCCCTTCTCCTCAATAGTTTTGTTGCTTTTTTTTTTACTTTCTTTTATTTAATATGGTAAGTACTTAGTATATACAAGCAATAGCCTTTTATTTTATTTTTATGCACACCTTTGTTTCTGAGCTTTAAAGAATTCTCCAACCAGCCGATGAATATTCTGAGGAAATCATCAAAAATAATTTGATATCTGTTTGTTTAATCTCCAACTGCTCTACTGCCACAGCTATTCATTGCTTAACATAGCTAAGAAAATAAAATCTACTCTCCTTTAGGAATACAGATAATGTTGGTTGGCTCTGTAACTTCTCTAGTGCTGGCTTACATTATATATTCCTCCTGGTATTTAAAGGCCTGGGACTTTAACAGCCCAGCAGGGGGTAGCCAAGCACTGGCGACTTGGAAATTGTCAAATGTGTGACTTCCTTTTCCATGGCTGCTAAAGGATAGTCATAAGGAGGCTTAACTTTCTGATATCCTATGTTAGTAACCGTATTCTCTCCTCCTTCCGCTATAGACAATTACGCCATGATTCCTCTGCCATATTTAAGATTTTATACAGTTAACAGGCATTTAAGGAATTCTGTTCGTGGATCTGATCACAGAGAGAAATATGTTTACATAACAACATGTTCTTGTAATGATATGGTGCTTTTATGACAGCAATTTGCCAGCATCTATGCACAGGGAGATTGTAAATCCAGATATACGTGTTTTGTTTTGTTTTGTTTTGTTTTGTTTTGTTTTGTTTTGTTTTGTTTTGTTTTGTTTTGTTTTGTTTTGTTTTGTTTTGTTTTGTTTTGTTTTGTTTTGTGTCCTGTCCTGTCCTGTCCTGTCCTGTCCTGTCCTGTCCTGTCGTTTTGTTTTGTTTTGTTTTGTTTTGTTTTGTTTTGTTTTGTTTTGTTTTGTTTTGTTTTGTTTTGTTTTGTTTTGTTTTGTTTTGTTTTGTTTTGTTTTGTTTTGTTTTGTTTTGTTTTGTTTTGTTTTGTTTTGTTTTGTTTTGTTTTGTTTTGTTTTGTTGTTTCTGGAAGTTTGGATCAAAACTGAATCCAAAGGAATTTTGACAGTCTTTGGAAGTGCGTCAAACTAATTTTTAAGCAATGACAAGTTTCTCAATGTTACAGCTTTTGAATTTAAAACAAATGATCATAGCCATATATAGTAATTATACAATTCTTCATTTCAAACAAATGACTTGGATACATCTAATATTGTTAACCAAAAATACATTTACCAATCTACCATTTCAGTTACAATATTGACAGACAACTACTATGTCATAGATACCATAGTTTTATGGATATATATATTCCAGTTTTTCTGGAGTCAAGTAAATATTCACAGAAAATATCAGTTCTTAAGAAGCATGGGGGAGCCATTGTTTTTCTGTTCTGTACCATTTTAAAAATATTTGTGTCCTATGAAAAAACCTGAAATTGAAAATAAATCGGTATTTCCCAACATTAAATATCAATCAGTCTTATATTACAGTCACAGACCAGAATTAAAAAATAAAATATTTAAATAAATAAAACCGAACAAGACATAATAAGATATTACTGTTAGAGATATAATAATTGATGGGACAGAGTCTGCCTAATTTTACAAATAATATAGCAGAATTTAGCTACCTTCAAATAAATAGATATTTTTGATTCATTTTTTCCATAAAGTATGTATTCCTATGCATATTTTATCCATACAATATGCATTGTTATACAGTTTGCTATGCACTGGAAAAAGGCTTAGCATTTCCATTGGCTCTGGGTGATAGTAATAATGATGATGGTGACATAATTGTCATCAATTATTATTCAAAATTTGTTGCTGATATTATTTTCTGAAACACTGCAAGTAGAAATTGAGTGGGGGGGTGTTTTGTAAAACTGGGCAAGAGAGCTGTACTGGAAGTCTTGAAGGTGTCACCATATTTACTCATGTTCAGAGTAGACCAAGGTAAACTATACAGTCATTGGGCTGGAACTCAAGAACCTTAAGAATAATGAAAAATAAGTAGTAGCACTGTTCTCAAAAGTAAATGTTTGGACAGTGCAATGATTAACTTGCACAAAGAATACACATCTTTAAATGCTCAAGAAAAGGAGTTGTTACCTGGACATACTATGTTAAGACTACTTTTTGCTAGGATTTTAAAAAGATGCTGAATGCTGTGTTGCACTAGCCCAAGTGAACGGAAACTTTGCTGAGCTACAGAGCTGTAGACAGCTTGGGAAGGGTATACAGCTACTTGACTTTTCCAATTCTTCTTTCAGATATCTTTTCTAATCCCAGCTCTCTTATTGACCGATGCAGATTTCACTCCTAAAAGTTCCAAGAAGATTCCAAAAAAGATTCACAACATTGTACAAGATTTGACTGAGTTCACATGAGGTACAGAGTCTGATGGAATATAAGAATGTCAAAACCTTGAGTGTGGGTCAGTGTTCTTGTATGAGATCTAAGGACTAAGAAACTGTTAGGCATTTTATGATGTTTTAATAAAGGTTCTGAATGCATCTGATATGGGATCTGGTAGATCACGGCCCATGGGTCAGGTGCATCACACGCTGGCACGCCCATGCCCAGTTTAGCAAAGGGGGAAAAAGTTGTGATACAGCACGTGATGCCGCTGTGATGACGCGAGTTTGACACCCCTGTGGTAGATGCTGCAGAACACCTATAAACATCCTTGATTGATAGTTACCTTTGAGGCAAGGGTCCTTTGGAGTGGGAGATATGGATGCAGTGAGAAAGAGGAAGTTTCCCTCAGGTGTCCTGTGTTTTACTATTACCTTCACCAGCCAGGCTTTTCTCCTGTGCTACCAGCTTGAGAATGCTTCCTGCTTCCTGGGCTGTGCCCAGTGGTGGGTTCCTACCAGTGCGGTCCACTCTATAGCACCGATAGCGGCCCGCTGGTGATGTCACAGTACCGGTGCGGTCGGTTGCTGGTGCATGGGCGCCGCCATTTAAAAAATTTTTTTTTAAAAAAATTTATTCTGCGCATGCCCTGAAACCTGACAATTAAGTCTTTCCCCGTCCCTTCGCTTGAAAATAATAAGAAACTTGCATTTGACACTTTTCCTTCACCTTTGCCTAAAGCTTCCCAAAGTGGGCGTTTTCCGAAAGCTTAACCTTTTATATTGTTAATTTTATATAGTTTAATACTGTTATTCTTTAGACGAAAACATTGAGGACTGTTAAAAGATACTGTTCTTTTAACAGTCCTCAATATTTTCGTCTAAGGAATCCATGACTGAAACCAAAAATGCTGTATGAGACTTGCTTGTCTTTTAACTATAGCATTTTCTGCATATAAAGGTTGCTGTGTTGCCATGGTGTAACATGGACTTTGTATGCAAAGCTTTTCATGTAAGGTATAAAATAGCAAAAATAGTAGTAACATCTCTCTGAAATAACTAATATATGACTGGCAAGCCACGCCCACCCGATCACATGGCTGGCAAGCCACACCCACAAAATAAGCCACGCCCACAGAGTGGTAGTAAAAAAATTAGGAACCCGCCCCTGGCTGTGCCCAACAATCTGGAGCTTTTAATCAGACAAAAAGAGTCATTTTGAGTTGCAATCTTCCAAGCTCTCTTTGAATTTGGCCAATAGAATTGTACCAGGGGTGCAGGGGTGGTGAGAGCAATCCTGTTAAATGTAAGGCTGAGGAATTATGGCTGGAACGGGCTCATGAAAAGTATGGCCAAAGATGGTGGTGGAAATTAATTTCATTTCCATTCATCCCATTTTCATTCCAAACTGACCAAACTTTATTTATTCAAACTTGGTGTACCCAAACTCGGCTCTGTTTAGATATTCAAAGTGTTCTGAATGTAATGATGCAGATCTATGAGATGAAAGAACACACAACAATGTGGGTATATGATATAATAACACTCAAATTCATCACAACTGAGGATAATTAAGATGGATAATAAACAGAAGCTACACTAACTAAAGGTAGGCAGATAGAAATGGGTGTACACCTGAGAAAAATGAGAATTCAAATGTAAGTTTTGTCACAATTCTTGTACAACCCTGTACAAGCAGAAGTACATATTTGGTGTAGTTGTTATATTACTCTGTCACATTGCTTTGCTATGAGCTATATTGTAATTCTTCTCTACAACCAGAAGCATTTTCCCAGGGCAGAAAGACACTTCGGGCCCAAACCATAAGATTCACATAATTCTTTCAAAAGTCCTGCTGTTTAAAGACACTAAAAATTGTTTCATCTTTCTCCTGCTCTGCTCTCAGGTAAAGCATCTTTTATCCCAGACCAAGGCATGGAGAGGAAATTAATGAAAAATTTCCTAGCGCTGTTGTTTAATGAAGAACAATACATTGCATTGCATTGCAACATTGCAAACTCAATTCTTGGCATCTTCTGGAAGAAGTAGAAAAATGGAATACCAGAAAATTAAAAATAGTCAGTGTCAAGAAGGGCTAACCAAGATAGAAACAATTGTGCTCCAACCACTGTCATGGTTGGAATATTTGGCATTGTTTAATGTAGCCTAAGCATTGGGTATATTTGTTTACTCCTTGAAGCCCTCAGACTCCTTGGGTTAGCAGCTGCAGTCATATACAGGACCTTCTGCATATAACCAGTTTGGGTGCTTCCTTGCAATAGGTTAGGCATATACAAATTCTAATAACCCCAAATTGGTCTAAATAGAACTTTTGATCTCCTAAGGATTGACCTTTTAGAAAGATCCTAGCTGCCAGGGAAAATAAGCAAACTACCACATGTGATGTAATTTATCAAATGAAGAACTGTTCAAAGATAGAACATTCCCGGCCTGCCTGAAATATATTTATATGACTACTCTGTGCATTCTTAAAAGGCCACATTCACATATAAAGCTAAATCACACATCCTGGTTTATCTAAATTAATGGATGAATAATGTATGCTGCTCAATTGTTCCTTAATATAAATAAAACAAGCAGGATGGTTAAGTGCAGTTTTACATGCCAAGCAAACTTACAACCATGGCTAAATGTTTGCCAGTAAAGCAACTTCTGGAGCCAACTTGAAATCAGAAATGCAAGCTCTTAACCATAGTTCCCAATTTGCAGATTACAGGAAGCTTTTTCTAAGTGGCAGATTTTGGCTTTTTCCTTCATCCATAAAAACATAAAAGTTCATGCCACTCATGAAAATAATAGTAGATTAGACCAGGATTCGAATTTGGATTGTGTGCTCCTCTTACAGTGGACACTGACTTAAGTCTCAATAAGGTTATTAAGGTGCCCCAGCACTCTAATTTTGTCACACCAGATGGTTTCCCATCTGGTTCTGTGCTATACATTTCTTCTTTCAGTCATCCCATTGAGTTAAAGGTTTCTGCTGTAGCTTTATCATCTGCTATGCTACCATCAGAGCTTATTTTGCCTCACAAATTATATAAAACTCTAGTTTTAAGCTCTCTTCCCTTCAAATGCAACCAAACTGCAACATTACTAAAAATGTTTTCCTCTTCTAAATTAGTAACTCTCATTTTCTGTACACAGCTTAATTTAGCAGACTTAGGAACTGCTGGATGGTTTTTCCCAGAACTTGACTTTTTCTTTCCTTTAATTTATTTTTATTTTCATTTTTTTTCACTGTACTATATGGGAAAGTTATAATACAGAAACAGAAAATTCTGTAAAAGAAATTTCCAAAGGTTGGGCAAATATTTTGTGAGAAAATCTTCATGTAAAAGTCTCTGCA
The DNA here is from genome assembly GCA_023053685.1 of Diadophis punctatus similis. Taxonomy (NCBI): domain Eukaryota; kingdom Metazoa; phylum Chordata; class Lepidosauria; order Squamata; family Dipsadidae; genus Diadophis; species Diadophis punctatus. Next base: position 156,489,026 of record JALIGW010000001.1, read on the forward strand.
GATTTAAGATACCACAGTTTTAAGCTACCACCCAAACTAATGAGGGTTAGGGAAGAAATCTGACAGTGTGTGCTCACTGAATTCAGAAATCATGGCTAGGTGACAAAAATGAATAGTATGATTGGAAGTCAGTTTGCTTAGTGTGACTTCCTTTAAATCTGTGTAGTTTTGGTCGTAACTTAAATTCTTGAGATATGGTTTTAGGTTGGCCTTTTCATTCACAAACCTGCAATTTGAACTGTGTAGAAATTAGGACGATGTTTCTTGTTGCTTTCTAAAAGGCTATAAATGGAATAATGACTCTTTTAAAGCTTAATTCTAATCTGTGGCTTGGGATTATGCACACAAGGAGAATTTAGCTTCAGATTTAGCCACTCTTCCTCCTTAATTCTCCTCAAAACAATGACATTGAGGATATTCTTCATATTTAATTTGATTACTGAATTTATACATTCTCTTGATTCAGACAATGCATTGGGCCATAATGGGTTGGGTCTACATAATATTTTAGTCAATAAAAAAAACCTGAATCCAGATAGAGCTAACCAAGGATAGTTTACCTTTCTTTCTCCAGCAAAAAAAGACATATTGGTTGCTATTTTACTTTGGAAATTGTACTGTAATTATCACTGTATTAATTACTGTTTATAAATTTTTACCTTATACAATGGTTCCCAACCCTTTTTCATAATGCAGACTTGTAGATTGTCACCAAAAGTGTTTCCAGACTATTAATTTTGGTACTGTCTCATTTTGACTGCCAGATGTGTGAAGAGCATTAGTTAATGCCAGTGTCAGGTAAAAGCAGCATTTGAATTCAGAGATATTAAATTTACAAACCAATGTTTGTGACAAAAACTGAGCTGCAGATAATAAGCTATCCAAGGTATTAAGGCTAAGTCTGACCTGTGGTAACAAATCTCGGTCATTTTTCTGGCAATTGTAAAGACATTTCTTTTTTTATGGGATCTTTTCTCTTTATTATTTAGCTTACCTTATAGTCCTTCTGTTTCCTTGTGATCCTCCAGTCATGTACTAACTATATCCAGTTCTGCTTAGCTGGTCAAGGTCAGCTAAGTGTTGTCATCTAGCTGGGCATAAGAAATATACAAGATGAAGATGGTGATGATGATCTCTCCCCATTCACATGTATACACATACAGATACTTGTAGTACCCTCCTAGACCACCGATAGTCCATGGGTCACAGATTAAGAATCTACGTGTTTTTGTGTTTTATGTAATCATTAATTTATTTTTCAGCTTGTTTCCTTGTACTTATGACTGAGCAGTATGGGCATTCTTGTGCACTCATTCTCCATCCCGATGTTCAGCTCTCTCAGTTTGAGGAATCAGTGCGTGTCTTCTGATTTTTTCCTGGTATGTGTATCCAAATTCTTCTATTGTATTAAGAGAGAAATCTCAAAGTGAACACCTAGAAGTAGTCAAGAAGTTGACTTCTTTTTCAAGATAGACAGATATCCATCCATCCATCCATCCCCAATGAAAATATGAAGGGACAGTTGGGAACAGTTTACCTCCAACAGATAATGTTGGACTATGTGAAAAGAGACTCAGGAAAATATGGAGGATAACAAGTATGTGAGTGTTGGGGTGAGAATAATATCTCATAGAGGTGATTTAGATCTTTTCTTGGAATTCAGACATTTAGAAATAAAGCCGAGATTAAAAGTCTAATAGAAAATATTTATTTCAGTACAAAAACAATAAATCCTGAATAATTACATCTTTGCTAAGAAACATGACCGTTCAGGTCAACAGCTAAGGCAGAAGAGAATTAATGGTGGTTTAGGAATGCACACATGCGCACTCATCATATCACGTGTTCTGCTTATATTGGAATGTACCATAATATTAGGATAGGGGTGCATGACCCTGCATAGACATACAACTGACAATATTCACTACGTGACAGTGAGAGAAGTTGCATTCAGAGTTCCTTGAAATCACCAAAGAAGAGCATATAGGAGGCACAACTACCATACGCTTTTCTATCCCAGCTCTCTCCACATTTTATGAATTTCTCTTTGCTCCAAGGATCAACCTTGGACATTCTTGCTCGTAGCTCTAATCCAGAGGTCTTTGCACTTCTCTGACACATACTGTTTACTATTCATATTCACATATGTACTACCTGTGAGAACTATAGATGTTCTAAGCATCCCACCTGAACTGCAGTCGAACAACAACCGGAGTCGCCTTTTAGGCTAGATGGGTGACATAAAAATTCAATAAACAAACAAACAAAAATAAGAAGAACAGAAAAACTGGGTCTTCTTTGCCAAACACCACAACTGTGCACCATTCTCTGCAACATATTGTCCCCTCTGCAGTGGAAATGAGTAAGCTTCTCCCCCGCCATCTGCCCTCCTCTCCATCCTAAATGATGGACTACAGCTGAAGGTGGGGGGGAGAATGGTGGTTTTAGCAGTGGTTCTGAATTTAGATAAATAGGACCTGCCAAATGTTGCTTTCTGGATGCCAAACAAGAGTTTAGCATGCATATTTTTTTCATAAATATTCCTTACATAGCGAGTAACTTGAGTTTAATAAAACATTTGGCCTATGGAAGGGAAGATAAAATGAATGTGCTTTAAAAACACTGTGCGTTGAACATGCAGTATATTATATGTAATACGCCAAATGAAAGTCCGTGGTAACATTCAAATGAGCAATTATTTACTGTTTTGTTAAATGTTGACATGTATGACAGCGATCATATATTACCATAAATAGTTTTCTGTTAAAGATGGCTCATTAGTTGTATGGGCTGCATTCATTTTAAGGTTCAGAGTCGCAATATCTTCTGGCTTTTTCCCCCCATTTAATTTTTGGCAGCAGGCCAGTTGTAGATATGCATAATATTTCACTGTTAAACTCTGCAAACAGAATATCCTGCTGTGCTAAAGAAAACATTACGTTTCATACCACATGAAAACTATCCATCATTTTTAAATCAGTCCCCCCTCTAAAAATAAAAGGGGGGGAGCACAAAAAAAGGAGAAAAAACCATAGCTTCAACCTGCTTTTTCCATCAGCCTTTAGAACAACAATAACTCTGAGGTGAAGGATGGGCTCTTTGGACATGATCCATTAAAGTACACGCTAATTACAATGCCCCTAACATTGGATTTGCTAAGCTACAAAGAGTGACTGTGTAATAAGACCTTACTAGAATCTGCATGGTTTGGTCTGCACATGCTTTGAATGTTTCAGGTAAATTAAAAGCATAAACATCTTCACTTGGTCTCTTGAGGACTGTATCACTTCCTACCAATGCTAGTGAAAAACAGAGTGAATTGTTCAGGCATCACTTTACCCACACAGAGAAAGGAGGCCTAAAGATTTATTGGTTCTGAAGAATTAGAGTCAGTTATGCAAGAAAAAGACTGGATACAACAGGCTTTATTGTTGTTGTTGTTGTTGTTGTTGTTGTTGTTAGCCAGAGGTCACTTATGAAAAAAGTGAAAAGTGCAGAGATTTGTCCAGGCAGTTCCTGCTCACAGGCCATACTGATGGGCATGTTCCAGATTTCCACTGCTTTCTTCCCACACATATTATCATTCAGTGGACTTGGACATGGCAGCCCTTTGGGGAGAGGATGCTTCCAAACAGGGCACTATTCTCTGTTTCAGTGTAAGTAACTGGGGTTGTGAGTTCAATCCTAGGTAGAGGCAGATGTAGGGTCTCCTGCTTGGGCAGGGGATTGGACTAGATGACCTGCAAGGTCCCTTCCAACTCTGTTAATACTTAGAACTGTTTGCCTTGGTAATGAAAAAAAAAGAGAGCATGTTTTGGTCATTGCTATTTTGCAATGAAAATCAGGCTGGCAAAATTTTTCACACTGCTTTAGTGTTTGTCTTCTTTGTGAAATGCATTTGATGTTTATGAAATCAGCTTCTCCTTTTTTATTTATGCAGCCTAAATTGGGTACTGCCTAGAAATCTGAGCTTCAACTCCAGTTTTTCTTCCAGCTACCTGGGAACTGACATGGCCAACGCAGTCCTGAGCTGCATCAATAGAGGGATACAATCAAGGACCAGAGAGGTACTAGTACTACTCTATAAAGCCTTGGTCAGACCACACCTAGAGTACTGCATCCAGTTTTGGTCACCACACTACAAAAGACATTGAAACCCTAGAGAAAGTGCAGAAGAGAGCAACCAGGATGATAAAGAGTCTGAAAAATAAAACATACGAAGAGCGGTTGCAGGAACTGAGCTTGGCCAGTCTAGCGAAGAGAAGGACCAGGGGTGACATGATAGCAGTGTTCCAATACTTGAGGGGATGCCACAGAGAGGAGGGGGTCAGGCTCTTCTCTATGGCACCAGAAAGCCAAACAAGAAATAACGGATGGAAGCTGACCAAGGAGAGATTCAACCTGGAAGTGAGGAGAAACTTTCTGACGGTGAGAGCGATCAACCAGTGGAACAGCTTGCCAGCAGAGGTTGTGAGAGCCCCAACACTTGCGACCTTCAAGGGGAGACTGGACTGCCATCTGTCTCAAATGGTGTAGGAACTCCTGCTTGAGCAGGGGGTTGGACTAGATGACCTACAAGGTCCCTTCCAACTCTAATAATAAATCTAAAATCTACAGATTTGAAAAGAGTCAAGTTGGGGAAGCCGTCAAACATTGGCAGTATCAGAAGGACAAAAAACAATTTCTGCATACAATCCTTGGTAGTTTTCAGCAGTGTTTCTCAACCTCAGCAACTTTAAGAGGAATGGACTCCAATTCCCAGAATTCCCATGCTGGCTGAGGAATTCTGGGAGTTGGAGCCCTCACCACTTGAAGTTGCTGAGGTTGAGAAACACTGAACTACCAGACAGAAATGGGTCCTTCTTCGTCTGGAAGAATCGACTGGAAAGACCCCTTTGTCCTCAAATCTTCACTCTTTTGCGGATTTCAGCAAATAAAGGAGTGGGAAGAAGGCATGAGGTTTACACTTGGCTTTCATTACAATTTAAAATCTCAAATACAAATATTTAACTCATGTGATACTGGATGCAATGCAACAGATGCATTCCTATGAACCTCCATTATGTTTCTAATGTAGGCCGAATGCTTGAATTACATTTTTAAAAGTAAATGCAGATAGTCAAGGTCACAAGAGTTTTACTGTGTGATGTGGTTTTGGTCTAGTAAAAGAATTATATTACAACATCTGCAGGCTGAGAACAGAATGTCTGACCTTGCAACTAGATAGGCATCTCTGAATGCCTGTAGGAAGAACCTTTGATTAGAGCTTGCATTTAAGAAGGAGGGAAATAATATGTATGAAAAGAAACCACTAAGCCTGGCGTGAGAGCAACATGTTGAGGCTATTGTCGAAACGATTGTCCCTGCTATTCATTGTTCTCTTCCTTCTGAGGGTAACTACTGCATTTATTAATTCATTTATAGCCCATCGTAATCCCAGCAGATTCTGGCTGGGGTCCCACAAAGTCAAGACATTAAAATTCAAATGTAAATCATTTTTAAAAGTCATCAGTAAAAATTAGCACGTTATAGATGGCATTCAATTAAGCAAAGAGGCCAAAGTTGCTCTGTTCAAGATGCCATAGAACAGGAATACTGCAGTTCAGTCCATACCTCCTGGGGTAGGTGACCATCTCAAATGGAGACTATCCATGGGAAGGTCTGTTGCCTGGCCCACAGACCATGAACTTCTCAAGGAGGGAACCAACAGCAGGATCTCTGTTACTGACCAGGCCACACAGGCAGATTCAATTTTAGCAAGGCATCACCTTAGTTTCCTCATGCGTGCCATAAAGAGCCTGAAAGATAATAACCAGCACTTTGAATATTTCCTCCTCAGCAAGAAATAAAACATCAGAATACCCAAGAGGAGAATCTTTTTTGTCCATCTTGAATCCATCTTCTCAGATATGCCAGGAGGCAAAACTTTTATGCCAACCAGTCTTCAAAATTCAGCTTGAAAAACAAAAAGATCAGTCCATAGAATACAAGGGGAAAACTTCAGCATACCTGAAGCTGCCTGGTTTTTCTGGTAGAACAAAATGAACATGGGGCTACCCTTGAAGAGTTTCCGGTGACTGCAATTGGTGCAAAATGCAGCTGTGCGAGCTGTGGTGGGTGTACCTAGATACACCCACATAACACCTATCCTCCGCCAGCTGCATTGGCTGCCCATTAGTCTCCAGATCCAATTTAAGGTGTTGGTTTTAACCTTTAAAGCCCTACATGGCTCAGGGCCAGGTTACCTTCGAGACCGCATCCTGCCACATACCTCCCTACGACCGGTTAGGGCCCACAGAGTGGGTCTCCTCCAGATCCCATCGACCAAGCAATGCCGGCTGGCGGGGCCGAGGGGGAGAGCCTTCTCTGTGGGAGCTCCCTCCCTTTGGAACCAGCTTCCTCCAGAGATCAGGACCATCCCCACCCTGCTGGCCTTCTGTAAAGCAATAAAAACTTGGCTCTTCCGGCAGGCGGGGTGAAAGTGAGACCAACCAGACCAGATATGGGTCTCTCCCCTTTGGTTATGAATGTTAGATGTGCTTTTTAATTTTTGTAGTTTTTAAATTGTTGTTCTTTTATATTGGAAAATGGATTGACATGTTGTGAGCCGCTCAGAGTCCCCTGGGAGTTGGGCGGCATATAAATCCATTTAAATAAATAAACAAACAAATAAACAAACAAACAAACAAACAAACAAATAAATAAATAAATAAATAAATAAATAAATAAATAAATAAATAAATAAATAAATAAATAAATAAATAAATAAATAAATAAATAAATAAATAAATAAATAAATAAATAAATAAATAAATAAATAAAATGGAGGGGACACCATTTTTCTTTACATTTCTACTTAGTCCAGATAATACTGTCTCTGATCTCAAGATGCCAAGAAAGTTGGCACAACTGCTCAGTAATCCTGGTCCTTTTGACTTCCTCCAGATGGGTTTTGGGATGTCAGATTGAGCAGGACCCATAGCAAACCTTGATTTCTTTTAATCAGAGCTCAGAAGAATGAAATCTAATTTATCTTTCTGAATGGCATACATAGCTCTTCTGTCATTGGTTTCCTAGGGTGGACCAATTTGCCACTGATAAGGACCTCCTTATCAATGACAGAAAATGGTTGGGTCATGATTATGAATTGAGGACAATACTCTCTGTCAATTAATTAGGGGAGGCAGCAGAAGGGCATAATAGGCAACAGAAACAGACTGCAGAGGAACTAGTATAGAGAAATGGACATTTGTAGCCTTTCCGTGCCATTCTTCTTTTTCTTAGAGCAATACTAGTTGGGTACAGTGACTGGATGCCAGCCAATCATTGACTTATTTTTTTTTAAAGCATAAGCCTCTCCTAATCATGCAGAATTCAAATATTTGAGTCCATATTTAGATTTCTGAGAGGCAAATGGAGTTCTCAGTTGTGTCAACAGAATCAGGACAGAAAGACAAAGATTCCATTAGCCCAAGAGAGGATAGTTAAGACTTATGGATGACCATATTAAAGAATATGGACCGTAGAAACCAGAAAGAGGGCTGAGAAAATGTCTACCTTCACATCTTAAACATAACCTATTTCAACTTCTCCCCTCTGGATGCCACTACATTGAATGCCAAAACAACCAGACATAAAGAGCCGAGATGGTGCAGTGGTTAAATGCAGCACTGCAGGCTACTGCTAGTTCAGCAGTTCAGCTGTTCAAATCTCACCGGCTCAAGGTTGACTCAGCCTTCCATCCTTCTGAGGTCGGTAAAATGAGGACCCAGATTGTTGGGGGCAATATGCTGAACTCTGTAAACCGCTTAGAGAGGGCTGGAAAGCACTATGAAGCGGTATATAAGTCTAAGTGCTATTGCTATTGCTATTGTTTTCTGTGCAATCACCCTGCTGAACACTTAATTCCCACAGCACTGTCTCACTTCTCATCTTTTCTCATCTTCCCCTCTTCCTACAATCTTCTCCTATTGATTTCTTATGATTTACCAATTGTTGTTTGTAACTTATGGTTGATTGTAACTATGATTATGACCTATGACCTATGACATGCTGTTTATATGTACACTGTGAGCTTATGCACCGGAGACAAATTTCTTGTGTGTCTGATCACACTTGACCAGGGGTCGGCAACCTTGAACACTCAGAGAGCCATTTGGACCCGTTTCCCACAGAAAGAAAACACCGGGAGCCACAAAACTCTTCCCGTGCCTGACTATTTCCGGAGCGGCCACAAAACTAGCATAGATAGTTGAATTAAAGATTCTGTTTTCTTCTGAAACTTTTCTTTTCTTGGATTTATCCATGGTTGGCCTACTGGAGGTTGAAAAGCTCAATAAATTGCATACCGACAGGTGTCGCACATTGGCAGTTGTGACACATATTTTGAGCGACAGGGAGCCGCAGCAGAGAGATGAAAGAGCCACATGTGGCTCCAGAGCCGCAGGTTGCTGACCAATAAAGAATTCTATTCTATTCTATTCTATTCTATTCTATTCTATTCTATTCTATTCTATTCTATTCTATTCCATTCCATTCCATTCCATTCCATTCCATTCCACTCCACTCCACTCCACTCCACTCCATTCTATAGAAGCTAAGAACTAAGAATGTGAGTAAAGTCTAAACTAATGCTAGCCCTATTACCCCAAAAGAGCTCAGATAGGTAGGAAACATGAGCTGATTGATCTCATTGCCTGACTACTCATGTTAATGTCAGAGACATCATCACACAACTCAACTTTCCCTTTAGAGCTCTCCACCTATGGAATTGAAGTTACAGTTGACTCTGAGAGCCCCCCCACCCCCAAACATCAGAAAAGGTATCAAACTTCACACTGAAGGCTCTGATTCATGTTGGTGCTAGCCCATTAAGTTGGTTGTGTCAAAGCTGGTCCCTTTCTTAATGGAGTTAATCGAAGCTTTATTGAATCCAGTCACCCACTTCCACAGCTCTACTCCTTATTATATTGAGTTGGAATATTTTGCACAATGCTTTTTGGCACTTACAGCATTTTTTCTTCATTAGAACCAGTTATCCGAATCAGTAAATACAAACTCTGAAACCAGTCCATGGATTTTGGCAACATGCTCCAAGTATTCAGTGCTGTTGCCATCAAACCAATTTTATCATCTCAATCTCTTATTTTAATGGTGAGAAATGATATAGTAGAGGGATGCCATGCTTACAATTACAATTGCTTGCTCACTGTTTTGGCTCTCATAGAATACAGTGATAGCAGACTTTCATTAGATTTGCAATTGTGGCTTGCCAAAGAAATTCTTTCCTCTGCCCCCTTCCTCCTCCCTTAGTATTGGCTTGGCCCTGCAAAAGAGGGCCAAGAAAGATATTCCACACAATATAGTGGAATCCAGCTGAGGTGCCAACACTTGATCTCTGACTGCCTCTCTGAATTGTGGGCTGTAAAATATCCATCAAGAAAAGCACATTTGGTAATTCTGGATATTAAATGCAGAATTCCTGCATATTTTAAAACATTCTGTTGCTTATCATGCTGCTTACATTTTCTCTGTTGTCTTTTTCTTTCGAATTGGTTAAATCTTCTGAACGTGCATTCTAAATAAAACAACAACTACAATGACGATGACAACATAATGCCTCTTTCACAAGGTGGAATGGGCAATTTAGAGATCAACAATGTGTTTGCTTGGTTAACATTCTGTTTTATAACCTTGTGGTTATCAGTTTTGGGTTTCATCTGGCATTTTGCTGCTTGCTCATCCATCTGTGTGAATTCCTTCTGTCTCCGAGTTATTTGTTGCTGGGTTTTGTTTTTTCCATTAATTAACCAGCCAATTAATCCTTTGGCATTAATTTTGAATTATTCGATTCCTAGCACATGTCTTTGGGCCACACACATCTTCCTGCACCATAATTTGAGGGCTGTATATTGTGCTGTTGCTATAGGATTATAATCTGCAATTCAAAATTTAAAGTGGTATTCAAAAGTCCCAAAGGTGATTTTCAAGAGGCAACTGGACTTTCTGGTTTTTCTTTGAAGACGTTTCACTTCTTGGATGAGTCCTTCGGGTGTTGGGCGGCATAGAAATATAAACAAACAAATAAATAAATAAATAAAAGTGAAATGTCTTCAAAGAAAAACCAGAAAGTCCAGTGGCTTCTTGAAAAAGCACCCATGACCTGGATGACTGAGAATCTCCATAGACATTTGGTATTAAAAATGATGTTTTGTTCATCTTTGATTTATCAGTGAAGTTCTTCTCTTATTTTGAAGGAATGGATCACCCTTCTATGTTTATCCTTTGTATTCTCCAGCATTGTTTTATAATGTTCCACATGTGAATGAACAAATTTGAACTTTTACATTGCCTTAAATCAGTGCAGACACGGTTATCTCAGTAGCAATTCCACAATCTGTCATACAGACAGTGGGTTTAGAAAAACCAAATACTGCTTCAACATATGGGTCAAATAAGTTGTCTTTGGTTCATAAATATTGCCTTCCCAAACTGGTCTGCTGTCTGGATCATACAGTGGCTGGATGTCATAAAACTAATTCACAATTAATTGTTGTTTCATTTACTATATGCAGCCCCGCTTCCTGTTATGGAATGATAGCTTTGCTGTCAATCTGTTTCTTCTCTACCCCAGCCCTCCGATTTGTTTTCCTCTTCTTTCTCCTGTTTTCCCATGCCTGGGAGCAGGATGGTGTGTGTGTGTGTGTGTGTGTGTGTGTGTGTGTGTGTGTGTGTGTGTGTGTGTGTGTGTGTGTGTGTGTGTAAGAAATAATATCATTTTAAAAATATAAATTGTAAAGCCACATTCAACATTTATGTTTTAATGAATTCTTGGAATACACAGTCCTTTGCAGAGTAGCATAAACACACAAGAAGGGGCTACTTCAGAAAACATGCAATTCACAGGGGAACCCAATGATTTATTAACATGTACATATTTGGGTTTGAGCCAAGACAGAAGATGGCTTCAATTCCTTTGTATTGTCTTCTAAATTTGTCTTGGATGGGATTGGGGAGTGTCTTCAAAACTTCAGAGCAGATTCTGAGGGTAGATGAAAGCAGGAGGGAAAGTCCATGGAGCAAGTGGAAAGCTGCTATGATAGCAGTGGATTTTCCTCCATGTTTGAACAGTAAGAAGAAGCCATGGATTTGTGATTTTGATAGCATTAGCAGACTATTTTGAAAAAGAAGGAGGACTGAGATTTAATAAAAAATTGCAGAAGGAAAAAAAACAAGTTTCTATAGTTGAGGAAGGAGATGATGACCATAGCATGAATTAGAGTTTAGCAAGATCTTCATTTGACCTGCTAGTTGATTAAGATTAATGTGCCTTCCAGAACTTCATGACTATCCATCCTGTTATCACTGTTGTGTTTTATGATGCAATGCCTTCCAAAACCAGCACCAGCTATGTAGTATTGCTACAGGCTAGAAAAGAACAAGACACAAACTCCATACTTAGGGCTTCAGCAATTGTCCTGTACATTTTCCTGATAAAATATGACTTCTAAAGGAAAGACAACAAAGTCCTTTGAGCATATAACTTAAACAAATTCATCCTGTAGCGAAACCACCTACTATGTTTGTTTGTTTGTTTGTTTGCTTGCTTGCTTGCTTGCTTGCTTGTTTACTTGTTTGTTTGTTTGTTGATTTATTGATTTATTGATTTATTGATTTATTGATTTATTGATTTATTGATTTATTGATTTATTGATTTATTGTTCATATTTATATGCCACCCAACTCCCGAAGGACTCTGGGCGGCTTACAACAATATAAACAAATCAATATAAAAAGAGTTATCAAAAACACATTTTTTAAAAAAAAAATTTAAACAAATTAAAAACTTTCCAATCAACCGCAACATACAAGGGGCGACCATTTAACAGTTATTCTATAGGGTCCCTAACCCCAAGCTTGTCGGAAGAGCCAGGTCTTGACAGCTTTCCGGAAGGCTAACAAGGTGGGGATGGTATGGATCTCCGGCGGTAGTTGGTTCCAAAGAGTCGGGGCCACCACAGAGAAGGCCCTCCCCTGTGGCCCCGCCAATCAACATTGTTTGGTTGACGGGACCTGAAGGAGACCAACTCTATGGGATCTAATCGGTCATAGGGAGGTATGTGGTAGTAGGACTCGAGTATGTTTGACCCGAGTATGATGATAGGACTGCAATTGACTGTAAGTATGCAGGTTTTTCAAAGATGTGCTTTAAGCAAATAGTCACAAAATATAAAAAAATGATATTGTCAAAATATAAGAAAATGATGAGTTATATACTACTACTACTACTACTACTACTACTACTACTACTACTACTACTACTACTGTATGGGTATTCTGTCTGCAGGCTCCAATCTGGGTTGATCAGCTGGACCAGAGTTTTTGTCTTCCGAGATTTTTGACTCATGCTGGAACCCATCTTCAGGGAACATCTCTCTGGCAGAATGTGTGTCCTGTCTCTTGAAGAATACACAAACAACCATGCATCTGCCATTTTTGTTCCAGCCCTAATATAAGGAGAGTTTCAATTGTGTCCTAAATATAGAAATGTTCCTTAAGAATCACTGCTGTGAAGCAATTGGGGCTGGAGAAGCTAAGAATAGTGGCAATTTCAAAGAAACTCTTAACTCCCAGCAGTAACCCACACTTCCTTCCTTCCTTCCTTCCTTCCTTCCTTCCTTCCTTCCTTCCTTCCTTCCTTCCTTCCTTCCTTCCTTCCTTTGTATTTAAGTAAAAATCAATGTACTTGGAAATGAACATTAAAAACATAATGCCATCTCTTTAAGGCTTTCACCAGTAATATAAAAGAGCCAAGTATAATCAGAAACCTGTTCCAAATTTCAAAAATGCCAACTTGAACCCACTGAAGAAATTAAGTGTCAGCAGTATAAATGGGCATGCATGCAGGCTTTCAACATTTGCGATAAGTTCCCCCATTCGAGTATCATCAATTTTTACAAAGGAGGATAGATTCACTAAACAAGCAGCTGGAATAGGCAGGTTAACAAAAGCTGTGGATATTGGTAAATAATTGTATTCTTAAAACTTCATTTCATGCTGTACCATTTTCCTTGAGGAGAGTACCATTCTTATTTTTATTATAACTCAGATAATTTTTTTTCTTTTTAATTTCTTTTTAGTTTGCTAATTGAAACCAAAAATAAAGAGGGAAAAAATACAGAAGTTAAAAAAGTACTGGGGGGGGGGGGGGTAAGTTGCAGTTTGCACCCAATCTCTATGTCCAGATCACAGCAAGCACAGGAGCTACTCAGGTGAATTTCATTTTTAATTTTAAACATAGGCAAACTAAAGAAACTGATAAATTGGAAGTAAAGGCTGTCAAAAGCAAAAAGGAGAGAGAGAGAGAGAGAGAGAGAGAGAGAGAGAGAGAGAGAGAGAGAGAGAGAGAGAGAGAGAGAGAGAGATATCAAAAAGCATAACATTTTTTAGAGTTCTGGGAACAATATTCTGGGCAATTAGAATGGACAGTCGCAAAGGAGTGGTATTTGTTTATCCCAGTTTTAAACCTTAACAGCAACATAACAGAGATGAAGAGGAACACTGAGAGATCCCTCCTGCATCCTGCATCACAAATGTGCAGCTATACAGGGATGATAGATTTACCATGTTTCCCCGAAAATAAGACCCTGTCTTATTTTTTTTGAACCTCAAACCCCAAAATAAGCAGTTGGCCATATTTTCGGGGAGGTCTTATTATTTTGGGGCACGTGGAGCAAGATGGGGCTCCTCTTGCTGTCTTATCTGATTTCCAGCTCTGTCTCCCTAACCCTAACCAGAGGAAATGACGGGGGCCGGCTGCGCATGCGTTTTAATATTTTTTGGGAGGGCTTATTTTCAGGGGAAGCTTATTTTAGTGCATGCACTCAAAAGCCCGATTGGGCTTATTATCCGGGGAGGTCTTATTTTTGGGGAAACAGGGTAACAACAAGAATTTATAATGAAAGAAACAAAAAAGAAGCAAAAATTAATACTCTACACATATTCATGAAGAAATTTGTTGATCAGGCACCTTAAAGGATTGTTGTAGGGAAAATAGGAGGCAGGAGCATTAGGTATGTTTGCCACCAAAATATATAAAAAGCAGAGGCGGAAGAGGAGAAGGGGGAGGAGGGGGAGGAGGTCACAATAAACCTGATATCTTATTTATCTCATGTTAGATTATGGCATGTTGGCATAGGTAGCTAATATGTTGTAACTACTGTAATTTACATTTATTTTATTGGAATTTGCCTATGAGTAAGTTCGTTGGCTACTATCCTACAGAATTAATAAAGTATACTTGAACTTCATTGATGTTTTGTTGTTTTATCAATGTATAAAATACAAAGAAAAAGAAAAATGGGAAGAAAAAGGAAAGGGGGAAAGAAAAAATGAGGTACATGGGAAGGAAGAAAAAGGCTTTGACTTCCGACTCTTCTTAGTATAGTACAAGATAACAACATCACAGCCTCAACTTTTCATTTACACATTAGTATATAACTAGCCATTCCTATAATGACAAATCTATCTAATCAGTATAACCAAAGTCAGTTTCTTTTTTTTTCATCACAAGCACACAATCCAGAAGTGATATCCAAATAAAAATCATATACCAGTATATATTCTCCCCTTTGAACAGAACAATCAGTCTAACCATTTCTACTTTATCTTCCTTGCTGTTGAAATAATATATATTTCTTATTTGCACTTAATAATCTTTATAAACTATCACCATACTTTAAACTTTATGAAAATCATATTGGAATAGATGTTTTTAATTTTTTTCATTCAATTAATAGCAACAACAATCTGCTAATAAATACATATGAAAAGAGGGCTTCGAGAGAAGAAAATTTGGAACAATGATGCTGCAATGCCACTTTAGATTCTGTGCTCTCATCACCTACCTACTGTTTTTATGATCTAGGAGCCACAATATTTTGTTTATGATGGTAATAATGCATTGTGCAGCAATAATGCACCAGAAGGTTCTCCAATTACTGAACTAAAACATTGAAGATGATGCTCAGGATTCAGATTAGGGAGTAGTAGCGATAATGCAATTCCCAATGGCAAAACAGTGCAATTAGTTTAATAAATAAAGCAAGAACAATTAGTTTAATAAATAAAGGGAGGTTGCCTTTTAAAATGGCTGCTTCTAGTCAGTTCTCATTAAACAGAGCCTACTATGGAAAGACGTACATCTTTGGGCATCATTTTCTAATCCTCTGAGCCATGTACTATAAATACATGCAAGGTTTTTATTTTAAATTAAGCACTTTAGATTCCACAGGATCTCTCTCTCTCTCTCTCTCTCTCTCTCTCTCTCTCTCTCTCTCTCTCTCTCTCTCTCTCTCTCTCTCTCTCTCTCTCTCTCTCTCTCTCTATCTATCTATCTATCTATCTATCCATGCCTGCTAATAAACGAATATACTCCTGTGTCAATAGCCCACAGTCAGAGGCTCAGGCTGCTATCAGCAACTGTAGTTAACTTTCTAATGCAAAGTAGACATCTGTAGGTCTGCTGTGACTCAAACATGAAGGGATGACATATATCTGCATGTGCAATTCAGGGGCACCACTTTATTAAACTTACTAAAGGTCTGCAACAGTGAAAGCTATAGGAAACTTCCTAAGGTTAGCTGATAATGACAAGCCTGACTTGGCCCTGTGCCCAGAATTAGTCCCTTGGCTACCTTTGCCATCTCATTACATCTGGCAGTGTTGAGTAGTAAATTCTGAATCCCAGTTACAGATTTGCACATTTTTATCAAAAGGGACAGTACCCTGTGTGACATGGGTGACGATACTAAATGGGGTCTGCTGAATGTTTTCCTTCTGCAGTAAAATAAATATATAAGTAAGTACCTGCGGACACCCTTATAAATGCAAAAAAAATTGTGTGAAAGATTTGCCTGACCTCCCACATGTGCTTTTCCATGTACCACGTGCATTGCTCCCTCTGCTATTTATTTTATCTGCAAATGAGTCCTTATCTTTTCCTTCCTGCCCATTTTACATGCTGCTCCCCATCACAACTCATCTACTGCATGCATCTGCATGTTTCCTTCCCACATCATTACGAATGGTGGCATTTCCATGCTTGGCTTCCATTGGTCGTCTTCTATACTCTCTTCTCATCACTCATTTCTCCCAAGGATCCCGTAAGGTAGGAAAAATTGCCAACCAAAGCCATGGATAAAACGGATTGTTAGAAATGTGAAACTGAGGGAGCCATAGAAGAGGTCAAGATTTTCTCAGGCTGGGCTGAACTGAGTAGTGACTTCATGCCCACACCCATGAACATGGAACTGTTTGCCACTTCCATCTTCTGGGATTTTATTTTCCCTTTTCAATCTCATCTGACAAAAATGTAAAATAATAATAATAACAACAACAACAACAACCTTGGGTGCAATCCCAAAACAACTAGAGCACCACTTGAACACCATGGGGAATTGACAAATTCATCATCAGTCAATTGCAAGAGGCGGCTTTATTTGGATCAGCTTCCATCCTGCGACGATATCTGTAACTCCATCAAACAACCATATCTGCCTATCCTTGGTAAGGACTCGATAGGTAAACAAAAATGCCAAACCCAGTCTGAACATCTGGCTGACTGTGCAATGATTGATGATGATGATGATGATGATGATGATGATGATGATGATGATGTTAAAACAAACAAGCAAACAAAAATGCTCAAAGGGCAGACTCCACTAGAGTTCCCCCCCCACCCGCTATCAGTTTTCTATGTTTCTGTATCCTGGGATCTGGGACCTCTTGGATATCTTTCATTCACATACAGACTAGAGCTAACCTTGCTTAGCTCTGAGGGATCACCTTTTTGCTCTCACCAGCTATCCAAATAACATAAAAAGTGAAACAGAATAGGTTGATCTATGGTTCTGGCTGCTGGACCCAAACCTATGAGACCTGTTCACTTCTAAGAGAGCTTCTTGTCCCTGAGATGACATGTTGTGAGAATCGATTTAACTTTAAATCTATGCATCCAATTAGTGCTAGCTATCCTGTTCTGAAAACTTTTAACTATTTATGCCTGACACTGAAATATATAATTTTGAAGTATTTATTATTGTACATTTATATCCAACCTTTTCAGAAGAATACCTGCAATCTATCCTAGATTTTATCATCACAGCAACAATCCTGCAAGGTAGAGTGTGTGGAGAGGCTGTGTGCTATTGAAAACACTCTGTGAGCTTCCTGTTCAAATAAGCATTTTGAGCCACAGCTCAAGCACAGCAACTCAATCACAGCATTATATTTGCTTTCATCCATTTGTTTAGCACCTAGCACCTACTAATGGCTTGGTATGATGCATGACAAAAAAAATGAAAGAGTTCAACTTATGTAAGTTGTGCTGGAGGAAGAGGAGGAGGAGGAGGGGAGGAGGAGGAGGAGGAGGAGGAGGAGGAGGAGGAGGAGGAGGAGGAGGAGGAGGAGGAGGAGGAGAAGGTTCTATAATTCAGTGACAATTCAACAGGTTGGGAAGTACTTTACTATAGGAATAAATTGTTGATGCCATATGGCTTGATAGCATGAATGTATCACACTTCAAACCTTAATATGGTAGTAGACTTTTTAAAAAAAGAAGAGAAGAAAGTTAAGATTGAAGAAGAACATCAAAATGAGAAAATGAGAAAAGGATAACATACGTCTTTCAGCAAAAGAAGAAATGCCATATATTTCTCCTTTCTGTCATGAGGAACAAAAAACAACAATGTAGTTCTCCTACATTTTGGGATTACTAACCTCTTTTGTAAAATGATCTTTCACACACCTGTTTGACACATGGGCCCTGTGCTACCCCTGAACAGACTTCAAATTGTAAAGAGTGAATTTAAAAGAACTATTAAACACTAAATAACAAGATGGATAGTTTAAAATTACCGTATTTTTCGGAGTATAAGACGCACCGGAGTATAAGATGCACCTAGATTTTAGAGGAGGAAAACAAGGAAAAAAGTATTCTGAACCAAATGGTGTAGTAATATATTATTTAATAAAATACCAGTGTAGCAGAATACTTTTTACAACCATGTATACTTTTTACAACCATGTACACTTTTTACAAACTTCAAACTTGACAGCTTTTAGACTTGTGGACTTCAACTCCCAGAATTCCTCCTCCAGTCATGCTAGCTCAGGAATGGGAGCTGAAGTCCACAAGTCTTAAAGCTGTCAAGTTTGAAGTTTGTAAAAAGTGTACATGGTTGTAAAAAGTCTTGTAAAGTTTGAAGACCCTTACACCCCTAACCCAGGGGTCTTCAAACTTGACAGCTTTAAGACTTGTGGACTTCAATTCCAATTCCTGAGCTAGCATGACTGGAGGAGGAATTCTGGGAGTTGAAGTCCACAACTTTGAAGACCCTTGCACCCCCTTGGCAAGTTTGAGACTTGTGGACTTCAACTCCCAGAATTCCTCCTCCAGTCATCCTAGCTCAGGAATGGGAGTTAAAGTCCACAAGTCTTAAAGTTGCCAAGTTTGAAGAGCCCTGGGTTAGGGGTGGCAAGGGTCTTCAAACTTGTCAAGTTTAAGACTTGTGGACTTCAACTCCCAGAATTCCTCCTCCAGTCATTCCTGAGCTAGCATGACTGGAGGAGGAATTCTGGGAGTTGAAGTCCACTAGTCTTAAACTTGCCAAGTTTGAAGACCCTTGCACCGCTAACCCAGGGCTCTTCAAACTTGGAAGTTTGTCTTCATACCTGTCAGGCTGCTCGCTTCAGGCAGGAGCAGCGGTGGCTCCGGCAGCGGCGAGTATCGGCGGTGGTGAGTATCCTACAGCGGGGGCTGCAATGGGGGTGGCTGCGGCGGCGTGTCCTGCACCGGGGGCGGGGGCTGCAATGGGGGCGGGGGCGGCGGCGTGTCCTACGGCGGGGGCTGCAACGGGGGCGGCTGCGGTTCCTGCGCTAGGGGCGGGGGCTGCAAAGGGTGCAGCTGCGGCGGCATGTCCTCCGCCGGGGGCAGGGGACTGCAATGGGGCGGCGGCGGCAGGTCCTCTGGCGGGGGCGGAGACTGCAACGGCGGCTGGGGCGGCAGCGGCTCCCAGCAACAGTGGCTGCAGCTCCGGCCAGCAACGGCGGCAGCGGCGTTGGCCAAACACTTCCTTCCCCATTCCAAAAACAGGGCATGCAACCAGCCTGAAACGCGATGCTTTTTTTTGGTCTCCACACGCTCTGTTTTTGGAATCGGGGAGGGGATCGCAGCGCTGCCGCCTGAAAATGCTTTCCTCCCCAGGCTAAGTGGCGGCTGGCAGGTGGGTGGGGCTACATCCGGAGTATAGGACGCACCCACTTTTTGACCCCTTTTTTTGGAGTAAAAAGGTGCGTCTTATACTCAAAAAAATACGGTATTATTATTATTATTTGAGATTGCAGTTGTTTGATGCTCTTGTTCATTTATATCATCTTTGGTATGTTGATAGAAATTTATGAAATACTTAATTAGCAATCTTTACATCTTAGAAAGAATTTGGACAACTAAATTACAACAAACAAACAAACAAAACAAATAAACAAGGTTTTGTCATGAATTTTCAAACAAACTTTACAATTCATAGGAAACATTATTTGTCTCTTAGGTCCTATTTTAGCTGATAGGTGCATTTAGTTTGGATAAACGTGGTGGGAGGGACAATATATGAACAGAAGAGTGTCTAAGTGAGAAGCAATTGACAACATATCTGTAATTTATCACACAAATACCACAAGTTACATACTTCTGTCAGAAAGCAGGAGAAAGTTTGTAAGGGTGTCATGTCTATGATATATTTTTGGCATCATTCTGGTTTGCTGAGGATGCCAGTCAACTTTTACATTAAGAACACGACCATCTTCTATCCAAGTGATGGCGAACCTTTTCGGTGCCAAGTGCCCAAAGTGCGTGCACGCGTGCAAATGTGCATGTATGCATGCATGCAGACCCCAAAAATGCAATGTGAGAGCCCCCCACACATGCACCCCCCATGCATGCAGGGTTCCCCTATGCATGTGCCCCCCTGCCCATTTTTGGCTTCCAGGTTGGTGCAGGAGGCCTTATAGGCCCAAAACCGGGTGTGGGGTGTGCACACACGTGCAAACCCCCAAAATGCAATGCAAGCACCCCCACGCATGCACCATGTGCATGTGCCCCACCCCCGTGCATGCAGCCCCCACGCATGCACATGTGCACCCTGCATGCACCCTGGCCCCCCGCGTGTGCGCGGCAGAGACCCGGAGACCAGCTGGCCGGAAGGAGGCACACATGCATGCGCAGTGGAGCTGGGCTGGGGCGACAGCTGATGTGCCCACAGAGAAGGCTCTCCATGCCACCTGTGGCACATGTGCCATAGGTTCGCCATCACGGTTCTATCCGAAAACCTGAGCTCTGATTCTGTTGAATAAAAGGCTGTTTTTTTCTTTAATTTCCTCAGACCTAGCTTATTGGGGCATGTTTCTGCTTTGTGTGTACAGTATGTGCCTTTGAGTCAATGTTTAAACTCCTGCAATTGCCTGGACATATCCCTGCAGTTTTCTGGCAAAATTTTTAGAAGTGTTTTGTCAATTTCAATTGTCATTGTTTCCTTCCTAGGCTTTGGTCTGTCCCAAGGTGGGTTTTTTGCCTAAAGTGGGACTAGAACTCATAGTCTCCCAGTTTCTAATTGGTGTCTTATGACTACGCCAAAATAGTTTTCACGTTTCTACTTTACCTGCTATGATACAGTCCATCTTGCAACTATTCCTATTGAACTCCACATCCCACTAGATTGCTAAGCATATCTGGATGTTTAATAATGTCTTCAAAAGCCAATGAAAAGAATAGAGTTTAAGAAAATTGTCCTGTGGTCACATAAATAATATCACCTAGTTTTATTGGTGTCTGTCCTCAAAATAAAGAAATGATACAACTCACTAATAACAAGGAAAAGCTCCAAAGCTCTGCCCCTACAACACCCCATACTCACCTTAAAAGCTGAAGTTAGATTTAATATTATTTCCCTTCAAGGCCAGATCTATTATGGTATGACTTTTAATCATCCAGACACCACAAATGACACTACTTTAATTTTGTTAAAAGAACCCTAATTATTGATAGTGTAAGTTCCTGTTCTACTTTTATAGACCCTGCTGGCAGAAATGCAAAGTAATCTTATAAGAGTTTGGAAACCCAATCCTTGTTAACACTAGAGCCAACATGGAGGGAAATAGCTGGAGTTTCCTAGTCTGATGCTAGAGATCAACAGGTCAACAATAAGGCAAAGTCTCCAAATAGATGGTCGTGTAACAAAGCAACAATCCATATCCCTGCTATGACTGAAACAAATTCATTCAGTCTTTGGCTCCCAGGATAAATCTCCATTAGGGCACATTCCTTAAGGAGAGATGTCTTCCTTCTTTTAACAATCTATTGTCCACCCACCTAACCCAAGGTTAGGAAGGTCACCACTTTGGGCAATGGGAGATAAAACTTCTAAAGTTATTTTGTTGTCTTGCCAAGGGCTAAAATTGACAGGTGGATTTTGAACAGAGTCAAAATAGTCAATCAGCATCCTTCTGAATGCCAGGCATCCTGTCTGATCAGAAACCAGTCAGACAGACTTTATTGTTACAGCCCTAGGTTATAACTGAAAGAGAGAGAAAAAAAATAGCCATCAGTTATCACAGGTTACAAAAAAAGGCAGAATGGTTACAGGAGAGAAAGTATTCATAACACCTATAAATCTGGTTTATTTGTTGAACTGCTGAAAGGATAAAAAATGAGTCCAAACTTTAAAAGCTGACAAGGCAAATCCAGCCACTGCCAATAGGATTCCATTGTTGTTGGACCTGGAAAGAAAATCAATTGTTTGCATATCAGACCACTTAGGTTTCCCCTTAAGAGCTAAGTTAAAAAACTTGGTTCAAATGTCAGAAAATATAGAACAATAAAACAGGTAATAGGCACTAAAAGAAATTATAGGCAATAAAACAAATAAGGAGGTATTGCTCGGGACTCATACAGTATTTTTTTTTGTTCTAAAATAGTTGATGGCATTAATAGCATCCTTGCTTGAGCTACAGAAATTCTAAGAAAAGGAGTTTGAGTTAGCTTCCAGATATGTTCACATTCAGAAGTATGTTTGATCATTGTATAGTAACCTCACTTCATAAGTCATTATCTATTTTAATATATTCTTTATCTAACATATCAATGATTTTCAATCACTTTATTTATAACATCTCACCTAAATGATTACTCTAGGTATTTTCTATCTTCCTGTCAGCCCTTCAAAGTAAACCAGGTCAAAGAAACAGGGCCAGCAAGGATCCCAGGAATACTTTTCATTATAGTAACCTAGAATAACTGAAGCTTGCAATCGAGTTCAAGTTTCTTACTGTCCCTTTTAACACAGCCCTGCATTAACAGAGGGATAGATTCGAGATCACGTGGAGTGTTAATACCACTTTATAATGCCTTGGTAAACCCACATTTGGGTACTGCATCCAGTTTTGGTCACCACGATGTAAAAAAGATGTGGAGACTCTAGAAAGAGTGCAGAGAAGAGCAGCAAAGATGATTAGGGGACTGGAGGCTAAAACATATGAAGAACGGTTGCTGGAACTGGGTATGTCTAGATTAATGAAAAGAAGGACTAGGGGTGACATGATAGCAGTGTCTCAGGGGTTGCCACAAAGAAGAGGGAGTCAACCTATTCTCCAAAGCACCTTCCTTCTTAGGCTACTGTGTCTTTAGATTTAGATTTATTATTAGAGTTGGAAGGGACTTTGCAGGTCATCTAGTCCAACCCCCTGTTCAAGCAGGAGTTCTTATACCATTTGAGACAGATGGCAGTCCAGTCTCTCCTTGAAGGTTGCAAGTGTTGGGGCTCTCACAACCTCCGTTGGCAAGCTGTTCCACTGGTTGATCGCTCACCGTCAGAAAGTTTCTTTTGTTTTTTTTAAGGTGTTTTGGAGGACTTTACAGATAATACTTGAGTTATGACAGTTCATTTAGCGATTGTTCAAAATTGTGACATAAACCCCCCAAATACTTATGACACAGTCCCGAGATTACAAATGTTGCAGCTCCACGGCAGTCATTCGCCCTTATGGATGTCTGCAGAGGCACTGCAACATTCGCCCTGCCTATTCCCTCTCCTGCCAGTCTCCATAGGCATTGGGCCTGTGGAGACTCACTTACCTTGTGAAGATCTAGCAACCCTTCAGTTTCTTTGCCTGCTTCGGTGCATTCGCAGAGAATTGAGGCCTAAAAACACCACAAGATCAGTAGGAGATCTCGCGTGATCTTCTCTGCGAACAGAGGCCTGGATAACATCCAGGGCAAAAGACTTTGCAAACGGAGGGAAGGCTGAAGCCTTTGCTCCCTCCATTTACAAAGCCTTTTGCCACGAATTTCATCCAGGCCTTTGTTCACAGAGAACCAAGGCCTGGATGAGGTCTGCAGCAAAAGGCTTTTCAAACTGACGTTAGGCTTTGAGGCAGCAAAATTGTGCTGCCTCAAAGTGTCCCATTGGCCTTGCAAATGCCAAACACTTTGCACGTCGAGACTGGAAGCCTTTGAGGGAGACTCACTGAGGCTGCCTGCCGCTTCAGAAGCAGCAAGCAGCCTCGGTGAGTTAGCAAAGACGAGCAGGGCACACTCGTCTCACTCTTCCTCTGCTCTCACTGCTCTGCTTTTGGAGTGCCAGGAGCAGGCAAAGAAACTGTAGCAGAGAGGAGACAGCTCACCACATCTTTGCAAGTTAAGCAGGATAGGGGGAAAAGCAATTGTGGGGAGCATGAGGTATCTCAATGGGTCAGGGGAGGTCTTGGGTGGTTCGAAGCACCAGGCCCCCCATGGCCTTCCCCACCCTGAGATACCACGTGTGCACTTAACAACCTGCACATTCAATTAGCGAATGTATGGGTGAAAGCAGGGAGTTTTCACATTCGTTTTACATAATTCACTCCAACAAAGCCTTTATGAATGTAATTGGCAGGTTCCATTACATTCATAACTCAAGGACTACCAGTACTTAGTTTGTGTTCTACAGTGTTCTACAGTGATTCTGTCTGGTTGTGATAATCTGCTGATTATTTCTCTTGTTTAATAGTGTGGGCCTTTTCACAGCTTGTGTTGGTTGTGCTGGAGTGGGTTGACAAAAGTGGTCAAACACTTTTTGATAAAGTTGAGTAGGTATTCATTATCATTTCCTTCTTTCATTTTTAGGTATTTAGATATTTTTAGGGGCATTGTAAAGGGGAATAGAAGAAATGTTTGCTCCCATCTGTGAGATATCCAAGCTTCCTTGTATTTGGATGAACAGGTATGTCAGGCTTATATATTTTGGAGTGTGCATAGAAGCATAGGAGAATGGATCCACTGCTTCTCATCCATTACTGTTCTTCTGTTATGATTTGACATTTCTTTGTTGAAGTCATTGAAGGTTCTTTTGATCAGGTTCTGTATTGGATTTACTGGGATGTAGTTTTCTACGTCTTCCAGAAATTATTTGGGGTTTTTTATGTATTGTGTTTTGTCCATGATAACTGTGATGTGCTGGGAGGATAGTGATGTTATGATCTTTATTTAGACTTCTGAGGGATGCTTTCTCCTCTGCTTTGTCACCATTCACACACACACACACACACACACACACACACACACACACACACACACACACACACACACACACACACACACACACTGTGCTGATAAACTTGCCCATTTTTCTAGTATTTGGCATGTTTCTTACCAAAGAGTAAGGATTAATTGATTTTTCACTACCACAAGTTTTAATTTCAATAGTTTCAACACTGGCAACTTGATCTGGACTCAGCCAGAAAAGAAAAGAAAAAGATTATAGAAATTTATATTTTTAAGAGTAAAAAAAAAATTAAAACCATAATGTAATGGAGCTTATCCCCGAGTCTCCTCCTTCCCTTCCCCCCTGAAAGTTAGCAATCCCATCCCCTAGAAGACTTTAATTATGTTTCCAAATTCTATCCCATGGTTTACAGCTATTTGTGGGGTTCCCTTGCTAGTTAATAGCAGATATAAAGTGTTGGGTTTTTGAAATTCTCGTTGAATCAGCATTATTTGAACTGAATTATTAACTTCCAGATGGATTTCAGTCAACTCATTTTTTTCCCCCAATGGACAAATCCTTCCAATAGCTTTTGCTCTTATATCCCATCTGGGATCTCAAAGGAGACTACGAGGAAATGTCATATCCCATTGTTATCCCCACAACAACTGTGTGAGGGAGATTGAGCTACTGAGCTCCATAAGCAAGAGGCAACCCCCTGAACCAGGACTATTTTGGTTGAGCTGTTCCAGGAGGTGAACCTTAGCAGGACTAGCACACGATGCTTAGTGGGACTGGCACATGAAAACTCTTCTTTCCTCATTCTCATTTTGCTGCCACCATAGAAGTGGCCTTCCATTCACAGCTACTCCAAGGATTCAGATCAGAAACTTTTCCTTTCTATTCAATCTATTCTTTACAGTTTAGAGAGCTAGCATGATATTGTAATTGTTATCTAATAATTCATTTTGGCTCGCCAGAACTTTCAGCAATGACTTGGAAATGCGATAGATCTAAAACATTTCAAAGGCTCATAATTTTTTTTTCCACATCAAAGAAAGTAGAAAGGAAGTTTGATTTCATGCTCTGTAAAGAGCATAATGTTATCTCAGATGTGGATGACTTATCTCAGATGCAGAGATACTGTGCTTGCTGCTTTTTTGAGATCATCACAGGGAAACTTATAGGCAGGGTTTCTATCCTCCAGACTCGCAGGGCTCTCCAACCTTGGCAACTTTAAGACTTGTGGACTTCAACTCCCAGAGTTCCTTACCAGCTTTGCTGGCTGAGGAGTTCAGGGAGTTGAAGTCCACAAGTCTTAAAGTTGCTAAGGTTGGAGACCCCTGCCCAGAGCACCATGGCTATAACATGGCGAAGTATTTCTCAGGATAAACCTGGGAACAAGATGACTATCAAATAAAGAATGGTGTTTGCCTCCTATTCTGGATTACCATTTTCTTCTATCAAAATGGAGGTTTTCCACAAATTATGAAAGCTGCTATCCTTGTAGGCACAGAAGGAATTAAACCTTTGTCCTAACACTGAAGTTAGTAATTCTTCACATGTACCCCAGGGCCCTATGCATGCAGAAATGAATTTTACTCGGTTTCCACTCCGGAAGGGAACCAAAGGAACCAAGAATAGATCACAGTTTCGAAAAATACTGCCAAGAAATGAAAGACTCGGGTCTTCTTTCTTTGTATAAATCTATACTTTGTATAAATTTGCATTGTACTCCTCTGTTCACCAGCATAATTGTCACTTGGTGAACTGCATTTTTTTTTATCAATCTTAGTCATTCTATAAAATAACTTTTTCTAATACACACACACACACACACAAGAGAGAGAGAGAGAGAGAGAGAGAGAGAGAGAGAGAGAGAGAGAGAGAGAGAGAGAGAGAGAGAGAGAGAGAGAGAGAGAGAGAGAGAGAGATTCTCTTTCTTTTTTATTTTTGTGGAGGTATGGGCGACCATATTTTTTTCTAATAGTCTTTACTGCTTTTCTTAAGCAGTTGATTTTTATGTTTAGTCAGTATCTAGCAATTTGGTATTTCAGCTAACTTTTAGAGCACAATTGGCTAGTACACGTTCCTTCTGTGCTACCATTACAGTCATATACTTAAATACCTGGGATTACCCTTGTTCCAGTCAATGGGACGTCTTTTTTAAGTATACATGCATTCAAGGATTACCTCTATTCTGTGAAATGCTTTTTGTGGAATTTAATACAGGCTTATCATGTGTTGGCATCTGATTGATTTGTATCCAGTTTCGTGTACATGGGGGACTGAAGAATGGCCTAGCCTGCTTTTCTGGATGCCTTTCACAATGGTTAAAAGTCAATTAATGATGCTTGGAAGTGCTTGGGAAAATACACAAGCATCAGTACTGAAACACCTACAGATATACAGCAGTTACATGCAGAATGTGTAAAGAAAGCACAAAGCAGCAGTGCAAGATGAGAAAAGAAGGACATTTACAGTAGACTCCTGGTCAGCTATAGAATGAGCAACAGAAATGAAAGATCTGGGGACCAAATACTAACTCAGCTGTTCATCCTGTCCCTTTCTAATGCTTTTAGGCAGATTATTTATTTATTTATTTATTTATTTATTTATTTATTTATTTATTTATTTATTTATTTATTTATTTATTTATTCATTTATTCATTCATTCATTCATTCATTCATTATCTATCTATCTATCTATCTATCTATCTATCTATCTATCTATCTATCTATCTATCTATCTATCTATCTATCTATCTATCTATCTATCTATCTATCTATCTATCTGTGAGACTTATATACCGCCTCACAGTGCAAGCACTCTCTAAGCGGTTTACACCAATAAGCAATGTATATTTATATTGCCCCCAACAATCTGGGTCCTCATTTTACCTACCTCGGAAGGATGGAAGGCTGAGTCAACCTTGAGCCGATGAGATTTGAACCGCTGAACTGCTGATCACAGTCAGCTAAAGTGACCTGCAGTACTGCATTCTAACTGCTGCGCCACCTCGGCTCGGTTCACTCCTTTCTTTTCACTTCCGTCTTTTCCCATTTCAGCATTCACCCATCTGTCTGTTTATTGGCTTCCTTCCCTGGCAAGTAGAAAAGAGTGCTTCCCTGGTGCCCATTCTATATGCCCGTGATGGCGAACCTACGGCACGCGTGCCACAGGTGGCACGTGGAGCCATATCTGAGGGCACGTGAGGCGTTGCCCTATGTCAGCTCCAGCGCACATGTACATGCTGGCCCCCTGATTTTTGGCATTCTGGAGGGCAGGGGGAGGCCGTTTTCGCCCTCCCCAGGTTTCAAAAGGCTTTCCTGGAGCCTGGGGAGGGCGAAAAACGGCTCAACGGCCCAACCGGAAGTTTGTTTCCAAACTTCCGGTTGGCCCATTGGGCCTGTTTTTCTCCATCCACAGGCTCCAGAGGCTTTCCTGAAGCCTGGGGAGGGTGAAAATGGCCTCCCCCGCCCTTCGGAACAAGGTTGTGAGAACATGCATGGGAGGGAGGGCATTGCATTATGGGTGTGGGCACGCGCGTGTGTGCTATCGCACACACACACACACACCCTTTTGGCACCCAAGCAAAAGAAGGTTCGCCATCACTGCTATATGCTTTCTAAAAGGGGCAGCTATTGCTTTGCGGGACCACACAACTGTCCACAGTTGCCACAGTTGGTTCAGGTATTTTGCTTCCTTGACGCCTTGGACACAGCGAAACAACTCAACTTTCTTGAATATGCTTAGGCCAGTGGTGGGTTCCTACAGGTGCGGTCCACTCTATAGCACCAGTAGCAGTCCGCTGGTGACGTCACAGTACCGGTGCGGTCGGTTGCCGGTCTCTGGCTGCCGCCATTTTAAAGAAAATTGTTTTTAAATTTTTAAAAAAATTTTCTTCTGTGCATGCCCAGAAGCCGAGCTTCCGGCACTGCGCGTGCGCTGCCTTCCTACCCCACAGTGAGTCCAAGCAGGGGAGGATGGCTGAGGGAGCGTGTGAGATGCTGAAAGAACAGGCAGCAGGAGCTATCTCCATTCCCCTCCCTTCAGCAGTCCGAGAAGCCACGAACGCACGGTGATGATCCTAGGCATTTTCACACGTTCGAGGCTTCTCGAGCTGCTGAGGGGAGGGGGAACGGGCGGTCACATGGCCGGCATGCCACGCCCACCCGGTCACATGGCCAGCAAGCCACACCCACAAAATAAGCCACGCCCACAGAGTGGTAGTAAAAAAAATAGGAACCCGCCCCTGCCTTAGGCTCTACTGAAATCAAAGGCAAACCATATCTTACCTATTCGTGCAAATTAAATGTACTGTATAAAAATAATAAATTCAAGCAAATAAATAAATAAAAAATCCTGAATGAATTTATTCTATTATAGGCAAAGGAAGAGAATGGCAACCCTGGAGGCATGTAGAAAAACAGACCAGTACTATTTCTTGGGCTCATCCCATTTTCTTTCAAATTCCAATTGCATTTTATATATAGCCGATACTTGCACTGATTTCAAGGGTCCCATGTAAATCTAGGCCATGTGTTTTTTGGGCATCCCCAAATGACTAAAAGTTTGACATAAATTTGCCTGTTGCTTGTAAAGACTCAGCATCCGGAAGGTTGGAGCCTCTAATTTTAAAATGTTTGTTTCCTCCTCCTTAATTTTATAAAGGTGCTGCTTCTGTTTGATCACACATTCTGGTTTATGCGGAACAGCACAATGTGTCTGATTTCTCTCTGCTCGGTTCAGAATGTTGCTCAGTTCCACTGTTTTATCTGGCTTTTTGGTTTTAAGTGTGTGAGAAAGCTGAAAATGTTCCTCTTATGTTCAGCTCTGTGATTATGTTGCTATCTATTCTAAGCTGGGGTTTGATTGTCCAGAATGCAACATTAATGATAGCTGTCAAAATAATCGTCAGGGTTGGGATGGGAATAGGGTTAGAGGGCAAAAAAAAAAAAAAAAAGAACGTGAAAGATTTTAGGGTTGAACCAGACGATAACGAAACTCATTTAGGCTATTAGATGCTGGAGGAGTTGCCAGCTTGATGGGTTCAGAGGTTACTAGAGGCAAAAAGAGTAAATGGGGACATCTTCAAGTAGTTTACTCTTGTTAAAAAGATGAAAAAAGATGACAATAGCAATACCAAACAAGCATCCTAAAGGCAATTTTCTTAATTACAGTGCTGACCCAGCAGCCCATCGGAATACCCTGCCTATTAGAACAGAGCTCTTTCTTTAGCACAATATTAACCCTTCCTAGGATTGCATAGCTCCATTCAGTTTATTTCTGGAGGACATTCCTCCTGTTTTGGAGAGCTAGTGGATAGATCAAAGTAACGTTCAAACTCCCCCCCCTCCTTTTGGTTTCACCTGAAATGTTCCTTTTACTTGCAAGTCTGTTCACAATGAGGTACAAATCTACTGATGATCTTACTCTTTATTTTTAAAACTGCTGAATGGGAAATAGAAATTAACCTATTGTCACATTAATCTCAGCCTGCCTATATTTCATTTCTTTCTTTCTTTCTTTCTTTCTTTCTTTCTTTCTTTCTTTCTTTCTTTCTTTCTTTCTTTCTTTCTTTCTTTCTTCTCTCTCTTTCTCTCTTTCTTTCTTTTCTTCCCTCCCTCCCTCTCCTATTTCACTGACTTAAACCTGCCTATAAGTATTCCGCATTCAGATACTTCCTAAATGAGATTAAACCAGATTATCTCTCTCTCTCTCTCTTCTCTTCTTTTATTTTATTCCTTCCTTCCTTCTCTCTCTTTCCTTTCTTCCCTCCATCCCTCTCCCATTTCACTGACTTAAACCTGCCTATAAACTAAGTATTCCACATTCAGATACTTCCTAAATGAGATTAAACTAGGTTATCTCTCTCTCTTTTTCTTCCTTTCTTCCTTCCTTCTCTTTCTCTCTCTTCCTTTTCTTCCCTCCCTCCCTCTCCCATTTCACTGACTTAAACTTTCCTATAATCTAAGTATTCCACATTCAGAGATTAAATGAGATTAAACCAGGTTCTCTCTCTCTCTCTCTCTCTCTCTCTCTCTCTCTCTCTCTCTCTCTCTCTCTCTCTCTCTCTCTCTCTTCTTCTTCTTCTTCTTCTTCTTCTTCTTCTTCTTCTTCTTCTTCTTCTTTTCTTTCTTTCTTTCTTTCTTTTCCTTTCTTTCCTTTCTTTCTTTCTTTCCTCCCTCCCTCCCTCCCTCCCTCCCTCCCTCCCCACTTAGAAACTGAGAGCAACCTTGTACAGCCCCTGAAAGTGACACATCTATAAAACTATGCCAATTAATAAACAGGGCATGGTGTAAATCTTTTCTTTGAAAAGCAGCAGTTCTCCCTCTCTGGGTAAAGATCTAGAATTCCCGTCTCTTGGAATCTCCACTTAGGGGTAGGAAGATCATTGCCAAACCTCCCGGCCATGGTCGGGGGAGGGGGCAGGCAGGAAGAGATCTCCTATAAAAGTCTTTAGATTCTTCAAAGGAGGTCATTTCTCATAGTTTCACGCAATTCTGAAAAAAGAAATATGGCTGCTTTAAAAAAAATCCATTTGTAAAATTAATGTGATTCAAAGCAGGCAGAACTTTATTTTCAGCTTCGCCCAACTTGGAAACCGATAGGCTTCTTCAACAAAGTGCCAGCAAACATTGGTCTGGAGGTTCACTGAAGCATTTTTAAAAATATATTATTTTTCAACCACGCTCAACCCTGCTGCCTATCGCTTACTACATTAAACAGGAAGACTTCAAGCACTGCAACTCTTTAATTGATAGATTATGTGCCATCAAGTCAATCACATAGATTGCAACCACATAGACAGATTTTCTCCATAATGATTGGCCCCTAACCTGGTCCCTCAATTCTTTTAATGATGTATTCATCACCACATGATGATCCATCTTGCTGCTGGTTGTTGTCTTCCCTTCCCTTCCACCTTCCCTAGCATGAGAAGCTTCTCCTGAGGGATGATGATATAATATTTTGGCGCCTGACGAAGACCATCATATTTATCCAAGCAAGTAGGGGTGCTTTTTTTAAAAAAAAATAAATGCTGTGCTTCTCTTGATGTTTCTCTAACTCCCTTCATTTCCTGCTCTTTTATTTTATCAGAACGTTGTCAGGGTGGGTTTTTTTGTTTTCCTTTTAATTTAAACTCTCCTGCAATGTTTGTATGAATGGCTTTATTCACACTGTTCTCCACTGCCCTGGATTCTTTTCATGGAAGATGGCTGAGTAACATTTTAAAAAACTAACCAGCAGGTAATAATAATAAATACATGGCATATCCCTGGCCAAATTCTATATGACCCATTTCCTATATGTCTCCTTGCACCCTGAATGCCTGCAGCAGTTACTAGAAACTATGACTCTTAACGGGAAAAGGCATACAAGGGATTATCATATTTGAGCCAAGCAGTATATTCCAACATCTCCTTCTGCTTCTAGTATACGGTGCTGGCTTTGCAGAAAATTACTAGCTGAGCCGGCATAGAGCTGCTTTCCAGTCACTAATGGAAACTTTTCTTTCAATCTAAATGGTGCATTTGTCGGATCTGTTTAGCTAAACAGCATTAACTATATTGAAAGTTTTATTGGCCCAGTTGAGGGCAGGAAACCAAGAATGGGCAAACTGTATTTTTTTTTAAATTAAAGCATGGGTGATTCCCCCCCCCCGTCCAAACAAATTCAGCTTGTTCATTGATTAGTTTATTTGTTAAACCAAAGCTCCATTGCTTTTAAGAACAGGCTCCTTGTTGCTACAGATGGAAAATGATCTTTGAATCCAGTTCCATTATCAGGACAGTGAGTATCAAATATTTAACAAGCACTATACAATATATATATTTTCCATTTCCTTTGCAGATTGCTGATACTTGATGCTAAGAAGTTGCCTTTTCACTTGCTTGGGTAATTCCTGTGGTAGCCAGGCCTTAATGCAGCATTGGAAACAATGGATAGATCGCAAGGCCAAACTCTCTCAACTTGGTACCTTCTAAATGGGTAGGAACTGCATCAGGCTAACTTACTGCTTATTCCAGGAATTCAATCCTGGCCAGCTCAACTTGACTCAGCCTTCCATCCTTCCGAGATCAGTAAAAATGAGGATCAAGATTGTTGGGGGCAATATGCTGACTCTGTAAACTGCTTAGAGAGGGCTGTAGAGCACTATGAAGCAGTATATACGTTTAAGTGCTATAGCTATCTCTCGGAATCTAAAGAAAGCATGGAAATTCTGAGAATTGTAGTCCAACACAACTGGAATATACCAGGTCAAATGACATTACACTGGAGATGTTCTACTAATGCCACCTACAATCCACATACCCAGGAAATTACTTAGCCCTGTGGATGGTTCATTTGGTTTAAGTAATTTGGGAGGTAAACCTACAAGTGATTCTTTGGCCAGTAGTGTTGAAATGATAAATCTGGACTAATACAGGAAGATCTACTAATCAAGATGAATACAACTTACTAATTTACAAAACAATAAATTGAAATCTAATGAAATGCAATTAATTTAAATGTGTAATCATTGGCGTTCTTGGAAAAATCGGAAGCCCATCTTGTATATCTTCAGAAATGAGACTCAAACTTCAGATTAAAATTTAAAAAAAACCTATAGTAATAAACCAAGCACTTTGATTATGATCAAAAGGCAGCCATAAGCCCTAAAAATGTTTTCCATAGTTAAAAGCTCATACATCACAAAACCAGAGTGCAATTTCTTCTGGAACCCTGATCGAGACTGCAGCTCTAGCTGTTGTGATTCTTTGAAGAACATATATAAACTGTCCTGTAATAGTTTCTGCATACTTTCCCAAAAGGTTTGTCTATGAGTGCTATACCAGTCATTCCTTCGGCCCCTTTCCCAACCAGTTGCTTTCAATCTAATGGAAAGTAACATTCTTTTGTGATTTCTTTCAAAGGGAATAGAATGTTAGAGAAATTCTCATTATATATAATTTTTTCAATTAATTCTTGTAAACAAGAAGAACATTCTCTACGTTCATGTGCTTATTTTAGTTAGGAGGCAGGCAAAGAATGTGCACATGTGTCCTGTCTGTCGTTGCGCCTTTAGCTTTCTTTTTTTCTTTTGTAAAATTATTTTATTAAAGTTTTACAAAAGACTTACAAACAAACAGAAACTAATAAAGAATAGAAATAACAAAGAAAGAGAGAAAGGGGAAGAAAAGCAAATGTGCAGAAAAAAAAGAATCAAAAAGAAAAAAAACAAAAAGTTTCTACCATCACAAAATTATCTCTCTATGATTACAAAATACCTTTTTTTTTTTTCTATTATCCATTTTTTTTCTAAACGATTAAACCACAAATCATAAGTGCATTGTTTTCTTTTAGGCAAATGTTTATAAGGGGTTTTCAGTTGACCATAAGTGTAGATATTTAATTTAGTCATCAAGTTCCATAATGATGACTACTAGTCCTCTGTTGTAGATAGCATCAAGCCTTTCCATTTTTGAGCATAATAATCTTGCTGCATGTCAAAGAAAAGTATCTGTCTCCATTGTACTTTAACCTTTAAAATCTTCTGAATTAATGCATGTATTTGAATCCCAAAAAAAGTTTGTTTTACATATTCACCAAATATGGTAAAACATTCCTTCATGTTGTTCACATTTCCAGCAAAGACTCAAAATATGAGCCGAGGTGGCGCAGCGGTTAGAGGCAGGTAATGCAGGCCACATTAGCTGACACTGATCCGCAGGTCAGCGGTTCAAATCTCACCGGCTCAAGGTTGACTCAGCCTTCCATCCTTCCGAGGTTGGTAAAATGAGGACCCAGATTGTTGGGGGCAATATAAATATACATTGCTTACTGGTGTAAACCGCTTAGAGAGTGCTTGCACTGTGAGGCGGTATATAAATCTCACAAATAAATAAATAAATAAATAATATCTTTGTTCATTCTAGACCAGTGATGGTGAACCTTTTTTGGCTCGGGTGCCAAAAGGGTGTGCGTGTGCACAGTAGCATGTGCGTGCATGCCCACACCCATAATGCAATGCCCTCCCCCCACACATGCGCACAACTTTCGCGCTGCTCCCACCCGCATGCACACAACCCCCTGCGCTCTCCCCCCACGCATGCACACTGGCCTCACTGATGCCTCTGGACCTCCGGTAGGCCTGTTGGGCCATTTTTTTGCCATCCCCAGGCTTCAGGAGGCTTTCCTAAACCCTGGGGATGGCAAAAAACAGCTGAAAAGAAGGCCGAAAATAAGCTGGCCAGCGCGTGCATGTGCGCTGGACCTGACATAGGGCAATGCCTCGCGTGCCCTCAGATATGGCTCCGCGTGCCACCTGGGGCATGTGTGCCATAGGTTTGCCATCATTGTTCTAGACAATTGTTGCATAATCAGTTTTCCAGAAGATTCCAGAATCATGGACAACCAGGGAGTCTGCATAGTGATGGCAAAAAAATCACCCTCATAGTGGAAAAATGAACTTAAATAATCATTAAAGAATTTTGAAAGTATCCAGCAAATGATATAGAAAAGGGGAAGTCTTATTTGTTCAGGGAGAGAAATTAGAAGACAAGTTTTATCATAAATGTAGAATTTGGCCCTCAACTAATTGCTGTTTGTTTAGATATATGATGGCTATTATCCCCAACTATACAAGAAGATATTTTTCTACTTTCAGTGAAGATAAATAAACCCCCAAACAACTTATAATTTCCTTAATAGTTTATCTATGATATTCCACAGAACTGGGAGCCAAATTCAACTGGAGGTCAATATGGATTTGAGTAAATAGGTCTGGAAAAGAATAGAACAGCCATATTAAGCAAGTGAATTGAAAGGCATGACTGACTTTACCCATATTTCATTTATTTGTGAGATTTATATACCGCCTCACAGTGCAAGCACTCTCTAAGCGGTTTACACCAGTAAGCAATGTATATTTATATTGTCCCCAACAATCTGGGTCCTCATTTTACCTACCTTGGAAGGATGGAAGGCTGAGTCAACCTTAAGCCGGTGAGATTTGAACCACTGACCTGCGGATCACAGTCAGCTAAAGTGGCCTGCAGTACTGCTCTCTAACTGCTGCGCCACCTCATCTGTTATACAGTGAAAGACTTCTGGCGTATCGTTTATTCTGAGAAAGCCAGAGAAAGAGTATCTTCCAGAAATTCTGATAACTAGTTATGGTTTGTGGAAGTTAGAATTCAAGGCATCAGAAAAGCACTAAATTTCTTTTCCTTCTACAATAATAATTGTTAACTCAAAAATCGTTCCATATATTCCTACATCAGGGTTAAGGGGGGGGTTTGAAATATTTAATTCTTTAATTGTCCTTTATAGACATTTTGGAGACATAGTGATGTAATAATGCCATTAATGAAAAATTAAGTTTTATACAACCCTACTCTTGCCTATGGAAATGCTGAGGTCAACACAAAGAAGAAGTAGGAAGACTTTTCTGTTAAGAGGACTTTCACTTACCTTCTAAAATATTAATATAATACTTATCTCCTCCCTGAAATACACTTGTGCTAAACTAGTGACTTTCTCTTCTTTCCAATTTGTGTGAGTATGTCTGTGTAAAAATGGAAGATTTCCTCCAAATAGTATTTCACAGGAATGTTACTAGGACTGTGTGCAACAAGCCAAGATTTTGTCAAAATGACACGGAGTGCTTATGAGGTCCCAATGCCAACACGGCTTCTTACGTCCTTGGATACAACATCATAATGCATGCTTTGTAATTTGCTCCTCTTGCTCCCCCATAGACATTCATGACTACCGATCAAAAATAAGAGAGACCCAAATTTTATTTCTTTCATTATAGGGGAGAAGCTATTTTATTCTAAGTTTATTTACACAAAATAGAATAAAAATAACAAGTCCTGGGTGCTCTCTGAGCTTGCTTGTTTTCTTGCAGTCGTTTCATTACCCTATCTAGGTAACATCATCAGTACTAGCACTGATGATGTTACCTAGTTAGGGTAATGAAACGACTGCAAGAAAATAAGATCAGAGAGCACCAAGGACCCCTCATGTCAACCCCAAGCTACAAATATTCTCCTTTATTCATAGAATGAAACAGCTGAAACAGCTATATGAAAGAAACAAAACTGGTAGGGAAAAAAAGTACTGAGCTCAGAACATGGAACAAAAGTATTTTTAGGTGCTTTTTATAAAATTGATCTACGATTAAGAATCAAGTATATAAATAAGATGAATTGTTGATGCATAAAAAAAGAAAGATATAGAAAACACAAAACATCTACTAAAAAGTAAGAAAAGAAATTGTAGTTCAGTGTTTCATTATTTTAACTTTGTGAGGTTCTTTCTAACGTAGCAATTGAAGAACCCTTGTTAATCCACACCTCAGTTATTACGTTATTTAAAAAAATAATTGTCAAAACTGTAGGTGACTCTAGACACATCCAAGAAAATTGGGTCTGCTCCTTCCGAAATGGATGTGTTTAGTTAGGACTGGGTCCAGATAAAGCTATATTTAGGACAAGTCAAATAAAACCAATGAGGTTTCATTTGATTAGGAGCCCACTGATATCTTAGCACTACTTTTAAGATTGTTGTATACAACATGTTTAAAACTAAATTTATCCTCTGCTCCCCCTTGCTTTTCTTTTGTGATAAGCTCAGTTGCTTCTGATGATTGAAAAACACAGCAGCTTTCCAAAGGAGGGTGGAGGGAGGGAGAACCCCCCCCCACAAGGGTTTAGTAATTGTAAGTCACAGTGCACTGCACATGCCCCAAAGACCCTGAGTCACTTCCAAATTCAAGGACTAATAAAAATTGGAAGCACTCCAGTAATTTTAAATTACTTTGCACATTGTGGAGTGATTTAAAACCATTGAGGTGATTCCATTAAACACACACACATACACACCCAACAACAAGCCTCTATGCATCGTTCCATTTGCAAAGCGAGTCTGTTAGACAAGCATAAGCACTCATGAAGGCTCCGAACATATTCAAACTAATTGGAATGATTTTTTAATTCCAAAACCAAAGGTAACCAAAGAGCAAATATAATGAAGACATAATAGCCAGCTGATGGAACATTCTTACGTATCATTGCTGGCCAAGCAAACCCCTTTAGTCATTAGAAAGGGAAAAGGCAGATGGGTTCTCTTAAGAGTTCTTGGAGATCTCAGTTCAAGCAGGAGCTAATCCAAGACAGTGGAAAGAGGCAGTAGCATTAATTGTACCTTGTTTCTCTCTTCCCCAAGTTAGCTATGAATTTGCAGTTGTTACATTACACATTTCTTGGTTAATTTGCTTTCTTCCCACAGCACAATAAACAGTTGTATCAGTGTGCTAAATAGATTCTACCCAGTGTGCATGGTTCTGCACATGTGTAAGCAAAATTTAAACACAGTATAATTTAAATATCCCAACTATTTATAAATAGAAAGGGTTTTTCTCTCTCTCTCTCTCTCTTCTCCCTAGCAAATTCTGGCTTTCCTCTTGTTCCTTGCCAAGTCAAAATTGCTTAGAATAAAAACACAAAGTAACCAAGCTAACACTTTTAGCTTTTAGGTTACTGACGGTAGGACAAGAAGCAATGGGTGGAAACTAATCAAGGAGAGAAGCAACTTAGAACTAAGGAGAAATTTCCTGACACTTAGAACAATTAATCAGTGGAACAGCTTGCCTCCAGAAGTTGTAAATGCTGGAAGCTTTTAAGAAGATTTTGGATAACCATTTGTCTGAAGTGGTGCAGGGTTTCCTGCCTAAGCAGGGGGTCAGACTAGAAGACCTCCAAGGTCCCTTCCAACTTTGTTATTCTATCTATACTTACTCTGAAGTCCATGACCAATTGTTTTCTGTGGAGATAGGACATTATTACCTCTCATCTCATCTCATTCCTGATATACTTGAAGAGCTCAGAAGGTTGAACAAACCTAAAAGGTAAACAAACAAGGGGCAAGAATATTTGGATGTAGATTTAGTTAAAATAACAACTAGCGTCACTTCAATATTTAGTTATATGTTTAAATATAATGCATGAATCAGATACAGAGGGGTCTTTTTGTCCAGGTTGCTGTTATCTAATTTTATCCACAGCAGATCTCAATTAACAGAACTAAAGGCCACCTTCAGGTCAATAAATAAGCATGCAGTCTGCCTTTTGAAAAGTTTGTTTATATATATACTAAACAATCTAAATGGACTCAATTCTTACTTATAGAGTACCATTTCAACAACCCACCTTATTCTTTTGGGAAAAAAATCATTCTTTGCCGGCGAAGACACCAGATTGGTTAATACGAATGTAGCATTATTTTTGTTCCAATGATTTGAAGATAGTGATTTTTTTAAAACAAAATTTGGAATAATGCTATTGTCCCACCTCTTGGGGATAAAGTCAAATTCAGTAAGATGGTTAAAAGTACATCCTAACAGATATATCCAGATATAAACTAGTGCTTTGTTTTAGAAATAAGTTAATTTAGGTAAGCCAAAACAGGCTGAGTGAATTAAATGTCATTGATAATTTAAATAAACAAACAAAAAAGGAAAACCTATTGCTAAATATATACTGTACTAAGTATACTCTACGCTCAGCTATAAAACTATAAACCACAGGAACATAGCTATTAGAATTACTGAGCTGTAGTACATCTACAATAGATACAATAGTGGAATACATTAAACAATGTTATGGCAAATTGCTAGAAATTCTAAAGGCAACATCAAGAGATGGTACAGGACAACTAAAGAGTGATTGGATTGGAAAAGTTGAAGAAACTGAAGCATCTGGAATTACATGAAAATTTGGGTTGAATACATGCAATAATGTAATGAGATAAATTCATAGGGTTTGCAAAGAGAATTATTTGCTCATGCTGAAACCTGTTTCAAGTACAATAAAACAAATGCTACATATGGACATCACCAGATGCACATCAGAATCAAATCAGCTACATAATATGAAACAGAAATGAAGAAATGCAGCCCAGTATCCAAGAAACATCCAGGTGCCGACTGTGGAAGAGGCCATGAATTATTGTTATCAGCTTAAAATAAAAGAGAGTAACGCGTGCCAGCAATATTTGACCTTAAAACATACAGTCAAGATCAGTCTACTCTGTGCAGAAGAAACTCTTCAGCGACATGAGAAAAGATATTAGATGTTGTAAAGCTCTAATAACAACAACAGTGATAAAAACCTGAAATTTCAAATATGTAAAGATTCTGAAAGTGCCTCTTAGAATAAGCTAACGTGGTTGTCAGAGAAAGATTGGGGATGAAACTTTGAGTAACAAGAAGATATATGAAATGATTTTAGATGTCCAACAACGTGCAAGAAAAGACAAAGAAAGTTATCAGAACCAAAATTGTCCAGAGAGAAAAACAACAAGAAAAGGAAGACCAATGGTTTCTTTTATAGAGGATCAGAAAAATCAGAGGAAAATGTATAGGTAAGGTAGGACTAGCCAAGTGTAATTATGGAAGAGATAAAATAAAGGCAAATTAGGTTGATCAGACTGTAAAGAGAAGACCAACTAGAAAGTGAATCAGAGAAGCAATAGATTAGCTGTAAAATAGGACAGGAGCAGACATAGATGAACGATATCAAGCTGCAAGGGAAGAGGCAGCTAAAACGCAAACAGCTCTATGTCAAGAAATATGGAACAATACTTTGTGACCTAGGGATTGGAAAAGACTGCTTGCATATATCCATGCTGAAAAAGGGAGGTAGAAGGGAATTTCCCCTTAACCCACTTAACTTCACATAAGCAAAGTTTGCTCAAGACCTTACAGTGAAGAATAAAGCCATACGTAGTGAAAGAATGATCAAACCAAGAGTTTTCAGAACAAATCAAACAGACACAAGTTAACATAAGATGAATAATGGAGAGATCAGAAGGATATAAGAATGAAATTTATTTTTACTATTATTAAATACACATGGCCTTTGATTTCAAATCTCATACCAGAACATAGAATATATTAAGTACAATGAGTGTACCACCACATCTGAATATTCTCCTTAGGAAGTTTTACAGTGAACAATAACTGAAATGAAAGTTGGAAAAATGGAGAGGTGCAGAATATGAAAAGAGTAAAACAAGGATGCATGATATCTCCATGTTTGTTTGTTTTAACATATAGGGCAGATACATTATAAAATGGCAGAAATGATAGTGAGAATCAAAATGGGAAGATAAAACACTGACAACTGATGCAGATGTCAGCATTTTGTTAGCTGGAAGCAAAGAAGACTTAGAAAGGCTCCATATCAAAGCAAAATTGGAAATTGAAAAATCTTGGTTAATGTTAAATATCAAGAAGAAAAGGGTAATGTCAACCAGCAGGCTTTATTAATTCACCGTTGATGGTGAAGAAGAGAAGGTGATAGATAATTCTGATTTGTTAGACTCATGAATAAAGATGGACAATGTGCTGTTAATGTAAAGATGATATTAATTCTAGGGAAGAGAGCAATGCAAATTTAAACTAAATCATGTAAGTTAACAATATTTCTATGACAAATAAGATAAAAGTATTTTCAGCGGTAAAACGTGGCTTTCATCAAGAAAGATTAAAAGAAAGAAGGTTTAAAATTATGGATCTGGAGGTGAATACTAGTATCACGGACTAGAGGAAAAACTAACCAACCAATAGAATGACTGCTATGAGGGTGAGTCAAAACGTAATGCCATTTTCTTTAGGACAGGTATAATTACCAACGCAGGAACATGTAGCATACATCAAAATGAAGCTGGTCCTCTGTGGATCACATCCCTACTTCTCAACGTAGTCACCGTTTCTCTCAATAGCAATATTCCACCTTCGAATGAGAGGTTATTCCTCATCACTGGAATAAGTTTGCCTTTCAAACCCTCTTTCATGGGGCCGAAGAGATGATAGTCTGAAGGCGCTAAATCTGGTGAGTATGGAGGATTATTATTCCAGTGATGAGGAAGTGAAAACTGCAGTGAAGAAGTGGCTCAAAGAACAGTCAACAAAATTTTACGAGGCAGGGATACATGCTCTCATTCGAAGGTGGAACATTGCTATTGAGAGAAACAGTGACTATGTTGAGAAGTAGGGATGTGATCCACAGAGGACCAGCTTCATTTTGATGTACTGGTATGCTACATGTTCCTGTGTTGGTAATTATACCTGTCCTAAAGAAAATGGCATTACGTTTTGACTCACCCTCATATTTTAAGGCAATGACCTGCAAGCATAAACTCATACCGGTACATTTGCAGTGTATGGTGCAAGTAGATGATAGCAAAAACTGATTATACTCATCAAGAGGGAAAAAAGTAGGCAATGGTTGCAGTAGGTGATGGTGTCAGAGAGATTATGGGATTGACTTTAGAAAAACTACTTAGTGTCATTAGATACAGGACATTTTTCTCCATTAAATCACCAAAAGGCAAGCTTAACTCAAAGGCAAAAAGTATCTCATTGTCTCTCAGAATTTCAGAATTCATATCTGACACCATGGCTTAATGGCTAGTTTATTAGTTACATCCCGAGTAGGGGGGGGAGCATTATTTATCATAATTGGAAACTCATGGAATCTTGCATGATGGTGTAGTGAAAAATAATCTTTCCTATCCTAATGAACATTAACCTGAAACTCATGAATATTACCTATTTCATTTCATGGAAAATCAAATATATTTTGGAAGTGGAATAATAGAAGGGGTTTTTCATATTTATTTGTTTTAAATCATATGCTGCCTTTCATATAACAGCATGTTATATGAATGCTTCCTCCATTTCCCCCCACAACAGCATCTTTGTGAAGTACGTTTGACTGATGAATAGCTCAAAGTGACCATTGACATGGTTGAAAGTAGATTTGAAAATTGGTCTCTTTGACTATAATCAAATGTTTTATCGTTGCACCCCTCTTTCATAGAATAGAATAGAATAGAATAGAATAGAATAGAATAGAATAGAATAGAATAGAATAGAATAGAATAGAATAACAGAGTTGGAAGGGACCTTGGAGGTCTTCTAGTCCAACCCCCTGCTTAGGCAGGAAACCCTACATCACTTCAGACAAATGGTTATCCAACATCATCTTAAAAACTTCCAGTGTTGGAGCATTCACAATATCTGGAGGCAAGCTGTTCCACAGATTAATTGTTCTAACTGTCAGGAATAATAGAAGGGGTTTTTCATATTTATTTGTTTTAAATCATATGCTGCCTTTCATATAACAGCATGTGTAATACTGCTTCCTCCATTTCCCCTTAGTTATTAGTTCTAAGTTGCTTCTCTCCTTGATTAGTATCCACCCATTGCTTCTTGCTCTACCCTCAGGTGCTTTGGAGAATAGCTTGACTTCCTCTTCTTTGTGGCAGCCCCTGCTATCATGTCACCCCTAGTCCTTCTTTTCATCAAATTAGACATACCCAGTTCCAGCAATTGTTCTTTTTTTAATAGTCTTTATTAATTTTCCAATGTTAAAAAACACAAATACAAAATACAAATACAAAAAACCCCAAAGAAAAATAAATAAAAGTAAAAAATAATAAGTCAAAAATCAAATTGAACAAATACAGAATACATACAAATATAAACATTAAGAACACTATACAATATATTTTACAGTATTCTCTCTCTCTCTCTCTCTCTCTCTCTCTCTCTCTCTCTCTCTCTATATATATATATATATATATATATATATATATATATAATATATATATATACACACACACACACACACACACACACACACACACACACACACACTACTTTCCTACTTCACCATTGACAATGAGTTGTTGCAATCAAAGTGATTGGCAATGATATTCATTTTTAAAAAATGAATTCCAAGTCAACATAAATGAAAGATTTGTGCAAGTATCTGTTCCAATGAACTACAGGCTGAACATTTGGACAATCATTTCAAAATAGTGGTGAGAGTTCATTGCTATTGCTATCCCATTCAAAAATGTTTCCTAACATGTCTAGGTAAAGTAGTCTAGAATCCTTTTCACAGTCATCTACTTTTCTGTGTGGTGTGAATTTTTACAGCAATGAATTTCTTTCAAGGAA
Organism: Diadophis punctatus similis; assembly: GCA_023053685.1. Classification (NCBI taxonomy): domain Eukaryota; kingdom Metazoa; phylum Chordata; class Lepidosauria; order Squamata; family Dipsadidae; genus Diadophis; species Diadophis punctatus. The sequence goes on from JALIGW010000001.1 coordinate 156,532,620, forward strand.
CCGAATGCTAGAGCTCAACATATGACCACAGATATCTGCTAGGGAAAGTAGAAGAAGGTAGGTATATATGTATGTCACAACACAAAAAAAAGCTGACTTGCTAGCCTCTGATTATTGGGACACAACTATATATGGGTGAGTTTCGTGGCGTGGTATTCCTGTGTACCGGTTATTTTGGAGTGGGTGTCAAAATCTCATTTGGCAGGTGTATGTAGGAAGAAACTGTGATATTAGGTTCACAGTATATTTTATATAGTTTATAGAACCTGTGTATCCACTTAACAAATTAACAAATCCTGATGCAGATGTTTGCAATAACTTGGAAGTCATTTTGAAATCCATTTGTTTCCATCAAATCTGCAGTTTTGTTTGCATTTCTCTTCCTTTGGGCTGATGGTTTCCGTGTTTTGGTCATGGTTTGAAAACTGTGAGCTTTGATGCTTTATTTTTAGGCCATACTATAATAAGGTAGTTTTTTCAGAGGAGAATCATAATGATTGACTTCTGTAATGTTGAAGTCATCAGTCCAATACCGTGAAAAATTTTGAGCTACAAATGGTTAAAATTGTAAACACAAAAAGGGCATCATTTTGTTCTCACCCAAGACCTACCCCAAATGTACCTGTTGCACATTAATATGTTTAGACACCTCTGATATTTTTGGAATGACCCAGGCTATTATTTCTGGCACCCACACTATGCATTTAAAACAAAAACCAAGGGAATGTTTTCATTCTTTTATTTACACACATAAGCCGAAGGCACTTTAAAAATGTCCGGATATTTAGTGTGGTTTTAAATCAGGCTGATTGCCAATTACAATTTAACTAGAGGATGAGGATTTTTACTTATTCTTGAAGTTCTTTTACAGTTTACTCTCTTATCTTGATGTCAGTTCCCTTTTTTGGGGTGGGGATGGGGATTGGGTCAAGGGCAGGCAGGTTAGGATACCCTGCTGGAGGGCCTCCAAAATCTGTACATCTGTCATAGATCATGTCATGGAACAGAAATGTTTGTTTTTTCACCCATTCATTTCATCTGGCAGCCAGTTATTATTAGAATGAAAAATTAAGCTATTATGCAGTGGGAAGCCTCACTGGCTCAACAAAATTTATGACGTTAATACAAGAAAATTATCCTTTATAGCTCATATAAGCAGCTGTATGTATAATGCAAGTCTCTGGGTAACACCATGCTCCCCCCCCCCTTCCCCATTTCAAATAAAATAGGCTAAAATGGTTTTGCTTGTTCCTGATGGAGGATTCTCAGCCTTAAGGTCACACATTCCAGACAACACAAGAGAGTCTGGGTGGAGTCAAAAGAGGATGGAGTAAATGTCTACAATAGGCCATTCTATGTCTGCAGACACAGGGAGCTGTTTCAATTCAGGCTAGACCCTTTTAAACTGTAGCCAAATTTCAACCAGCCTTGTTAATCTTAGGCAGGTTGCAAAGCCTAAAGCTGGTACCCAGGGCAGAAAGGAACTGTATCCAGAGAGGTTTTATGTTTTTTTTTTTAATAAGTAATACTGTGGTTGCTATTTTTCAAAAACAAAGACAATGAGAAAAGGCAGATATTAACTGTTCATGTGTCATACAGTGCTGGAATGGATGTTGAGTGTATTTAAGCGTGTGATTTCACTTGTGCCCAATGAGCACACAGACTACAGCTGGAACTTTGCCTGTAGGCACCAGTCTGCCCATAATTTTCACACCTGGAATTTTCCAAGTGCCCCATTCTATCTGACTGCCCTAATTTTCATGGCGTTACCATTTCTCGGTTGCAAAAGTCTACGTGATCGTAGAGGGCAGCAAAGCATTAGACTTCCCTGTCTTGTTTTGCTGCCCTCTGTTGCTTTCCTGGATGTTTGCAATCCAGATATAGCAGTCCTACTTTTTCAACAAAATTCAGTGACACCTTGTCACGCTGCAAGGAAAAACAGCATTTCTAGCAATTTTTTTTAATTTGCATGGCTCCCTGTGTTCCCTATGGACCCAAGAAGCATTCATGGAAAATACAGATAGTAGCTGGTGGAAAGTAAATCTAGAGGGGTTGATCAGAAGTACTCTTACCAAGGCTAAACCCACTATAGCAGAACTGAGTAATAATGCTCAAGGTCTATGTACTCTCAACATTTCTAATGTACCCATAGACTGTACTCTCCTTCAGGATTCTGCAAAAATGTTATCAGTGTGGTTGCTCCCCATTCTTTTCTTGTGTTGTTATTTTTCTTGCATCAATTATCACACCCTATTCCAAACCACAAGAGCAGCTGTGGGAAAGCAGTAGTAGAATTGTTAATGCAAATTACGTATTTCTCAAGCACAACTGTTGACTTATTTGGTGTTTGGGAAGCCCAAGGTAGAGAATGTCCTGGTCACAGCCTGATCTCTTACCACCTCCAAAAGGTTTGTTCACCGTTGGTCCAAACACATGTTCTCCTCTTCTCAGGAAAGCCTTCTTGTCCCAGTGGTGAAACCACTGACAAAGTTTGCATCTGATGAATCAGATAACTCCACCACGTGAGAGGGGAATAACTTCTGGAAAGCTAGAAAGCCCAAATCCTTTTTTTTTTTGGGTATGTCCTTGTGGTTGGTCCTAATGAAAGTATTATCCTTCTGGTTTTGTTCTCATGGATCAGGCATGTACTTGCCACACTTCAGTGCAGTGGAAACTGCACTTTTCAACATCAGTTATTGTTGTGATGAAACAGAAAGGGGGCTTCAGCCCCAAAGCCTCATTTCAGTATCTGAAAGTTCTGAGAGAATGAAAAATGAAAACGCTGTAACATCCTGCTGTCAAAATGTTGTCAGTGATGCTGAAAAAATAGAGATGGACTGGAGAAGTGCAGGGAACAGCAGATGCCGTGGCTTTTGTTCTGAAGCGACTTCTGCCTGCCAGATTTTACCCTTAAGGCACAATGGCAAAATAAGGCTTCCACCTGTTATCTCTCACCATTATGGGCTATGTTCCCTTTCCCCTCCCTCTCCCCCATTGAAGTTTGGGTTAAGAATTCTACATCTTCCCAGCTAGTCATCCCAGCTGTAGAACTCTTTATATAAAACAGCTGTTCTGTGTGAGCAAAGTTCACTTTTTCTTGTTTAGATTTTAAAGCTGTTGTGCTGTTGACTAGACCCATGATTCTGTTTAAAATACTATCTGAGCATTAGAATCTTTTAAAAAAACCCAAAACAAAAACTTAGCAATCACACTAGGACTGGGAAAGACCTGGGTTCATATCTGAGCTTACTCATGAAACTGACTTCAGGCCAATAATTATCTCTCAGTCTAAACTGTTGTGCAAGGTTTTTATGAAGACAAGCATGGCCAAAGATGAGGAGAACCAGGGATACAAACCTCAGTTCTTTCCAGGAATGATACAATAAAAGTAGTGGTAAAGGGTTTATATATTATGGGCGTATCACTAAATGCCATTCAGTCATAGAATAACATGATTAATAGAAAAATATATTAGAGGAGGAGGAGTGAACCTCAAAGCAAAAGGTTCCATAACTAATAATAATGCAAAAAATCTCCAATGGCACCCCTCTTGTTTGTTTTTAACACAAAATAAGGAGGATGGGCTAGGCGTTTTTTAGAACTTCTGCTTCTATTTTCACATCCCATATATTTCTCAATGTATAGGAAAGCTTTGAGAATTTATAGTTGCCTATGTTTCTGTGTTCCAACCCCCATTTTATGGCATTTTAGCAGTTGGAATCCAATAACACCTAGAGCAGTGTTTCCCAACCTTGGCAACTTGAAGATGTCTGGACTTCAACTCCCAGAATTCCCCAGCCAGCGAATGCTGGCTGGGGAATTCTGGGAGTTGAAGTCCAGACATCTTCAAGTTGCCAAGGTTGGGAAACACTGACCTAGAGGGCTGTATCTATATTATAATGTTCAGTTTGAAGGGCCCGCCTGCTTGAATCCTTTCAACATAAAAGCCAAGAGTCATTGAATTCAGGCTGTTTTCCATTGTACTTTGGTTTATCCAAATCACATATTTCAACATCTCTAGGTCAGTCAAATCACATGTAATACTGGAAAAAAGGGGGGAGGGGGAATTATTGAGATGGTTCTCTTCCATGAGATTGATTGTTGAGAGAAACATGAAGTAGACACAAATGATGGATTCCACTGATTCTTTATCCCCACTACTTTTTAATCCTGTGGCATGAACTATAAAGGGAAAGTGGCAATCAATAATCAATTTGACCGTCAAATAAATTAATAGGGTCATCATTTAACTCTTCCACTCCATCAATGTCCATTTCTGTGTCCATAGTTTTTCTACAAATGCACTTCCTGAATACCTGTACTTATAAAACTTGTACATTTGGTGAACTTGTAGAAAACAATTGCCACGTAGGGCAGCAACACTGAGCAGAAAGGAGATGGTGTTCCAGTTGGAGAGAAGGTGTTTGCCCACAACGAAATATGGCACAGAAACAGGTGAACCAGACAGCACTGTTCAAGTAGGCACAATAAAACACATGCACAACTGTTGATATATATAGCAGATAAAGATGTGTGCAGGATGTCTCCACAGCAATGCTATAATTCCATAGGAAATCCCACAAGCTGTGACTCACCCTTTTTAACCTCACATCTGTCATTTTGTCTGGAATTATATTGCAATACACTCCAGTCTGTAGATTTCTACAAAGATCAGCACCTGTACAGGAGGAGAAAGGCTGGCAGAGTCAGGAGGAGGAGTTAAAAGAGGCATCTGTTTAGAATTATTACATAGTCACAAATGAACTAAGTCCAACCCTCCCCTTGAACATTGTTGACCATGTTGTAACTAGGTGCTGACTGTTACTTGAGAAGATCCTAGTGCAGGGGTAGGCAAAGTTGGCTCTTCTATGACTCATGGACTTCAACTCCCAGACTTTCTGAGCCAATCATGCTAGCTCAGGAATTCTGGGAGTTGAAGTCCATGAGTCATAGAAGAGCCAACTTTGCCTACCCCTGTCCTAGTGCATAAGCTTTTAGCAATAAATCGGTTAATTTGAACCTTCATGCATGGATCTGATTTTTTGCACTTGACAGCACCAGTGGGGTTAATAAATTGGAAGGAAGGAAGGATTCCTAAAAACAGTAGTAAAATATAAAGTGCTAGGTAGTAGAAGTATACTTTAGCTTTTAAAAATTGACTTCTATATAATGCTATGGCTGGAAATGCCATTTTAAAAGGTTATTACAAATTAGTTTCCATTTTTTTTGTTTAAATGTTCTTCCATTTCAAAATAGAGTTTGACTTCTAAGCCCTTTTTCTCAGAGCAGTATGTAAAAGAAATCCCCTCCCTATCGCTTTCTCTCCCTCTGATATTATCTTCTGAATGAAGGTAATAAATTCCATCTTGCAGGACACATATGAGCATAAGGCTGATAGCAGCTCCTCCTGGCATTTAAAATGAGCCTGTCCTCAATTTTGCAAGCACATTTGGCAACACTCGTAACATATTTTTTTAAAAAAAATCCCTCTTTTCCTTATATGGGCATTTAATCTGAGTTTGCAGCGGGGTTGGATTATACCTGCACGAGGCCTGACCCACGACACATTGCCAGTTAGAACAAATGTTTAGACTTGATTTGGCAACTCATCTACAAATGATTTCCTTTGTTTTATTCTGCAAGTACAACAGAGCTGCCTTTAGTTCTGCTTTAGTCTTGCCTCCTGTGAGATAAAGCAGGAAAAAGGCATTAGCTAGCATATAGTCGCTCTTGGGGTGCTGCTTATTTTTGGTGAGGTACTTTCTCTGAAAAACTGATCCACTTTATTAGCAACATCCATGGGATTTTTTTCTCTACTAGATACACTGAAAAGTTTTCTTCATGGAAAGTTATGAGACATAAAGCCATTAGCCTTATGCTCATATGCTTCTTGTAGGGTGAAGGCAGGCAAGCTGAAGATGAGGTGGCTGACAGCTGGGAACTTGGTGAACAGAGTAAGGTCCAGATGGTTCCCCCCACCATTGCAAGAATATTGTTCTCTGTAAAAGTTAATTGGTTCTTCCAGGTCACCTGATCCATGGCAGGTTATCACATGGCTATTGGAATTGGAATTCCTTGCAGTTCTCTCTCTCTCTCTCTCTCTCTCTCTCTCTCTCTCTCTCTCTCTCTCTCTCTCTCTCTCTCTCTCTCTCTCACACACACACACACACACACACACACACACACACACACACACACACACACACAGAGCACACTATGATTTCCTCTAGCCAGCCCTTAGATACAGCTTGGATGTCCATTGCCATCTATTGCTTACTCTCTCTTCTTATATTTTCATTCTGCACAAATTTGGAGAACTCTGTCTTTCATGATAATGAACTTGAATTCCCAATTGTTTATTATATGCCTAGAAGGAAAGCATCTCCTGACTTTTCACCTTCATGTTTTATTCTGGAATTTAGACAAGAATATATACAAGATTTCCTTTGACTTATAGATAATTTAACTCTCACTAGTTAGTTTTTTTTCCCAGTCTCTCACTTTCTGTATGAAATTTACATACCACTTCATTCTAAAAGGCTCTAAAAAGCTTTCAAACAATAAACAAATGAATAGCAAAGCAAACATACCATACCACCAGCCCAACACCAGGACCAACAATAATCCTTCCTATCTGTTGACATACTAAGGAAGAGCAGTTGTAGCACGTCACTTTCTGCAGGAAAGGGACCCTCCATATTATCAAACTCCAAAGGCTTTTCTTAACAGATCATAGGAAAATATTAGCAGCTTTCTGAATGTCAACAGAGTTGGTATTCATGTAATGATCATGCAAAATCCCTATTCCCAACTCACCTAGAGCAGGGCTTTGATGATTAAATAAGGGATTATGAAAATAATGTAGACAAGTGTTAATCTTAGAGTAAGAGTTTGATTTTTTTTACTTATATCTGTACCAAGGAAAGTTGGAAGTCATTCTTTTTCAGTTTTCCTTCTTTTCCTCTTTCTTTCTTACACTTTCACTCTTTTTCTTTCCTGAGCCTTTTCTTTTTTTTCAAATCTGTTTTTTTATTTGTTTATCCCTTAGCTTTGTATTTTTTTTTGATGTATGAAGGATCAAATACTCAGCCTTACATTCTACATTCCTTATTTACAGAAATCATATCAAAATTTAGAATGAAATCCATTGGGAGCCATCTCATATAAGGCAGGCTCTGAGTCCATCTAACCAAAAAGTGTTTATCGATAGAAGAGAATATTTAGTAGCTCAGGGTTGAACTGTGGGTTCCTTGGTGCTCTCTGAGCTTAATGGTTTTCTTGCGGATGTTTCATTACCAAACTAGGTAACATCATCAGTACTAGAAGGGAGTGGAGTTTGCTCTTATTTTCATATACTAGTGGCTTACCATGTCACTGTTGAGCAGCTGCTTCACAAAAAGTGTTTTGATTGGTGCCGGGTCTATACAGCCTCAGGCAGAGAAGGGCTATTCTGCACCCCTCCCTCAAATGTTCTTTAAAATACAGAATTTCCCAGCATTCCTTTAGGAACTTCCAACATGCAAACTGTGGTTACTCATCCTAAAATGAATCCTCTTTACCTGGAGCTTCAACATTTGCTGTTTGCTGGGGAGATGTGTAGCTAAAAGTCAGTCTACATTTAGTGTACATCTGACTTTGGGTATATTTCTTCATAGCCAAACAAAAGTGTATTTTCTGTGCAGTTCACACCCCTTGCTCTCTGGATCTGGATGTCACAAAGAAAAGCCCACATGTTGTAATTAACCCCCGCACCTTCTTTTGGCTGGCAGAGTGCTGCAGGAGGCGGAGTGCTGTCATGCTCCCTGGCCATGCCCACCCTGGCCACGCCCACCCAGCCACACCCACCCAGCCAGTCATTAGGGCAGAGAACCAGTTGTTAAATTATTTGAATCCCACCACAACTACTTCTGCTGCTGCATTCTGGACTAGCTGTAGTTTATGGGTGGTCTTCTTGTGGAGTGAACTGTAGTAGTCTAATCAAAAGATGATCAAGGCATAAATGATTGTCAACAGGGGTTCCTGATCCCAAAATGGTTGCAACTGCTCCACAAGATGGAGTTGTGTACTAGTCATAGCTGTCACATGCTGTTCAAGAAGGTATTGTGAATTCCAAAGGAATCCAAGCTACAAACTGTCCAGGGAATGTGTCACCTTCCAGAATTAAAGATGGAATATTACTGGTCTCAGTTGGCTTCCACTGAACCTACATCCATTCCATCTTGGCAGAACTGAGCATATTTTTCCTATACAGACTCTCATAATCTTCAGGCCCAAAGATGAGACCTTGATGTACAGTATATCACCTTCAACTCATTTCCCTTTGAGTCCAGAATTCAGCTTTTTAAGCAGGGTATCTTCAACATACTGTTGGTACCTGACCCTGTGTTGGTGGGTGATTTCGTTTGTGACTTCCCATTTTGCAAATGTAACTAAGACACAGGGATCATATGTCCTTTATTATAAAGGACATTCCTTCATTTCAGAAAACTGCCCTTTATTTAAGTTATTTAATTTCTTGGCTTGGCTTTTGAAATTTCCTTTTCAACACAAATATATGAACATAAGCCATTGATCTTATGATTCTACTGCTTCTCAGAAAATGGCTTGCCTATCTTTAATGTTGGCTGGATGGCTGGATGGCAGACAGATGATAGAAGATAGACAGACAGACAGACAGACAGACAGACAGACAGACAGACAGACAGACAGACAGATAGATAGATAGATAGATGATAGATAGATAGATAGATGATAGATGAAAGACAGACAGACAGACAGGATAAGATAGATAGATAGATGATAGATAGATAGATAGATAGATAGATAGATAGATAGATAGATAGATAGATAGATAGATAGATAGATAGATAGATAGATGATAGATGAAAGACAGACAGACAGGATAAGATAGATAGATAGATGATAGATAGATAGATAGATAGATAGATAGATAGATAGATAGATAGATAGATAGATAGATAGATAGATGAAAGACAAACAGACAGACAGGATAAGATAGATAGATGATAGATAGATAGATAGATAGATAGATAGATAGATAGATAGATAGATAGATAGATAGATAGATAGATAGATAGATAGATAGATAGATAGATAGATAGATGATAGATGAAAGACAGACAGACAGGATAAGATAGATAGATAGATGATAGATAGATAGATAGATAAATAGATAGATAGATAGATAGATAGATAGATAGATAGATAGATAGATAGATAGATAGATAGATAGATAGATAGATAGAGATAGAGATAGAGATAGAGATATAGAGATATAGAGAGATAGAGATAGAGATAGAGATAGATAGATAGATAGATAGATAGATAGATAGATAGATAGATAGATAGATAGATAGATAGATAGATAGATAGATAGATAGATAGATAGATAGATAGATAGAGATAGAGATAGAGATGATATAGAGATATAGAGATATAGATATAGATAGATAGATAGATAGATAGATAGATAGATAGATAGATAGATAGAGATAGAGATAGAGAGATAGAGAGATAGAGAGATAGAGATAGAGATAGAGATAGAGATAGAGATAGATAGATAGATAGATAGATAGATAGATAGATAGATAGATAGATAGATAGATAGAGATAGATAGATAGATAGATAGATAGATAGATAGATAGATAGATAGATAGATAGATAGATAGATAGATAGATAGATAGATAGGAGCTGAGGTGGCGCAGTGGTTAAAAGCAGCACTGCAAGTTCAGCTGACTGCTAGTTCAGCAGTTCAGCTGTTCAAATCTCACCGGCTCAAGGTTGACTTAGCCTTCCATCCTTCTGAGGTCGGTAAAATGAGGACCCAGATTGTTGGGGGCAATATGCTGAACTCTGTAAACTGCTTAGAGAGGGCTGTAAAGCACTATGAAGCGGTATATAAGTCTAAGTGCTATTGCGATATGGATAGATAGATAGATAGATAGATAGATAGATAGATAGATAGATAGATAGATAGATAGATAGATAGATAGATAGATAGATAGATAGATAGATAGGAGCCGAGATGGTGCAGTGGTTAAAAGCAGTACTGCAAGTTCAGCTGACTGCTAGTTCAGCAGTTCAGCTGTTCAAATCTCACCGGCTCAAGGTTGACTCAGCCTTCCATCCTTCTGAGGTCGGTAAAATGAGGACCCAGATTGTTGGGGGCAATATGCTGAACTCTGTAAACCGCTTAGAGAAGGCTGTAAAGCACTATGAAGCAGTATATAAGTCTAAGTGCTATTGCTATAGATAGATAGATAGATAGATAGATAGATAGATAGATAGATAGATAGATAGATAGATAGATAGATAGATAGATAGATAGATAGATAGATAGATAGATAGATAGATAGATAGATAGATATTGTAATTAGACTGTACTATTTTATTCACATTTCAAGAACTGTGGTTGCCAACCAGAATATATAGTGATAAAAAAATAATGTATGGGATTGGGTCTACCAATAATGCACTAAAATGTAAAACGATACAGGTTGTCATATAAAATATATTTATGTGAAGATGTATTTTGAACCTTTTATTTTTAATTGGGGCTACTGAGGATAACTTTAGTTACATGCATATGCAGCAGAAACAATTTCACTGATCAATATCTTGAATAAATGAAGAATATATTATCTCAAGCAATCTGGCTACATGGATTATAGTCTTACACTCCCTAAAAGCTGTCTGTCAATATTCTTTATCAGATTTTTGTATTATGCAATCTGAACTGAAAGAACAGGGAGGAGCAGCAATTGTAAAGGAATTGTGTAAAAAAAAAAAGCAACAACAAAGAAGTAATTGCTGCCACGAACTCTAAGTCCAAGGAAGATTGAGGAGTAGATGGAAGCTACCGAACATGGTAGTCAGGAAACAAATAATTACAGGCTTAGTGTTTCACAGACCCTTTTGTTATGAGTGTGTATTAGGTGGCGCCTGATTTTGAAAATACTTATTAAAAAATTACATGCTGTAGTGACAATCTGTAATCAGATCAGCCAACTTTTTTTTTCTTTTGCTGAAATGTAGCCAATGAAGGATTTTTCACCAATAACACACATAGACACTCCTGATCAGATTTGACTTATTTTCAGTGATTTGGGAAAATATATCTTCACAGTCCATACTGATGGGGGGGAAATGACTTAAGGGGGAAAGGGTTAAATTCTCCTACTGCTTCTTCAGATGACATTCCCTCAACTGCACATCAATCTTTTAATTTTTGTTTAAATAAAGCCCGAATGTCAGCATTTTAAAACAACTTCCAAGAGTTGTAAAGTACCATTTTTCGATATAGCATCCTTAAAATCTCAGAGTTTGGAATAAAAGTGCAAAGGCAACACCATAAAAGATATTCCTAATTCAACTACTCTATCCTGTTCTATCTACTCAACCCAAAAGGAATTATTAAGGGTTTCCCACATATCTTAAATGAAAGAGGCGGAGGTTCAACCATTTTTCTTTGATATCCCCCCACTACAGGTCTGATTGGCGCACACTGTAGATAACAAAAATCTTACTATCTTCTCTGAGTTTATTAGGCACTAATTGCAAAGTTTTCCTTGGTTTTAGCCTTATATTTCCCCTGTCACATTTCCGGTTATGGGTTGTTGATTGATTATGTGCCATTAAGTAATTTAAAAAGAAAATCAAATAATTTATCATATTTATATTGATGACATTGAATTTCATTCTTCTGCCTCAGTTTTGGATGATGTGGTATAGTCTTCCCTCTGCTTTATTGTCATTTCAAGATGGATACATTTCCACTGCATGAAATTTGGAAGAACTATTCATCCTTCTTTTTCTACTGTCTTGTATTACTTTTCAGGGCATCTTCTATTGTGCATGTTTTGAGTGGTTCATCAATAACATGGCAAGAACTCATGATTTTTACCTCCTGAATCTCTAGTGAATTCATGTATAACTTACTTCTGAAATGGCTAAGCATTTAGTTGATGCCTCGGTGGTGTTCTGTCTGGGCTATTATTCAGTTTTGGTGATAGCTTTCAGTTTGTTGAAAGTTCTGTATTTTAAGCCCAAAATAGCATCATTAAAGTGGACCTAAACCTTTCCTGATTCAAACACCTTCCCCCTTTTTGCCAACCCTTTCATTGGCTGGGTCTTTAGGAGTTTTATAAGTTTAAATTGTTAATGTCCTCCACCTTCTCAAGCTTTCTTTGCTCACCAGTTTCTTTTGTGGCTTCATTTGATCCATCTCAACTCAATCAACTCTAAATGCTATTGACATCGAGTGATGTTCGTTCTTTAGACATGCATTTAAAAAGAAATAATCCAAGGTGTAATATGAAGAGCTTCACTCTCCAATTGATAACAAAACTCTGGTATGGTAGTAATGCAGCCATCTCCATTTATTAATCTATTGTTATTAGCGACACAGATGTCATCAAATTGCTGCAATAATTTACACATTATACATGAGTAACCCATTACTGAAAAGTAACCCAATCACTGCACAGAGCAAGAGACAGTTAAGCTTTTCTGATTTACTACAGAGAAAATTACCTTTCCTCCAAATGTCCTTCTTTCCTTATTAGCGAAAAGCACAGGGATCACTGCAGGTATGGCAAAGCAAAATTTCAATATCAGAATGACCAGAGCTCAAATGTTAGACATTTGGGGAAGAATATATATTTTTGGCAAGAGGTGATGGTGAGGAGTTACACAATAAAGGTATGTTATGACCCTATACTTATTTTAACCCTTACATAATTACAAACAATGCCCTCCCAAAATATTCCTGTAATCTAAAATCATTATTTCCCAGCAAATATTGGCAGTGAGATCTTAGAGGCTTTGGAACCTGCAAAAATGGGTGTGGGGGCCATGTCTACTAATTATATAATCAGTGAATGTCTTGAAATTGAAATTAAAATTTTGCTTTGCCCATACCTGCCCATACCTACTTCTATCTTAGTAAAGTCTTTAACTGAAGTAGGATTTATGGTGCCAGTCAAATATGCTGCTATAGGTTTTTGAAAGATGCCACAATGATATTGGGTTAGCATTGTGTGTATTAAGATGCAGCAGACACCAAAACCAAATCACTTGCAGCATTCTTCATTGCCTGTGGAATGCCACTTATCTTTTTGGAGTATAAGACACACCTTTTTACCCACAAAAAGAGGGTGAAAACTTGGGTGCGTCTTATACACCGAATGTAGCCCCAGCCAGCCAGCCACCCCCACCCTTTGGCCTCTGTCTTCCAGCAATTTACCTGCTTGCAGGAAAGAGGGAAGAGCCTATAAAGCCAAGCAAGTCACTAGCACTTCCCGATCTACAGCTGATTTGCCACGTGGGAAAATGAAAGTGAAACTGAAACTGCAAAGGCAAATAGCTGGGAGAGATACGCAGATTTTTATTTTTTGCTGAACTGGATGGAAGGGGTTAAGTGAATAACTATAAATGTCTGTAGAATGTTCAAATTATTAGACTTATTTTTTAAAGACTGCTTTATTATTGTTCTAGAGCCAGGGGCAATTTTAAGACTTGTGGACTTCAACTCCCAGAATTCCACAGCCAGCTTTGTTAGCTTTGCTGGCTGTGGAATTCTGGGAGTTGAAGTCCACAAGTCTTAAAGTTGCCAAGGTTGGAGATCCCTGTAAATCTAGACAACTTAACAAAATATAGAAGCTTTTTAAAATAAATGCTTGCTCTGAAGAGGCCCAGTGCTATTGTATCTTCTTTTAAATAATAGAGAATATTGTATACTTCCAGAAATTTTAATTAATTTTAACAGCTCTGTACAAGTATAGTCTGAAATGTAACAGTGTTCTGTTTAGTATTAGAGTTTAGTTACCTTGGAGTAGATCTATTTTAATAATTGGGAGGAGTTAGTGTGACTACATTTAAGAAAACTTTCTGGCATAATGTACATTTCTCCAATTCTTTGCTATTTCTATGGGTCAGGCACACATGCACAGAAATACACAGCAAACAGTGTATATCATCTGTGCTGTTTGCTGTTTGCTGTTTGCTGTTTGGCAAATTGCTTGGAGGCAGAGGCCTTTTTTCCTTGTTTTCCTCCCCCAAAACTAAGGTGCGTCTTATACTTCGGTGCGTCTTATACTCTGAAAAATATGGTATCCCCATTTCCTTTCCCTACAGAGGCCCACAACACCTGACACACCTTGCCAGCAGTGCCACTTTATGCCAACTTCTGCCATGAGACAAAAGCAGAGCAGCCATTCTTTATTCTGAAGAGTAACTTTTAAGAAAATGGGGGTCCTGACTGCTGCATGGATTATTTGGTTTCTTTAAATCCCACTTTTCACATTTTATTTCATGATAATCCTGTAATTAAATCCAAAGACTGCAGTTGATTTAAAATGAGCTTTATGGCTGAAGGGAGACTTGAAATGGTGTTTTCCAGTCTTAATTCAATACTCCAGCCACTTCCTGACAACCATCTTCTTTCTATCTATTGTACAAACAGCACATACCATCATGCTCTGTCTTTGCCGGGGAAGTCCTTTTTTCCAAGAGCCATGGAAAATCCTTTCTATCTTTCCAAGAGGCAAGAAGCTGCTTTTCAAAGAGACGAGAAGCAAATTTTAAAAGAGCAAACCTCAGAAGCTTTTGCAATGTAGATTGTGCTTTGCAGACAATGATGTGTCCTGGAAAGCTTTGACTAAAAACATTTTCCTACATCCCAGTTTGAACCAGACTCCCAGAGTTGCGATCAATTACTCTTCAATCCAAAATTCGCGAAGCATGGATTCGGACTTCAATTGCACTAGCATCTATTTTTGCTTACACAACTCCATCTAAAAAGGAAGCTGGCTTCTTAGTCATGAAGACAAAATTGTATGGACGGCAGACCTTACTCATTTTGCAGAGTGTGATCTGTTTAGAGATAAGAATTAAAAAAATCAAGAGAAGGATCACTCTAATTTTATATATGTTTGTGGAAACAAACAAGTATTGAATGCTACTTTTATGGGACAGTTGTTGTCATTTAAAACCACCTGCCAATCTTCTTGAGTTTCATTGCAAGTCTTTGCATGTTGCCATCTCTTGATCCTACAAAATTACAGGGGTTTGGAGTCTCTTCAGTCTGTAAGCTGTAAAAGCAACAAAGATAGCAAAGACCAGAGGCTACAGGAGGAGACTCCAATGAAATCTTATTTAATTTGACAATTTGGGAGCAATTATGTGTCTAGTCTACATTCTTCATCAGTATGACCTTAAACTAGGGTGGGCAATTCATGGTCTGTAGGCTGTATGGAGGCAGTCCCTGCACCGGGCCCTTTTCTCTGCCCCAGAGCATCCAGGTTGTGCCATGCAGCTCTGACATTTAGCAACCTTTCCTATGGATGAGTGAAGGAACTGAACCTGATCCTCCCTATTTCTAATTCAGCTTCCTACTCACTGTATCACATTGCCTATTCACCACTGTTGCTAAAGTTCCTCTCCAGTTTATCAGTTCTGTCAACAAAGATTATTTTTATTATACGTGTGTGCATACACATGTCCCAGTTTTATCAAGAACTCTGTCTTATAAAAATGACAGTTTGTATTACACTATCATGGGAAAATCTGGAGAGGCATTTTAGTCTATCTGGACCCGAGAAAATAAAAATGTGTAATATAAAGTATTTATCAATTGGATTTATTTTTATTAAGAGTGATCTTCTATATACTTTGCAGTTAGGTTCTGTATTGTTAATAGAAAGTATCTTGTTTAAAGAAAGTGGTATATTAATCATACACATACTTATCAACCAGACAGTTTGAAAAACAAAGAGCACCAGATTTTGTCTTATGAACTTCAACATTGAACTCTAGGCTCAACTAGCACAGAGGTAGGCAACTGGATCCTCTCCAGACATTTTGATTTCAAATGCAATAGAATAGAATAGAATAGAATAGAATAGAATAGAATAGAATAGAATAGAATAGAATAGAATAGAATAGAATTCTTTATTGGACACACAAGGAATTTGTCTTTGGTGCATATGCTCTCAGTATACATAAAAGAAAATATACATTTGTCAAGAATCATGAGGTACAACACTTAATGATTGTCATAGGGTACAAATAACCAATCAGGAAACAATCAATATTGATATACAGTAAATCGTAAGGATACAAGCAACAAGTTATAAGTGGGAGGAGATGGGTGATGGGAACAATGAGAAGACTAATAGTAATAGTAACGTAGCCTTAGGGAATAGTTTGACAGTGGTGAGGGAATTATTTGTTTAGCAGAGTGATGGCATTCGGCTAAACAAATAATTCCATCACCACTGTCAAACTATTCACTAAGGCTGCGTTACTAAATAGGTCCCAGACTTTATTTAAAGATCATGAGTATTGTGATCTAAAACATTTTGAAAGTGTTAGGTTGTTTATGGTTAACTACAGTAGTGGATATAACCATCTTTAGGTAATAAAGACTGCTCTTCCCTGGACTGAGCGGGTGTGCATTTTGAGGTCCCCCTGGACTTGTGGCTCCTGCTCGAAGAGCATATGGTTGCCATGTCTAGGGAAGCTTTTGCACATATTTGTCTTGTGTGCCAATTGTTCCCTTTCCTGGACCAAGAGGCATTACTCACACCTTATTTTTTATTTTTTATTTTATATTCCACCTTTATTATTTTTACAAATAACTCAAGGTGGGCCAAGATATCCAACATACCTTCCTCCTCCTATTTTCCCCTCAATAACAACCCTGTGAGGTAGGTTAGACTGAATGAGAGTGACTTCCCCAAAGTCACCCAGATAGCTTTCATGGCTAAGGTATGACACTCTCCTGCTTTCTGGTACCTTAACCACTAGGACCAAACTGCGCTCTATTTGGGATTGCCCTTGAAGACCTCTTGGAAGCTGATCCAGAACAGAACAGCACACACAAGGCTGGGTGCTTCTAGGTTCACCTATGTTACACTTCAGTTGTGCAAGCTGCACTTGCTTCCAATTTCCTCCTGGATTCAATTCAAGATGCGGGTTATCACTGTTAAAATCTTATGTGACCCAGGACCTCAGGTTATTTGAGGGACTGCCACTCCCTGATAATATCTGCTATCCCATCAGATCAGATAGAGTAGGCTTCCTCCAGGTCCCTTCCCTGAAATGTTGCCATCTAGAGCAGGGGTGGGTTCCTCCCGGTTTGGACCAGATTGCCCGAACCATTAGAGACCCGCTGGGGACATTACAATGGCATCACGGATCCGGTTCGGTCGGTGCCGGTCCGTGGGTGCGGCCATCTTTTTTTGGGAATTTTTGGTGAATTTTTCTGTGTTTGGATGGCTTCTCCTCTTCAGCGGCTTGAAAAAGAGCCCGCCCCCGGGTTAATACTGACCTTTATTTCTTCGCCTGAAGCACAGCTGATCAGCTCCTCAGCTGTGTTTCGGGCTGAATCCTGCTACTGAGCATGTGCGGAAGTGAAATTGCATGGGGGGAACGCGCACGAAATGTCGCGATGCGAACCGGTGGCGAAGGTAAGTGGAACCCACCCCTGATCTAGAGTGACCTCAGATGCCTCTTTTTCTGTGGCTGCCCCTACCTTATCAATATCATCTCCAGCACTCCTAGCCCTAGCCATCTGATAGGTCCCCACCCTTTTAGCCTTCTGGAAGGCCATCAAGACCGGGCTTTTGTCTTAGACACTGTTGTGGTTGTTGGGATATCCCAAGGGAATGACTGAGGCAACAGGTTTTATTTCTGTTTTATAATTTTATGTTTTTATATTTTTTAAAAAAAATAGTTAAGAGGTTTAATTGCTGTTGTGAGCCACGCAAATTTCTGCTTTAAGGTGGGCAGCCATGCAAATTTTTAAAATTTATTTATTTATTTATTTATTGACATTTATATACTGCCTCACAGTGCAAGCACTCTCTAAGCGGTTTACACCAGTAAGCAATGTATATTTATATTGCCCCCAACAATCTGGGTCCTCATTTTACCTACCTCGGAAGGATGGAAGGCTGAGTCAACCTTGAGCCGGTGAGATTTGAACCGCTGACCTGCGGATCAGTGTCAGCTAAAGTGGCCTGCAGTACCTGCCTCTAACCGCTGAGCCACCTTGGCTCTAAATGAGATAAAGAGGTAAGCAAATGCAGAGTCCTTGTTCCCTGCAAGGTCTCTTCTGTAGTAAGTAGAGTGTTGGCAAAACCTCCTTTCCATATCATCAAATCTATTTTCCGTGCCTCTAACTTGATTGCTTAATCTCACTGACATCTAGTGAATCTCAGGCATTATCTCTTCGTTCAGAAAACAAATAATTTTTGAGAAAGAGAATGCCATGATGGGGTAGAAAGAAGAGAAGAAAGAGAGCGAGGGCGAGAGACTGAGTATACTTTTACAAAATATCCAACTTGCTTGATCAGGTCCATTAAAAATTTATTTGCAAGTGTCCACCCACTGAGCATCTGGAAGGAAAGGGAGGCAGTTAACACTATTATCTGTCTCGATTCAAAATAATCTTTAAAAAAAACTTTTTAAAAAGTTAATTAGCGAATGTGCAGAGCACAGGACAGCAGTTGCTTCATGATTAAACAAGGCAAGTTGGGGACAAGCTGGATGGCCAAGGGAAAATCAGACTTCACTTGTCCTTCCCCCTGGTAATTCTCCAGCCTTGTTCTTTTTGCAGGATCAAAGCTTCTTCAATCAGCCTAGGCCAAGGATTCCCCCATGTGTAAACTCCTGGGAACTATTTGAAGTCTGTGGACCTTTTTCTTCCACTGGGTACGCAGCCTGGAGAAAATAGATTTCCCCCAACATCCTTCCATCCAAATGTTGCCAGCAACAAGCGAATAATCAGACTAATGTATTTCCATTTTCATGCAGATGATTAAAGTGGGAGAGAGCCAGTCTTTTGTAACATGCAGTAATGTGTTAGATATCAGTATTTTGTTTAAAAAGCAGTGGGGGAAGGAAAGCCCATTATATTAATCCGAAGGAGGAATAAATGCAGTGTTTAGGGAAAATATGCATAGCAATAAAGCTTTTGGTTCTGGACGGTGCCCAGTTGTGATGCCAATTATTATGCAAATACCTAAATGATTTACTCTCTGATATTTAATAAACTTTATCATGTGGCTTTCTGTGGCTAGTAAAGCTTCGTTTACATTTCCCCCCTTGTCTGCTTTGATTTGCCTCCTTGGGATCACTTAAAGTGCATTAAGAAGTTGAGCATGAGATCAGGGTGATTTGCTGCAAAACCTAAATAATTCATTTAAGCGCTGCTGCTTTCTGCCGGTGTTTTTTAGAAATGCTGTAACAAGACAAGCTGCAAAATGTTTTACATGGAGAAAACACATATTACTTCTAAAAAAATAAGATCCTTTTGGACAGAAATGCCTCTGGGGCTCCCCCTCATGTTCCCTCTGCACTGGTAGGAACAATTCTGCAAGGTGGCTTCTTATGCCGTGGATGTCATGCCAAGAGCCCTGGGTGATGCTCCTGCAAAAACTGTATACAAACTGTGCAGATAAATATACAGTACATTCAATCCATTTTAACACCAGTCTTGTATGGAATGCTCTGTTCCATCAGAGAAGAGGGTGGGATGTCCAGGGTTTTTGAAGAGATCTGTTTAAAAATCACTCAGTCCTTTTTTAACTTTCTGGTAACATATAGAAACTTCATACACATTTCCCAATCGATCCTTTTGCTGATAATTTCCCTGGTGCCCTTCTTTTACATAAACAATCATGTAAATTCTCTCCACTATTTTGCATGCCAAGTTTTCTATGACACTTTTTCAAGTGCATGTATGAGTTTATACATAGGTGTGCCATGCACAGAGAGAGAGAGAGAGAGAGAGAGAGAGAGAGAGAGAGAGAGAGAGAGAGAGAGAGAGAGAGAGAGAGAGAGAGAGAGAGAGCAATAGCACTTAGACTTGTATACCGCTTCACAGTGCTTTACAGCCCTCTCTTAGCGGTTTACAGAGTCAGCATATTGCTCCCAACAATTTGGGTCCTTATTTTACTGACCTCGGAAGGATGGAAGACTGTGTCAACCTTGAGCCTGGTGAGATTCGAACTGCCAAATTGCAGGCAGATGGCTGTCAGCAGAATTAGCCTGCCATACTGCATTCTAACCACTGCACCACCACCATATATAGAATGAATATATATACTGTATATTCATTCAAATGAATGTCAAATGAAGTCTGTTTTTATAGAGCTGTTGAATTTGCTTCTTAGAAATTGGAGCTGGTTTTCTTTTACATACTGATGTAAGAACAGTTCTTTGCTACCTGCCCCAGCACTTTTAGAACTGAATACATCAAATGTCCAAGGAGAATCCCATCATGATGCTATATTCTTCTATCATTATCTGATCATTTTGGCTATAGGATTTACAGGGACAATTGTCAGCAACTATGGAAAATAGAAAGGCTAGGCATAACAGTTTTTTGGGACGGCTGTCTGGAGAAGAAAGGAAAGCAGCAACAAAGGACCTGTGTATGCGAGTTTGGGTGTATATATGTATGTACAAAGTCCAGCTCTTATTTGATCTTGCACAATCACTGAACAAAATTGATCATGGTGTAGCACATTCCTTTAGACTGATTGCATCATAGAAGGAAACAGAAAAGGGAAAGGAGTGAGAGAAAGAGACAGCTGAGAGGAGGTAAGGAAGGCACATGGACAAAGCTATGATTTTTCATATTATAAATGTGAATGTGGCCATGTCCATCCCTAATTTCAGTTTACCCTTGTTCTTTATTTAAAGATTACAGTGTCCTCATGCAATTATTGCATGTACTGAAAAATGGAACTTCTGAGCAACATAGCACTGCCTAATACTTAAGATGTATATAATGCTCTCAAATGTTCAAAATACCTCCCTTTAATTACTGGCCTTTAAGATGATCCTGCAAAATAGGTTGGGATTCTTATTCCCATATTGCAAAAGAGAATGCCAAGGAATTGAAACAAGGAGGAGTGCTTCTTCCTTGAGACACCTGATGACTTTAGAGACCCGAGTCTTTACACAGTGTTCAAATCAGCCCTCAGCTACAGAGTTTGCAATCTGATTTTTAGTTAGTCAATATTTCTCAGCCTAGCCTATCTCACCTGATAGTTAGAAAGCAAAATTATGGTTTCTGCTTTGGAAAATAATAAATAGTGGCATGATTCAACTTGGAACTATTTGATGAATCAACTTAATCTTTCTGTCTCAATACTCTTTTGGCGCTATTATCTACGCTAGAAGACAATATCTACGCTAATCCCCTACCCTGGATCTTCTCTATCAGCCCATCTTTAATATTGTCCCTTCCTCTCTGGAGGTAGACGTACTTCCAGGCGATGTCCCTGGGCTGCAGACATATATTTTTATTTAGTAGCAAAGCCTATTTGGTTTATATGGAGCCCCAAAATGTTCCAGGAACTAAAGGTGCTTATAGAAGTTGATGGTATTGCTTTATATAGTATGCCAACTTCTATATATACAGTATATATATTTTAAAAAAACTTTAAAAAATAAGATTAGCTGCTGCAGGGAGCCTATCAAGTGCAAAAGAAATTTACTTCACATTATGTATCCCTGTGTTATGTTGGACCACTTAATACCCTAATGCAGCCTTCATAGGCAAAGCTATTCTGAATTTCTCAGCAGTTATGGAAGATAGAAGAAAGCACTATTTATCTTTTTAAAAGGAGTGGGCAATTCACACAAGAGTGTTTTAAAAGAAACTGACCTTCTGCTCTGCAGACTTTTAGTGGTTGACCGGCTGTTTTCTCCCTGTAGACCTTTTAGTCCTGTTTCATAAGTATCTGGTTCCTTTTAATAAATTCAGCACATTTTGATGGCAAAGTGACTGCAAGTAGCTAAAGTGACAGCTGCTAGCGACAGGCGAGAGCTTGTTAAGCCCAAAAAGATGTCACACCATTTTCAGAGCAGTGCTCATCCCCCCCCCACCCCAGCCCATCCTTTCCCTCCCAGCAGCTCTTTGGGATGAGCATAGAATAATATAATATATATTTTGCAGCCTGAAACAGGTAGTCAGCGAGGGTGTTTATTCATTGAAGGTCAGGCTTTTGTGTTATGAAACTTCTAGCAGATGCGATAAGCAGTAAATTGCAGATCTATCACTCCCCTCACTTCCCAGGGAGCGTGTGTGTGAAATCAGCAGAATACGGCCTCAGTTTGATTTATAGCCCACTTTTGACCAACTCTTATCTAGTTCCCACAAGCCCTTTTCTGATGCAGCTCATGTCTGAACGACAATAGACAACCACTGCCATTATGCTCCAAAATCGCTCTCTGCATTCTAGACACCTAAGATTACATCTGGGCTATTGATTTATTTCTGCCTCCCCTACCCCCACCACACCCCTCCCGGGACCAGTTTGTTCAGCCTGAACTAGATAGACTATTATTAAACTGAGCAAACAACTCCATGTGAACTTGCTAAGGAAATAATCATTTGCAACCACCTTTCTAACAACCTGGATGCACAAAGCAACCGAGGGTTTGAAATATTAAGCCTATTTTTAATGTGTGCAGAAACCACTTGTGCTTCGCCCAGATTATGTTTAATTTATACAGAAAGTACAACATCGCAAACATATTCTCATTGTCTTTCTTCAGCTCCTGGAGTCCTCCTGTATATATTGTATACATTTGGTTTAAAATCTAAATAGCATTGAGATTTTCCCTTTTTCGATATTGGGATCTTTATTTCTTTCACTAACAGACACATTTTATGGCTTTTAGAGCCTCAGGAAAAATATTAATTTTGCAGTGCATTCTACTTTATCTCCTCTAACAATCTACTGCCAAATATTTTTTTTGGTCCCTGTATTCATCTGTAAAACATCTAGATATCTTCTCTCATTTACATAGAAATATAATAGTGGTACTAGCTATATTCATTCATTCTCGTTGTCATCCTCATAACTTTTTTTGTTTTTGTTTTTTGCATACTACTAATTTTTTTTGCCCAAGGATGGAATGGAGATTCTTCTGTTTTATCTCCAGAAGTTGCTGCACCTAGAGAAATCTCTGTGAGATTTACTCTGTGTGTATGTATGTATGTATGTATGTATGTATGTATGTATGTATGTATGTATGTATATGTATATGTATATATATATATATATATATATATATATATATATATATATATATATATATATATATATATATTCCATATATATATATGGAAAAAAGTAGAATCATCTTTACTGACTTCATGTTACTCTTTTAACAACATATTCCACCCTTCTCATCTTATTGTACAGAAAGGATAACAGTGAAGCATTTTTTAAAAAAGTATTAAGCATGTTTTTGCTACCAGCCAGTCTTATAATCCAGTCAAGCATGTTTGCTTTTTTTTTTTTTTTTTTTGCCTGCCGCTGAGTCTTCAGCAGGTGCTTTCATCAAGCTGTCTACACCAATACCAAGTTCCCTTTTCCTCAGTGGTTACATTTAATTTAGAACTCATCAACGTGAATGAGGAGTTCAAACCAATTTTGTCCATTGTGGATTTTCATGCGTGTCTATTTTGAACCTCCTACTCTTGTCCAAGCTCTTTTTTTTAGAATTTTTATTAGAGTTTATTATAATTATAAAATACAAATGGAAATAAAGATCAGAGAAAAGAGTGGAAAGAAGAGTAAAGTAAAAAGAAAAAAGAAAAAGAAAAGAAAGAAAAACCGTGACTTCCCACTCTTCGGTGCTATAGAATATAAAGTATAGTTACAGCCTCAACTTTTTGCTTTACATTACTGATAGATATAAGCCATTTCTAAAGCAACAAAATTAATCTAATCATCAAAACCTAAAATAAAATTTACTTTATTTTTCTGTTTCAAGCATAAAGTCCAGAAGTGGTTTCCAAATGGAAATAAAATGGAGTAAATTCTTCTTTTTTAATTAAAATAGTTAGCTTTGCCATCTTCACTCACTCAACTTTCCCCCCCCAATCCAACTCTTGTTCAATTTCTATCATTTGTTCCCTTTTTTGTTTCTTCTCCTTTTCCCTCACAAAAACAGCCAAAGTTTCCTTCATAAAACTTCATGGTTTTTATAAATAAAGAAGCTGAATTTCCCCATCCCCATCCTCCTCTTCCTTTCCATTATCATCTTCCTCCTCATCCATCAATTAATGATGCATTCTATGTATGCTTATTCAGTGGCATTTATCCCAGGTAAATTATTGTGAGATTGCAGTCTAATCTGGAGGTTAACCTTTTTTAATGGACTTTAGTTTTTGTGATGAGCAAATGTGCATACAAATTCAAAAGTAGTGCGTCTTTCACAGTGCTTTTATTAAATATTTTCCCAGTTTCCAAAATCTTGGTTTTCTAGTCTTCTAGGTTTTCTTAGTATCCACAATATCCTAGTAGGGAGGTAATTAGAGTGGTGTGCTGCAATGCATGTTTCAGTTGAAAAATGCATGAAGCTTTCCTAGATTAGGCAGTACAATAGCAATAGCACTTAGACTTATATACTGCTTCATAGTGCTTTACAGCCCTCTCTAAGCGGGTTACAGAGTTCAGCATATTGCCCCCAACAATCTGGGTCCTCATTTTACCGACCTCAGAAGGATGGAAGGCTGAGTCAACCTTGAGCCTGGTGAGATTTGAACAGCTGAACTGCTGAACAGTACAGGAGTTTAGAAATAAGGTATGCACCAAAACCTCTAGTTGGTATGCACCAAAACCTCTAGTGCTCCAGGAAATATTACCTCAATGGGCACAAAGTTATTAGGAAATGTCCTTAGAGTAGGAAACATTATATGATGGGTCTTACGATACAGCTACAAATGTGAAAAGTATTTCCCCTCCTTTTTTCTGAAAAGAAAACATCAAGCACCTTGTGGAGCCAGTAGAGTATTCTATCATTGTTCTCTTTTTTAAATAAAGGAAGTAATATATGTAATGGAAATATGGTTCTGTGGTGCCACGATTTTTATCATGGTACAATTTATATAAATAAAGTCACTAAATTAAATTATAATTTTTGCCCTCTTTAGAACTGGGCAAAGAGCATCCAGTGGAAAGGGGTCAAAATCTGCAAGATGTGGCTGAAGCATCTCAGTACAAGCCCCCTCTTTTTCTACACTTCTACAATGCTGATACTTGTACAAAAGAACCAGGGCTGGAGCTGCCTTTGTGGATAATGCTAGAAGTGGGTAGTTATTTATTTATTCTGCAAATGTATGTGGTCGTGCCTCTTAATCAAATAACTCTGAGCTGCTAGCAAAGCATAAAACCAAAAATACACATATAAAAGTATTAAGAAGAACAATAAAACGTGCCTAGTAAAAATAACCAAACCTTCAATCAACACAAGACAAAACCAGAAACAGGCTCCACCAACATCCTGAGCCTAATGCCTGAAGGACGGATAAGATATGCCTCCCAAGTCTCATCAGATGACATTGTTTCATAGAATGGACTTACAGCATGCCCATCTTGCCAAAACCTGTGGGATGGGTAGAAACAAGGAGATAGGCGATCCCTGAAGTATCCTGACCGCATGCCATGTAGGCTTTAAATATGACAATTAGGATTTTGAATGGTACCCAGAAAGCTGCTGGAAGCCAGTGCATCTTTGGTAGCAGTGTAGTGTACACCCATTCTGAACGAGTGCAGATTCCAAAAGCTCTTGATAGCAACTCCATATTGAGCAGATTTCAATAGTCCAAAAGGGAAGTGACTGAGACACGAGTGACTATGAGCAGAGCCTCCTGATTTAGAAGTGATGCATTTAATAGGTTTAAACAAAAGTTCTCGTGGCCATGACTACCATCTGCTCCTTGAGTTGAATCCATGAGTCCAGAAGGACCCTCCAATTACACACCAACTTCATTCTAGGGAGACTCTAAAACCCTTAGACATTTAGTCTTTATTAGGGTTGAGTTGGAGACTGGTTCTCCCCATCCAGACCTTCACAGCCTCCAAGCATTGGGAAAGAACCTAGGCAAACATCACTAATGTAACTTGGTGCAGAAATATTTAATTGAGTTCATCCACATACTGTTGATACATGCCCTTCATGGCAATGGGTGGCCTCACACAACAGCTTCATATAGATGTTAAACACCATCAGGGAATAGGGGCATCAGGTTAGACCTCTGTTTCCCCAAACACTGATTGGAATCAGCTTCAGGGAATGAAAACAGTGTTCCCCTCCCCCCAAAAAAAAACATCCTAAATTGGTTTATGAAGTATGATATGAAAAATTGTGGAGCCATCAAGGATGGCTTCTAGGCTGAATACACCACCCCTAGCTCTGAACCTTCAGAGTTCATCCATTAGCATGATCATTTTACAAGAAGAGTACTCAACTCCTCTGCTCACAATAAAATTCCTTATTCCAGTAGACTTGAAATTTTAGGCCTGGATAACCTCGAACTACGCCATCTACGTTCCGACCTAAGCTTAGTACACAAGAGCATCTACCTTAATGTCCTACCTGTTAATGACTACTTTAATTTCAACCGCAATAACACTAGGGCTATCAATAGATGCAAACTAAATGTATTCTGCTCTAATCTTGATTGCAGAAAATACGACTTCTGCAATAGAGTAGTAAATGTCTGGAACACTTTACCTGATCCTGTTGTTAGTTTCTCTAACCCCCATACCTTTTACCTTAAACTGTCTACTGTGGACCTTACACGTTTCTTACGTGGTCCCTAAGGGGGCGGTGCATAAGCATATTAGGTCATGGTGGGACACAACTGTATAAACACCAGCTGTGGCTGGGGTTTAAATAGGATAGCCCTGGCTTGGACCAGGGCCAATCAGGAGCAACCTGTTGATGACAATAAACTGGACCAGATTGGGAACTTCCAGCTAAGATGTAAATGTAGGAAAATAACAGTTTCCTTCAAAGCAGATGGCACCATTTTTTCTGCAAAGAGAGGGAATGTTAAAATTTGCTACAGATCAAATAGCAAATTAACCTTGGCTTCATGGACAATTAAGATGATGGAACCATAAATAGAATAAAATTAAGGAAATATTTAAGATAGCTAAGTCAAAGAACCAATTGTACCCTCGATATAACGGTACGCAACACTACAAAAAATATCAATATCAATGTTTTATGTTTTTATTTTATGTTAGTCTATGTATTATGTGTTGATGTTATGTAGAGTTAGATGTATGTTTGAATTGTATATATGTATATATTTGTGTTTCTTTTCAAAACCATTGATTATTATTAACCTTGGCATAGCTCAAGAACAAATTTTAGTTCAGAAATGATCAAACATGTTCTTCCTATGTTAATTTTATGTTGGGCAATAGAAGAAATATTCAGGGTAGTCTCTGCCTACCAGTAAAAAACAAACCCACTTAGAAAATAATCAAAATTTATCAGGACAGTCCAATCAACCTCCAACAGACACAGAACTACTTGTATTCCTGTAGTTTTAACTCTTCATGATTTGTGGAATGCATTCTACCACATATTTCTATTTGAATTTCCTACTGTTATCCCTTCCTAGTAATAAGGAAATGTACATACTTACGGAACATTTGGTAATATGAATGGCTTTATAATATTGTGCTAGTTAATATTCTCTCTCTCTCTCTCTCTCTCTCTCTCTCTCTCTCTCTCTCTCTCTCTCTCTCTCTCTCTCTCTCTCTCTCTCTCTCTCTCTCTCCATTCAATCTATCTACCTATTATCTACCTACCTATCTATTATCTCTCTCTCTCTCTCTCTCTCTCTCTCTCTCTCTCTCTCTCTCTCTCTCTCTCTCTCTCTCTCTCTCTCTCTCTCTATCTATCTATCTATCTATCTATCTATCATCTACCTACCTACCTACCTACCTACCTATAGATCTATCTACCTACCTATCAATCTACCTACTTACTTACCTACCTGTTTACCTACCTACCTACCTAGGTATCTATCTATCTATCTATCTATCTATCTATCTATCTATCTATCTATCTATCTATCTATCTATCTATCTATCTATCTATCTATCATCTATCTATTCATCCCATAATTCTGAAGAGTCAGCTTCAGACATCAAAGATTTGAGGTTGGCAACTACTGCCTATTTCTCCTGTTAGGAAAGGCCTGATGGAACAAAAACATCCATGCCATCAGCCCTCCCAATCAGAGCTGGTTTGATGGCTTATATTAGAGTTACAGCATACATTTCTGGAAATCAGCTGTCCATTAGAGAAGGCTGCATCTCATTGACTGTATCTTCTCAGTCTGAATTGTGTGTGAATAGGAATTAAGGAAATATACACAAGGCTCAGGGTGTCTAATTCCCTAAGAAACTCCTTTTCATTCATGTGGGAGTTGCGAGACATGCCAGTGGTCTTTCATAATCTCTCAATCTACTTTTTGTTTGTCATTTCATTTCCTTCATGGTGCCAACATTACTAGACGGCTCAGTGACCCAGATGCTCAAGCGGTGGATGTTCAACTCTTCCCCCTCCACCCCGTCCACCATCACCATCACCTTTGATTTTCAGAGGGTTTTTTTTCCCCCTTACTCAAGGAAACACCCCGCTCCCTTTTTGGAGTTGGCTACAATGTCTTGATTTATCTGTCTAGAAGCATTTCCTGCTTTAGGTTTTGTTTCAGAGCAGAAACCCGTTTGCAGCCACTCACAGCAGCCGATGTCCTTAGCAACCCTGAATCCGTAGAATGTCCTGGGCAACCACTGCATTGCCATCGTGTGGTTGCAAGGAAAGGTCATAAATAGACACTGCTGCTTGGGAATTAATTCCAGGAAGAAATTGATGTGCCAAGTTCAGTCCTCTGCTGGGCATGTTAATAATGTCACTTGTGTGATTGCTGCCAGAGGGCATCCGAAAGCCAGGCTGGGCAGCTCCTGGCACCCACCCTTGGAGCTCCCTTACTAGGACAAAAGCAGATCCAGAGGTCAGAATGGGACTGCCACAACATCAGGGCTGGGTGATAACTATTCATCTCCTTAAAAAGATAGGCTAGCTTCTTGAAAGATTAATGCTGCTGGTGTGCAGGCATTTTAAAAAAATAGCACTGATTTCATCCCTGGACTGACTCCAGTGACATGACAACAAGGGCGAACTGGGATGCAGCAAAGTCCTTGAGTTGCCATCTGGCAAGCATTTATAACTCAGATGAAGTGGTTGCAATATTCCAACCAGCCATTTTGAAGGTTGTGCACGTGCGCGCGTTGGGTGAGAAAGGATCGTTTGGCAATCCAGTCCCTCCCCCCCCAAAAAAGATCAGGAAATAGAATAATTAGAAAGTAGGGAGGGGATTGTGTGAGTCCAGATTTCTTGCACAAATGGAAAGGAGGGTTTGTGCTAGACAAAGAAGGAGTTGGGTTGAGAAAGTGAGGCTGAAGAAACAATGCCATCGTTTTAGCCATGAGAAATAAAATTGTTTGGTCATTGTTTGTGGGCGATTTGATGGAAATGTTTAAATGAAGAAAAGTGGGTTATTCACTTGAAAAAGACAAAAAGCAGAACTAAGAATGTGCTTGGATAATTTCAATGCTTCATTTGTTCCAGGATCTTTTGCATGCTTTTTTTTTTCTTTTTGTGAATACTCATCCTTAGCACATCTGAGTGGATAGCAAGGAAACTATCCTTCCGAGAGCGTACAATGCACTTCTTTCCCTAGTAAAGTAATAGCAATAGCAATAGCAATAGCAATAGCAATAGCAATAGCAATAGCAATAGCAATAGCAATAGCAATAGCAATAGCAATAGCACTTAGACTTATATACCGGTTCATAGTGCTTTTACAGCCTTCTCTAAGCGGTTTACAGAGTCAGCCCCCAACAAACTGGGTTCTCATTTTACCTACCTCAGAAGGATGGAAGGCTGAGTCAACCTTGAGCCGGTGAGATTTGAACTGCTGAACTGCAGCTAGCAGTCAGCTGAAGTAGCCTGCAGTGCTGCGCCACTCAATTCATAGTTCCACCCCCACAAGCTCATGGTCTGGAGGTAAGCAGGCAAGAGTCTTGGATCAGAATGTGTGATTTGCAAGCAGGCTTCAGTCCTTGCATCTGTTTGAGAAATTGAGCCTCCTCATTCAACACAGCAGTTCAACCTCTTTCTGAAGCAGAGGAGCAGTGAATCTTTGGTCACTAATAAAGGACACAGGATGGTTTAGGTATCATTTATAGTTGAGCCATGGGGGATTGGGCGTGCCTACCGGTGGTCGGAGAGCCGGTAGCGACGGCAGCACGAGGCTTCGCCCACCCACCCAGATGCTGCCATTTGGGTTCTTTTACCCTCTGAGCATGCACAAAGCGTTGTACGGGCGGGTGGGTGAAGCCTCACGCTGCCATTGCTATCAGCTCTCCAACCACCGGTAGGCACGCCTGAACCGGGAGCATTTCACCCCTGGTTGTTTCTCTCCTTAATTAGTTTCCATCCATTACTTCTTGTCCTGCCCTCACGTGCTTTGGAGAATAGCTTCAGACCCTCTTTTTTGTGGCAACCCCTGAGATATCGGAACACTGCTATGATGTCTCTCCTAGTCCTTCTTTTCATTAAACTAGACATACCCAGTTCCTGCAACCGTTCTTCATATGTTTTAGCCTCCAGTCCCCTAATCATCTTTGTTGCTCTTCTCTGCACTCTTTCTAGAGTCTCCACATCTTTTTTTGCATCTCTTTAAGAGGAGGGGGGATGGGAGGAGGAGGAGAGATCCAACTGATGTACCCTGAGAAGCTATGTTTGCTTGGTATTTTCACTTAATGCATCATTACAAACAAGCTTATATGAAGGTCTTCAAAAGGATAAAGGAAAAGGTTGTAACACAATCCTTTGATTATTTGGAAGTAAAGTTACTCTGAGTTTGATATGGCTCATTTGCTAGCATTTTAGAGGGGAGGACAATCATGTGGAATGGTTGTCACAAATTGGTATCTGGAAAGTGTGAAATGTAAACCCAAAATTTCATTTCTAAGAGCAAATTTTGTTGCTCTCAGCGTCATCTAGCCATCTCTCCACTCTTTGGTATTATTCTGGGGCACATAGTTAAACAACATTGACAACTTTGTTCCATCCCTGAGTTAATGAAAATTTGGCCAAGTCATCCAGCTATTATCTTTTAGTCCGTATGAGGCCTGCGGTGACAGAAAAGAGCTACCTTCAGCTGGTCTTGGTTCCTTGCCAAACTCTGAAAGTCAGTCGTTGACTCTCATGCTCTGCTTAAAAACATTCCACATTGTGTTAATCCTTGTGGTTAGCAAGATCTTTCTGGCAAGCCTGCCAGATTCTTTCTAATGCTTAACAAGACAATTCTCTCCCACTGCACTGTAGGTTAAGGGTAGAGCCAGGGTCTTAATTCATCCCATGCCTACAGTAATATGTGCAGAGATTATCCAAGAATCCTACTGACTGCATCAAAAGTACTTGGATTGGGTACCTGCTGTGCTGAAGGCTCAGTAAAGGTCTGTGTTCATCTAAACACATATATCTCATGCTTTGCCAAAGTAAACTCTGCTGTTTTTGGCTGGGTTCCTGGTTAGGTTTCAGATGCCAATTTCATGGCTCACCTTATCATCTCAGGCATGGCTGAGTACGAGCTTCTTTCCACTGATGCCACTTTCTGTTTAACTGAAAGGATTAGGCTCCCCCCCCTGTCCTTCTCCCTCCACCCCAGCCCAGATTCTACACCTGGCCTATAGCATGCTGTTTTTTGATGCCCCATCCCAGCAAATCGGATGCCTTCCTCTTGACATACAGTGGGGGGGGGGGGGATGAGGCTGTATTTATACCAAAAAGAAAGAGAACTTCAATATTTTGAGCCCCCAAAAGAGAAGCTGGTGTATATGGATTCCGCCCCTGCTAGCAACAGATTGTATTTAATAACAATAATAATAACAACAACAGAGTTGGAAGGGACCTTGGAGGTCTTCTAGTCCAACCCCCTGCCTAGGCAGGAAACCATACACTACTTCAGACAAATGGATATCCAACATCTTCTTAAAAACTTCCAATGTTGGAGCATTCACAACTTCTGGAGGCAAGCTGTTCCACGGATTAATTGTTTTAACTGTCAGGAAATTTCTCCTTAGTTCTAAGTTACTTCTCTCCTTGTTTAGTTTCCACCCATTGCTTCTTGTTTTACCCTCAGGTGCTTTGGAGAATAGTTTGACTCCCTCTTCTTTGTGACAACCCCTGAGATATTGGGACACTGCTATCATGTCTCCCCTGGTCCTTCTTTTCATTAAACTAGACATACCCAGTTCCTGCAACCGTTGTTCATAAGTTTTAGCCTCCAGTCCCCTAATCATCTTTGTTGCTCTTCTCTGCACTCTTTCTAGAGTCTCAACATCCATTTACATTTGAATCCCTAAACGTGCACGCATACACCCACACATATGCAATTGTAATAATAAATAATACTTCTGCATAATTTGACATGATGAATTTAAAATAAAATTAATACTTCTTATGTTTTGAGAAAAAAAATATCTTCATTTTGCTTTAGAGGAAGTCTAAGTTAAATCGGCTTTCATGGAGGGAATCAAAAGAAACGGGCAAATTTCAGGCTTGTGGTCTATGCTCCGTATATTTAGTGGTTTCCTAAATTTTCCAGTTAGAACTAGTGATCAGAGACATAAAGGTAGAATTAAACAATTTTGTCAAAAATATGTGGTACATGGTATGATGTTTAACATTAGAATAAAATTCCCTATTTCCGCAAATTCTTCATTTCAGCAATTTCTAGAAGTAGAATTGCATTATTCTATTGCTGGAAAAACACACCTTAAGGGCTAATAAATGTATTGTGGCTGAAGCTCACAATAGAATCAATTTGTTAATTTTAGTTCTAGCTCTCACTGTCATTTTAGTACTATAATTATCAATCAAATGACTTTTAATGTTTCTAGAATTAAGTAATTGAGCAGTGTGCAGCAACAGCCAAAAAAAGCTAATACAATGCTTGGTTTTATCAACAGAGGCATAGAATCAAAATGAAGTATTAGTACCACTTTATAAATCCTTAGTAAGACAACCACACCTGGAATACTGCATCAGTTTTGGTTTCCACATTACAAAAAAAATGTTGAGACTTTGGAAAAAGTGCAAAGATGATTAAGGGTCTGGAGACAAAAATATATTTTTGTCTCGCAATTCGGCTGATTCCCTGGTGGCTGCATGGAACACCGCAGCATCAGTGGCGTTAGACCAGATTGCGCCTTTGCGACCTCTCCGCGGCAGTGGATCCCGGAAAGCCCCCTGGTTTACCAAGGAGCTCCGGGAGATGAAACGCCAAAAGAGACGTCTAGAGCGCCGCTGGAGAGCCAGCAAAACCGAGTCGGATCGAACACTATTAAGAACCTACATCAAGTCTTATTTAGTGGCGATAAGGGCGGCAAAACGATCTCATTTTTCCGCTCTTATTGCGTCCGCAGATTCTCGCCCAGCTGCCTTGTTTAGGGTGACACGCTCCCTCCTTGTCAAAGGGGGGAGCGAGGAACACTTGCAAGGCAGAGCTGAGGAATTCGCGCAGTTTCTGTCTGATAAAGTCGCTCAGATCCGGTCAAACCTGGACTCCAGCTGGGCAGAGTCCATTGAGATGACAGGGGCAAGTTTTAGTCCACCGTTGTGGGAGGAGTTTGGGCCTGTTTCTCCGGAAGACGTGGACAGAGCCGTGGGTGCGATGAGTACCTCCACCTGTTTATTGGACCAGTGCCCCTCCTGGCTGGTTTCCACCAGCAGGGAGGTGACACGAGGCTGGATCCAGGCGGTGGTCATCGCTTCTTTAATGGAGGGATCTGTACCGCAGCTGTTAAAAGTTGCGGTGGTGAGACCCCTCCTGAAGAAGCCTTCCCTGGACCCAGCGGACCTGAAGAACTTCTGTCCGGTCTCCAACTTGCCTTTTCTAGGGAAAGTTGTTGAGAAGGTGGTGGCTACTTTGGCTATTGGAGGAAACGGATCATCTAGATTCCTAACAGTCGGGTTTCAGGTGCGGCTTCAGTACAGAAACTGCCTTGGTCGCCCTGATGGATGATCTCTGGTGAGCCCGGGATGGTGGAAATTCCTCCATCCTGGTGCTACTTGACCTCTCAGCGGCTTTCGATACCATCAACCATGGTATCCTTCTGCATCGTCTCGGTGAGTTGGGAGTGGGAGGCACCGTTTTGCGGTGGTTCTCCTCTTATCTCACTGATAGGATGCAGTCGGTGTTAGCAGGAGGGCAGAGATCGTCCCCTAGGCCCCTGTCATGCGGGGTGCCTCAGGGTTTGGTTCTCTCGCCCATCTTGTTCAACATCTACATGAAACCGCTGGGGGAGATCATCCGGAGACATGGGGTGAGTTTTCATCAGTACGCTGACGACACCCAGCTGTACATCACCACCCCGTCTCAATTCAGTGAGGCAGCTGATGTAATGTGCCGATGCCTGGACGACATTAGGACCTGGATGGGGAGGAACAGACTCAGACTCAACCCCGACAAGACTGAGTGGCTTTGGATATTGCCTCCTAAGGACCATGACAACTGTCCCTCCTTGGTTCTGGAGGGAGTGAAATTAACCCCCTCGGAAAAGGTCCGCAATTTGGGGGTCCTCCTAGATCCACAGCTAAAATTAGAGCAACACCTTACAGCTGTGGCTAGGGGGGCCTATGCACATGTTCGCCTGGTGCACCAATTGTGGCCATACTTGGAGAAGAAGGCTCTACTCACGGTCACTCATGCCCTTGTCACCTCTCGACTGGACTACTGCAATGCACTCTACGTGGGGCTACCCTTGAAGAGTATTCGAAGACTACAGTTAGTGCAAAATGCGGCTGCGTGTGCTGTGGTGGGTGTGCCAAGGTACACCCACGTGACACCGATACTCCGGCAGCTGCATTGGTTGCCCATCGGTCTCCGGGTCCAATTCAAGGTGTTGATCATCATCTTTAAAGCCATTCATGGCTTAGGACCAGGTTACCTTCGGGACCGCATTTTGCCTCATACTTCCCTCCGACCAGTTAGGGCCCACAGAGTTGGCCTCCTCCAGGTCCCGTCAGCCAAACAATGCTGGCTGGTGGGCCCTAGGGGGAGGGCCTTCTCTGTGGGGGGCCCGTGCTCTGGAACCAACTTCCCCCAGAGACCCGAATCATCCCCACGCTGCTGGCCTTCCGAAAAGCCGTTAAGACATGGCTCTTCCTGCAGGCGGGGGGAGGAAACTAGCCCCATCTGAGCTCCCCCCCCGGTATGTTTGGTGGTGAACATTTTTTTAACCTTTTGTATATGCTTTTTAATTGATGTTTTTAATCGTGATTTATTATTAGTGTTCTCATAAAATTGTTGTACGCCGCCCTGAGTCCCTTGGGAGTAGGGCGGCCTAGAAGAACCAATTAAAAAAAAATGAAGAATGGTTGCAGGAACTGGGTAAGGTCAATTTAGAGAAAAGAAGGACTAGGGGTGACATGATAGCAGTATTCCAGTATCTGAGGGGCTGCCACAAAGAAGAGAGGGTTGACTTATATTCCAAAGCACCAGAAGGCAAGACAAGAAACAATGAATGGAAACTAATCAAGGAGAGAAGCAACCTGGAATTAAGGAGAAGCTTCCTAACAGTGAGGACAAATAACCAGTGGAACAGCTTGCCTTCAGAGGTTGTGGGTGCTTCATCACTGGAGGTTTTTAGGGAAAAAATTGGACAGCCACTTATCTGAAATGGTATGGGGCAGTGTTGGTGAACCTTTTTGACACCAAGTGCTGAAACGGGAGCACGCGCATGCTTGCGCAGGGGAGCGCCGGAAACCGGAAGAGCAGCTCCCCAGCGCACATGTGCACACTGAGAAACTGAGCTTCCGGTTTCCGGCATGCGCATGCATGCCGGTCAGCTGGTCTTCCAGTTTCTGGTGCACATGCGTGTTCGAAGACCTGGAACAGCAACGGGCGATGGCTGGCGTGCCCGGAGAGATGGCTCTGCATGTCAGTTCCAGCACACGTGCCATAGGTCGCCATCACTGGTATAGGGTCTCCTGCTTGAGCAGCGGGTTGGACTAGAAGACCTCCAAGGTCCCTTCCAGCTCTATTCTACTCTGACAAAGGAAACACAAAAATTGGCAATAAATCATAACCTTTCTTACCGGATTTTGATAGAGTCTCTCAGATTGTGGTCCAGGATATACATATTCTAAAATGCAAGTAAATCGAACTTCTCTTCATGAAGATTGCCTTCCAGCTGTTTAGTAATTTACCACCTATTATAGGAAAATATTTATTTTGCTAGCTCAATTTGATGGTGTTTAGATATGTACATGCCTCATTATAGCTCATCATAGCTCATCATCCCAGTGAACACAAGCCATTGACCAAATTTCTTTATAACATATAGAACAGGAGATAATTTTTTGACTAGAGAAAACATCTGCAATGAAAATAAAGTGTGAAGTTGCTCTATCACTCTTTTAACCAGCTTTCTCACCCTAGGGAACTTCACGGAGGTTTGCAGATGATCACACATAATGATGTGGTTCCTTGTTAACTAACAGTAATGTTTGCCAGACCGTAAAATTTGCTGTGAGAAAGTTCAGCTTCACAAGTGCAACAGAGATGACTAATTTTTCTGGTGCCCTCCAGTTTTTCTTTGTACTATCAGTTTGCCTCTTCCATGTTGTCTTCACAACATTTCTGCCTGGTAGGTTAAGCCACGATAGAGTGACCAACTCTGTGTCATCTACAAAACTTCCCGATTACAAAAGCATACGATGTTGATCTACCTAATCCTAGACCACTCCATCAGATCCAGCAAATTACTCTTTACAGAAACCCTGTAGAATTCTTCGGTTTACTAATACGATGAGCTTACTTGTTAATATAAGAAAGTTGATGGATATAGTGAACTTGTATAATGCCATTTTCAGCTCAATTTTATGCGGACACAACCAATGTTCCCTCTAAGCTGCGCGGCTGCGCGGCCGCGCACGTGATAAGAAAACACCGCGCAGCAGTTTCCAACTGCTGCCCAGCGTTTTCTTATGTTAGAGGGAACATTGATCATCAGCCAATCAGGGTGTGTGTGGAGTGGGGGAAAGGAGCCTTCAACGAAGAGAGGCGGAGGCTTTAACTCTTGCCTCCCCAGGCAGGTTCCGCTGCTAGGGAGAGGAGAGCGAGATCAAAGGCTGCTGCCCACCAGCTTACTCTTCATCTAGGGAGACGGGTTCGGTCCCTCCAGAAAAGAAAACGCCGCGCAGCAGTTTCCAACTGCAGCGCAGTGATTTTCAATGTTAGAGGGAACATTGGACACAACATTTAAGAACATGGCCTTGTGCAGTTTTCATTTAAAATAAGTTTTACTCATTTGCTGAGTCCAAAATGAATGTGCATAGTTCAGCATAGTACACCACAGTACTGGAAGTAATGATCAACATGTCCTATAAACGATGCTTTCTTCCAAGCCCCAAAGAACTACCTAAACAAATAGCAACAAAGGGCCTTTGTAATTCTCCAAGGACTGTGGGCAATTCCCCAAAGTAAAGTTTATTCAAATCACAACCAGAATACAATGAAAGTTCACACATTTAGCACACAGGCAAGTTGAACCACATGCCAAGAGAGTATGTCATCATATCCTTATCTGAACAAGTTTTAAGAATCCTTCCTGACCAACAGTATGTTGCAAGTAAACTACGGTATTTGACCGTGTTTCAATTCCAGATGACATAGAAAATTCCCTTTCTTTTGTGTAATTATGAAAGAATATAAAATTTAAATAGGACCAGATGATGCAGGCAGTTAAGAACATAAGAATAACTTTGCTGGATCAAATTGAGGCCCATCTCAGTCCAGCATTTTGTTTCTCACAGCTGCCAACCAGATGACTTCGAATGCTTGCATGCAGGAGGTGGAGAAATATCTCTCCCCTACTGTTGTTTCCTGTGCAACTTCTACTTGGAGGCATATTGCCCTGACGCAGAGCTAATGTTGCATTTGCAAGGCTAATAAACCTTGGTAGACTTGTCCTCCATGAATTTATCCATGTAAGCCATACAGAGCATGTAGCTAATGGAGGAGACATATAGAAAACAAAATGTGGGAGCCACAGCTTTAGTGAGGCTGACTCTTCAGCACATGTAACCTATTGACCACAAGGGGGTAGTGGGGTGTAACGAGAGAGTTAATTATTTACCCCATGTCCCTTCTTCATTGATAACTCTGCCTGGTCTTTGTCTATGGGATTGTTAATATGATGTCACTTCCTTCTGCAGTCACATGCACAGAGCACATGTTTTTTTAATTTTTTCTTGGTAGGGTATAGTTAACTAGGTGGTGGCTTTGACTATCCCTACAGTGTATATCATACAATCCATATCCTTTATCCTATAATTATAAAACTTGCTTAATTAAACACATTGTTTAGGGTTTAGGATTGTCACTCTCAAGAACATTTACAGACACATACAGAATGGTTACACACATGCACACAAGGATTCATCATAAAAGTACATAATTTTCAGTAGTGGTTGTGCTCTTCCAAATATCATATATCCAGAGTCTTTACTGTTCAAATAATTCATTTATAATACTGCCATTTAGAAAATATTTTTGTACTCTTTCTGATTTTATATCTGTATCATCTCTCCAAACATATGTCTCAAAGTAAAAAAAAAAAGATTTCTATATTTGTTTACCTTTTTGTATCCTGGTCTCACATAAATACAGGCTAGATGCCAGAATCCATTTCAAATATCTTATAGTTTGGCCTGTCATTTCCCTCTCTGCCCTTTTCTCAAATATTTTGTTCACTTCAGTTTTATATATGGCACTTTCTCACTGGTTTGTCAGAATCGGTCAGCGAGCCTCTGCAGCAATTGACACAGGCAATTCAGAAGGTGGATTATGGACCTTGGTCCGTGTTATTTGGTTCTAAATAGAAGGCTTTCCTTTGGCTATTACAATCATGGCACATTGGCATTTTAAAGCCGTAACTCACCCCCCACCTTCGTCCCAAATGCCATAGTACAAATTGCCTACAACAAATGACCTTTTCAGTTGGGTCCGGTGCTGAGCCAAAAGAAATCAAAATATACATTTGGCAGGCAGATATACAGAAGATCAATTTGCAGCATGGTTTAAATTCTGAAGAGTGGGCACTTTGGATATTAAGCATGATAAAAAGCATCATAATATGCGCACCGCATTTACTTTTCTTAAGAACTCTGGTTATGGTCCAATCTAAGTTAAGCACTTTTTAAATCCATTACATCTGTCCCATTAGGATTTACTTTTGCTAGATTTTGATAATGTGATTCTGATCATTTGCATCAGAATAGATACAACTATTGATGGAGTGCTTTGTTTACTGTCTTGATAAGCAGCATTCTTCTGAGTAACGAGGAAGAAGCCCCCTACATTATGAAGATAACATAAAGAACAGCTTATATTGAGTTGAGCTTGACTCGTGGTCACTTCATGGACACATCCATGTAATTTTTTTGACACTATGTCTTGCCTCCTTCCTCAAAATAATTTTGGCCTTCCAGTCCAACTTAAAATCCTTCAAGCTTCTTGACAGCCTCCCTTCAAATTAAAACCAGAGCCAAGCATGATTGATTGATTGATTGATTGATTGATTGATTGTTAGCCAAATTCAGCTTAGTACTATCATCTAGTTCAAGGATCTCCAACCTTGGCAACTTTAAGACTTGTCGACTTCAACTCCCAGTTGAACTCTGGGAGTTGAAGTCCACAAGTCTTAAAGTTGCCAAGGTTGGAGACCCCTGATCTAATTGGGCATACGTACAATGACCTTACATCAAAACAATAGCAACATATATTGAGTATTTATGCATAAGCATTGGCTAATTCATACTTCTCCTAGAACCAAATAGAGAACAAAATGCACACTCCTCTTACAGTGGATCACTTTTGCTTCTGAAATATCATTCCCTTTAAGATTCATGTTTCCTCTTTTTCCATTTTATTTTTTAAAAGTCCTTAAAATCTGCCTTTTTCTCCCAGGCCCTGAATTACTTCAGTTAGTGGGGTCTTATAGAACAGGGGTTTCCAACCTCTGGTCCATTGACCGGAACCAGTCCATGGCATGCCAGAAACCAGGCCGTGCAAACAAGCGAAGCCCTATCTGCAGGATGCAGGAAGCGCAGGAAACCACGTCCCCACTGGTCCATAGAAAAACCTCTCTCCACAGAACCAGTCCCTGGTGCCCAAAAAGTTGGGGGCCACTGCTATAAAGTAAGTATGTGAGGCATTTTGAGTCTTTGGTGTCACTTTCCTCTTTTGTTAATCATTGTTTTTTAATCTGTTTTTAATATTGTGTGCTGTCAAGAGACATTTTGGTATTGAGTAGCCTTACAAATTTAATAAAATAAATAAAATATTTATCATGTAATTATACATGCTCTGCATATACATCTGTATATTACTGCAATTTATCCATTGCAGGACAATCCAGGAAACAGTTGCATTTCCTTGAAATAATAGAATTGGAAGAACATTTCTAGACCATTTAGTCCAACCAGCTGCTCAATGCAGTAAATCTAGAGTTTAGAACCTATCAAAATATGTTTGCTTGAAGATCAGGAGGGAGGGAGGGGAAGGAAGGAAGGAAGGAAGGAAGGAAGGAAGGAAGGAAGGAAGGAAGGAAGGAAGGAAGGAAGGAAGCTATCACACTTCCCTCATCATCCTGGATAATTGTTTCCATTATCAAATTCTTTTTACCAACAAAATGTAGTTTTTCCAACTATTTAAACAAAAATCTACTCTTCTGAAACTTATGTCAATTAAATCTAACTGTCAGGTGTGCTTCCATTCAAAGTCCAGGAAATAAAAACCCCAACTCCATGTTTATAGAGATGAGTACTTTTACTAGACAAGAAGTGATAGCAACAAAAGGAAAGCAAGTTCTGAAGAAAAAAGCGTGCAAAAATGCATATTCAAAGCACCCCAAAACCCTCCCTCATAACCCCCCTGGGTAACCCAGCCAATCCTCATGTGCCAAGGTGTCATGTGGGTGCACGGCCTGCCTGGCCATCCACATCTGGTCCCACGAAGCCGTTGACCTTGAGCAGGCAATAAACATGTCTCTGAAGCATGGTAGAACTGATGAGAACTTTCCTCCCCAGAGCACTATCAGAGACAAACTGGGACATCTCCAGCAACTTCCCAACCCCCTCCCCCAAATACCTATCCTCTCAACCCCCCTCCCACCATTTCTTATGACAGCCGAAGCAAGCAGAACTTTCGGAGACTGACACTAACCTTTCCCTCAACTTCCTTCCCTCTTCTATATAATAGATTTTACCTATTTGAAGAATAGCATCATGATAACCTTAATTTCCTCTTCTCCAGTCTAATCATTCCCAGCTCATATGATTTTCTCATAAGACCATACATGTTTCAGTTCAATTCAGTACTATGTCTTCCTGAATAGTGCTCAAAATTTGTTTCAGTAATAAAATAAATAAGTTCATGAAATTCTGAAATCTATTTTAATCATTTTCCAGTGTCTCAGGATTAATTCAACTTTAGAGCCAGAACATTTTTTCTAGAACTACCTGTCCTTATTTGCTGTTAATTTACTATTTGTTTGAGAAAGTTGATCAGATATGAGCTAGTTAAGTTCTTTGAGCAAAAGCATTTGAAATTCACTAAATATTCTTGGAGACTAATATAAACACTAATACAAGGAAGATTATTCCCATAACATAAACTTGAAAGACTTGTTAAAACACTCATATAGTTCCTATGTGTTCAGTGAGGCATGTTCCCAAATAAATGTGCATAGGTCTGTAACTTCTTTATATAGGAAACAAAAAATGTGACACCTTCAAATCTACCAATAGGCATTGCCAATCAAGCTATCAAATGCCTTTTCAACAACAAATTAAATAATTACCAAAGGGGTTAAAGACGTGAAGAGATCCATTGTTCCTTTGTGGACCAGCTAAATCATATTTTATGAGTATCAGTGAAGTCTTTGGATAAAAACAAATCCAGCTAGGTAAAAACACTTTTTTCAGTATCTGTGCCAGAATTTCTGGCAATATTTGTTAACAGTCATTAAAGAGATGGAAAGTGATTCTTACATTAATTAAGTAAAGTACAGTTGAAATAGTATCTTTGAAAGGAATATATGTACAGTATATAATTAACCCTGTTGTTCAACATCAGCTCAAAGTGTTAGGTCAATTTTCTGAAATAACATCTAGCATTTGAAAATAAAATGGCTATTGTTATTAGAATTGTATACCTCTATGGAATTAAATTTTGTTCTAGCTTTCTGTGTCATAATAATCACACCTAGAGACAAAGAAGAGATACAAAAGTAATCAAAATCTGCAAAAGTAGCTGAATATCAAATAAGGACCTCTTCCCTTGAAATATAATATAAAGGGTACAAAACACATTATATACAGGTTATATAAACGCTTAATAGAGTCATATTTTATGGGTTCCTGTTAGAGCAAAATGTCATGATTTGTCAATATCAGTATTGTAGCATGGCATTAATGAATCCATTTCACTAATATCCACCATTATCAGCTGAAATCCTTTGTACAAAGCAGTATACAGCTGGGAAATTTATATACAAAAATTGTATTAAAAGACTGTAACTAAACCGTTCTGTGGATTTTCATTCTCTCTTTTTTTAAATGTAAGGATTTTCTCTCTCTTTATATTTTCAGAAAGTTGATCAGGATAAAATAATATATGCATTCATGTTAACAGAGCAGAGTTAATTCACTCTGATCCACATCGTTACTGTGCATCATAAAAACCAAGCCGAAAATAACATGGTAGCCAAAAATGTACATTTGACATACCCACAGGCTGCAGGCCTGTCAGAACAAGACACATTTCAGTTTGGGGTAGAATATCATGTGAAAAGCAACCAAAGGAATCTCTCCATGCCAAGGTCAGACTTTGACAACAGAGACGTGGTATTCTGTGTGCCTGAAAAACAAACTTCATGTTGGCAGTTTTGTGCACTACTACAATAGCTCCCTTGCTGCAAGTTGTTGGTAGCTATGGACAATGATGCTTCATTGAAAGCTTTTGAAATTGTGCTATATTGTGTTTATTGTTCCAGGTAAAGAGATTAACAGACCAAAATAGGTCCTTTGTGTTTCACTGTCCATTTTTTCTTTAGGATAGATTTCCAACCCAGAACAAAATAAAAAATAGAAATAGAAAATTCATTAGATCAATTGTGGAAGAACACGGAAATTGTACTTACTTTCTAAAATGTACAGAGAAGTTGCAAGATGAGGTCAACACCCTCATATTCTTTTAACTTTAAAAAGCCTGAGTAAAATTAAGGCACAAATTATAGCCAAGAAGGTATTACTAATGTTGTCCTTATATATGAAATTAAGTCAAAGTGTTATTGATCACACACTGTTGGGGAGGATTCATGGTTGAGAAGATTTTTTTTCATAGTACACATCAACTGTATTGATGTGCACAGCAAGGAGCTGGGAAATTACATGTGTCCTTCATCCAGGCTAGAACTGAATCAAGACACATGACTTGAACATCCACGGGTGGTAAAGAATACTATAGGTAGTACATGTACATTTATACATACTTTGTTATGGTTCTTGGTTATCTTTATCATTTATTGATTATTGATTATTTTAATTTTGAGGCCACAGCATCTCAGGATGGCTTGCAAATAAAAGAAGATTAAAAAAACTGCCAAATAAATAAATAAACAAACAAACAAACAAACAAACAAATAAATAAATAAATAAATAAATAAATAAATAAATAAATAAATAAATAAATGAAAACAAAGCAAATCAAGAAAAGGAAGAGAACTGAGTGGAAGATAGAACCAAAATGATTTTAAAAATTTAAAGAAGAAAACAAAGGATCTCATCCACTATTCTAATACAAGGCCGGGGAGAACAATCAGATCTTTAGCAGTTGTGAAATGTCAAAAAGTTATCTAAAGCAAATCATTGAAAAAGCCACCTTCAGTGTCCACTTCAAGCTCCAATCCAGTAAGAAATTCATTAACAACCAGAAACCATTCTTTTCTTTCACCTTTCGGTGACTGGTATGGGTATTCACCAGCAGTAAAGACTTGGTGGATTTATCTACTGAGTGAAATGACTACTTTCCTGCTCAACAAATTTAAATTCAAGAGACATTATTTTTTGTTATTATTCCATGGGTGCAACAGGCTAAGGGGAAAAAAAGGTAACAAGGGGATTACAGTGGCAAGCAGCCATTCCATTGCTTGCCTTCTACTGTAATCTGACCTGCGTCCTGCATTTGAACTTGCACATCCCAGACACAGATGACTCCTGTTAGAACAGCATTCCTCAGGTGTTTAGCACTGCACCGAAGTGTCATTCCGTGCAATTAATATTTTATGTATAAATGCTTTATAAATATTTACTGTATCAGCAGCTTATCAGGAGAAGAAGGGGGGAAACCAGTTTATTGCATTTGTATTAAAATGTGCTCAAATGTTTAATTATAAGAGAGAA
Organism: Diadophis punctatus similis; assembly: GCA_023053685.1. Taxonomy (NCBI): domain Eukaryota; kingdom Metazoa; phylum Chordata; class Lepidosauria; order Squamata; family Dipsadidae; genus Diadophis; species Diadophis punctatus. Next base: position 156,577,016 of record JALIGW010000001.1, read on the forward strand.
TATTTAGACAGGCTGTAAAATATGCCCGTTGGCAGCATGCGCTGGGCCTGCTCCTATCAAACTGCCAAGCGGAGCCCAAAATATTGAGTAAGTTGTTTCTCCTTGTAAAAAGTCAGGGATGCAAATGGAAAGTAATTGTGATTTCTGCTTTTCATTTTCCGTTAGAATATTATGACCACTGCTCGACTGCAGAGGCAATGGTTTATCTGAGAATAGAGCCTGGTCTTACCTGAGAATGGTTTCTTAGCTACTTCCCATCTGCAAGGAGCTACACAACACTCCAACCATAAATGCTGCAAAGGCAAGCCCTTTAGTTTAAAAAAAATTGTCACGTTTCTAAGAGAACTGCTTAATTTGGATGGAATTTTTTCCACACTGAGAATAAAGCTGATACCCTTATGGGCTTTGATCTTCATCCCAAGGTTAAGTGTTAAAATATGTACTGCTATTTCTTGACCCTACGGTAGTAGAATGTGCCTCGTTTTAGTATCCCTATGGCATGTAAAAGTAATCTGAAAACTATTTGGGTCATAATAATACATATTCCATATAGAATATCCCCTATTTCATCCTAGAGCCACAGTGGCGCAGTGGTTAGAGTGCAGGACTGCAGGCTACTTCTGCTGACTGCCGGCTGCCTGCAGTTTGGCAGATCGAATCTCACCAGGCTCAAGGTTGACTCAGCCTTCCATCCTTCCGAGGTGGGTAAAATGAGGACCCAGATTGTTTGGGGCAATATGCTGACTCTGTAAACCGCTTAGAGAGGGCTGCAAAGCACTGTGAAGCGGTATACAAGTCTAAGTGCTATTGCTTTGGCCATTCACTAACCACCTGGTTTATCTTGTACAATGCTTCTGCAGATTAAATGGAATACAGTGATCCCTCGCTATATCGCGGTTCACCTTTCACGGTCTTGCTGCTTCATGGATTTGCATCGTGCATTGTGTTCTGCATTCTGATTGGCTAAACAGTCTCTCCTGGATGTCGGCATCTGCGTTCTTTTGCCCTCTGCGCATGCGCAAAGCTTTCTGCTTGCGCAGAGGGCAAAAGAATGCAGATGCCGGCATACAGGCGGGCGGGGGAAGCGGGCAGGGGAAGCCCCGCGCCACGAACGCCACCAGGTTGTTGGGCTGTGCGGCGACCAACAGGTAAGAATGAACCGGGAGGATTTCACCCCTGGACTCACGTGTATTTATTTGTTAAACAAATGCTTGGGCCTGTAAAAAGGTTTTGTTCTTTGGTTTCAATGTATTATGGAGTATTTCATTGTATAATAATTGTAAAAAAAAATAAAGGTTACTATTTCATGGATTTTGCCTATCACAGGTTCTTTTTGGAACGCAACCCCCACGAAAAACTAGGGTTCACTGTAATTATATACATGCTATTTTCTGAAAGGAGGTGAAGGAAACCAATAAAAATACAAGTCATATGCCTTTATTTCTTTTTTACATAGCTGCAGCTCTTTGACACATGCTTTTGTGCCAAATGCCCCCAATTCTGCCTGAAAATCCAAGTCAGTATTTCAGTAAGTTAGCTTTGACTCACCCCTAAATAATTCAACTGAAAAATGAAGGTGGGTTAAAACAGGAGGCAATTTTACAAGTCTGCCCTTCTGAAGAAAAATAGATTGTCCTTTCCCAAAGGTGAAGAACAGAAATGTGTGTTTATCAAGAGGTGACTTTAAGTGGCTTTCTGCCTTATTCCATGCCATTCCAGATGGTGTGCTAACTCTCTGGAGTAAGCTTTTAGGGGGCAGAGAGTACAGCAGTAAGGACACGGGATCAGCAAAAATCAGCAGATGTGCTTTTCACTAGCCTACAGCAACCCCTGGATACAACCCAATAAGGAAGTTCCCTTGCAGCATTAATAGCCGATGTATCTCTGCTGCGGTAGATCATAAAATACATTTGAGCAAGCAGCCCATGCAAACTTTTAAATTCAGCATTTCCTAATAGACGTTGGCAAATGTTTGATGGTTTCTGTTTCTATTACCCCCACCCAGCCCCCATGTGGAAGGGAAAATAGCCACGGCTCACATTGATCTCCAGTATTACATGTCACCCAGCTCTTACCCTGGTCTGGAAATGTAATTAAAAGCACTCTGTTTTGCTAATGGTGACTTACTACAGTGTAGGAACCAATGTTTACATTTGCTTCCTCTTTTATTGCTCTAACGTTGGTACAGAAAGAAAAGTTAATGCATCTGAATTATTTTGAATGGCTGCAACTGATTTATATCAAGATTGGAGTGCTGTGGTTTACATACATCATTTTCTTTCTGGATTACTTCATCATCTGATTTGTCTTCCTCCGCCTTCTCTCTTTTCTTTATTTCCTGCCTCAAATCAGCTTCCCCCAGCAACGTATTTTAATGTTAACTGCAGACAAACATCCTCTCAAAGCTAGATTTTTTTTCTTTATCCTTTGCTTTTTTTAAAAAAGAAATTCCAGGCTTTAGGTGACTGTAGTGAGGAACACTATGACTAAACAAATAATCCCACTTGCTGCCACATATTACAGAGAAGTGCTGGTCATAATATTTTGTGTTGTTGTAGCAACGTATTCCTTGTCTATATTTAGTTTAATAGCTGCTTTTGGAATATTGCAAGCTTGTTGCAATATATTATCAAGTGGCTTGGAATGACATCATAACCCAAGAGTGCCATCTCCGGTGGGTTATAAAATCCTCCCAGACTCTCTGTAGGTATTAATAGCTTGTAATATAATTTTAAACCAGGTATTAGAGTTTACAGCAGAAGGAATAAAAATAAATATTCCGGACATGCGCAGTTTGATGTGAAGAGAAAGAAGACATGTCCTGCAATCTTTTTTTTCCCCCTCCCGTCTGTTATCAGGCAGAGTGAAACCGGATGTGGTGACCCCACCAGATTGACGTGTGATCCAAACGAGTGGAATCCACATTGCTGAGTGTCAAATCTTCTATCTTTAGGGAAACATTTTCTCCTCGACTTAAAAGGAATCCCTGCATGGCCTGTAGAGGGAATGATTGCATCGCATCGTATTCCGGAGCACATTGATTCAGCCAGCCAGCCACCTAAGCACTTCCAGTCGCAGTTCATGTGGGAATTGGCAAGGCTTGGTGGGTTTCCACAATTATATCAAAGGGGAGTGTGATTGATATGTCCCTGTGGCTGTTCCCTGTACTTCAGGGAAATGTAGCCCTAGTAACATTCTCCCTGGTTACCACTAATACTGATCACAGGAAACCTGAATACACTTTTGAGAAACCCCAGCTTACCGACTGATTTATGTCTCTGCTTTTGGCTTCACTATTTTTTAGACTGTGACATTATGTCACTTTTTTTTTTGAAGGCACTAGTCAACAAGATTATTGTATCCTCAGACTTGTTTTGCCTAAAGAAACAAAGATTTGGTTTCTTAAACTCTTTGCCATTCAGACTTTCATCACACTTCCAGACCAGAATCCAAGTACGGATAGGGAGACTAATCTAATTCAGCCAGTGTCTTTTTATTGCTGTTTTGCAAACCTTTTGCAATTTTCTTTTATCTTAGAAAATGTTTGAATGGAAAATATCGCCATTCTTGCTTCTTTTCCAGGCTTCAACAAAGTCTAGGTTGCAAAAGTTCTGATATATGAAGCAGACATTTCTTACATCACTAACTGCAAACAATAATTTTTCTTCTATATATGTGTAGTCTGCTTCGTGCAGAAATAGATGATATTATCATGCACGCTGTCATAGTTGTAGTAAATTGATATACAAAAGAGGGCAAACAAAGTAAAAATCTAACTGCAAATCTTCCTCTTTCAAATCTTCCCTCTCTCAGCATCAGTGTTTGTTTCTTTTCAACACGGTGCATGCCCTAATGTTCTCACTTCTATAATTTAAGATTTAATCCCTGATCTCCAAAATTCATATCCTATTTTTCAGCTAAGAACAAGAAAGAAGTGTGGGAGTTAACTCGACAGTCAAAAGTTTTTCCAGGCAGAAATTGCAGGTCAAAAGCCAACAGTTGCTCAGCTTCAAGGCTGCAAAACAATTCACAAAAAGTATATTCATACACAGGGAAGGGTAGAAATAAGGACAGCAATTAAACTACAGTGGATATAAAGATGGAATTGCATCTTCATATTTACAAAGAATATTCAAGTGGGACTTTAGTGATTTTTTTCTCAGGCGGAAATAAAGAATCTTATTTTAGATAATGGTTAGATTGCACTTAACCTAAGTGCAAACCTAAAACCTAGCAGAAATCGGTTGTCTGAGTAATTGTGTTGAGGTCTTGTTAGCAATTCTGGCAAACCAAACTATATCAAACATTATTTATTAATTCAATTTTGATGCCTCCTAACTCCAATGAATTCTGAGTAGCTTTGAAAAAAAAGAGCATCAGAACAATTAAATAAAAGTACAATAAAATGAATTCCAAAAGAATTACAAGGTAAGTTACAAGATTGCAATCCAGACAATCTGCCAAACTCAAGTGGAAATTCCATTCACCTTACTCCAAAGCAGTAGTGGGTTCTAAAACCCTTTACTACCAGTTCACGTACACACTCATGCGCAGAAGCGTCCCGGGTGGGTGGGCGGAGCCTTCCGCCGCTGGCGCTACCGGTTCTTAGAACCAGGCCGAACGGGAGCAACCCACCACTGCTCCAAAGCCTGGTAGAACAGCCAGGTTTCCTTTGATAATTGGACAGGATAGAAAAAAGAGGAATATGATGTAAATAAGGACAGATAAAGATATATTTGCACTTATTACAGCTCTGAAGAATATCAGAAGCCACTTTTTTATATCTTTTTTCCCTTTCTTTTCTTTTCTTTTCTTTTTTTCTTTTCTTGCACTTTTTGGTTTTTATTTTCTTTGTCTTCCTTTTTTATATTAATTTGTACCTTCATGAATTTTATTGTGGGGAAATTGGCTCTCAGGAGGATCTCATTCCAAAGGGCAGGTGCTGCTACAGAAAAAAACATATTTCCTAGGTCCCAAAAGATAACACTGTTTACTGGATGGGACCTAGAGTATGCCTACTCAGACTGGTTGTACTGGCCAGGCAAGAACTAGTGGTAATAGGTAAGAACCAGACTTTGTGCCAGAGAACAATCCTATATATGTCTACTTAAATTAAGCAGTATCCAGTGGAAACTACTCTGACTTCAGATATATGTAAATCTCAATGATGATCTGTAAACCTCTTTCTTGTTTTCATACTTGTTTTAACTATCATGAGAATGCATGGTGCAATCTATATTTTATCCCATATAATCCCAACACTTCTTGAACAAGACCAGGAGAAGTAACAAAGCAAGTAGCACAAATAAGGAACACTGTTCCCCTCTTCCTACTTTTCCTTCTAAATTGGAATATTATTGGAAAATGTTAACTACGAATAGACCAAAATCTGTGTGAAAGTCTAAATAGTGAGAATTCTTATTTTTTTAAGCTTTGCACAGTAAAAATTGAATCGTGAAAATTTAGCACAGGAAAAATTCCTAACCAAAACGAAGCCTCATTATTCACACCTAAGCAAAATGGTTATCCCAATAAGCAGCGAGATCAGATCTGCAGGAAAAAAAATGTAATAATTTTTGTTATTGATCAAATGTCTGGTGGTCTTCTCTAGAAAACAACATTCCAGGAAAAGATCCTTCTAGGGTTGTCAAGATCTTTAAACATTTCTAGCTAATTATTTTGTGTCCCCTGTGCTTTGTTTGCCTGTTTAAAAGTGTGACTTGCCTGACCCAAACCAAATAAGCAAAGAAATCCAGTTGTATATTTTTGTATGGTATTGGTTATCAGAGATTCATAATGCTGTAACATTGGTGCTTGCTGAAAATGATCGATAAAATCTTATTAAAATGAACAGCCCATGCATGTCTAATCCTGCTTCTCCACATGTCATCTAATTACATATATCAATTGCTTTCCCCTGACCCTCACAAAATGTATATAGTTACCAGATTGCCAGGGAACATACAAAAGTAGGAAGAAACAGAGTCCCCCCCCAAAAGAAAAAAATTATGCCCAAAGTATTAAATATATCAGTCTGGAAGGAGTAAGCCATATCTCAGATGCCTGGGACATATTTGATATTCAATTCCCTTTCTAACCACCTCCCCCTTCTCGCTGCACTCCACTTTAATCACACCCACCATGCAGTGCTTGTAAACTGTACCGATGTCAACTATCCTCTATTTATTACATCTTACACTTTAAATATCACCTCTGACAAACAAAAGAAAAGCAAATGTTCCTAAATTTCCTGAAGGGCTGAAACATCAAGCCCGGATTATTATTGTTTATGTCTCAGCTTTAGCAGCCTCCAATGTCTCCATGGTCTGCTGTGCGCCTAGCTGGCAATGATGAATGACCATTACGGCAGCTTATTGGAAATGGCTTGATTTATAACCTGTTCTCCCACCTCAGCCTAATGGCTTCATTTCTTTCCTCCAGTGCGTGATGCCACAGCCAAGGTCATTGCGCCAATGGCCTTTTGTTGTTCGTTTGCTGATGACCAGTGTGCCTGAGAGTCCACACGAAGCAGGGGGTGGGGGAGGGAAGGAAAAGGAGCCAACCTTTACATTTTATCTCCCCCCCTCCCTGACTTCCACCCCCTGATAACTGCAGGAGAACACTAGATTAAATGCTGTCTTTTTTTTCTTTTTTGCTTTCCTTCCCTTCCTCACCAGACAAGGCCCTGCTTTATGAGCCACACTGGGAAAGTCTATTACTCACATCTACTTTAAATGACCAGCATCAAATATATACAGCTCCCATTAAAGCTGAGATCAATAAAAATGCCATTAAGATAGTAAAAGTTGCTGATATTAGTGAAGCCCCCAAACAAAATATTTGATTTTCTTTCAGGTTGTTAGTGAGATGGAATACGGACACATAGGAGAAAGGGAGAGAAGGGGCCATGCCTGTGGTCAATAATTTATCTCTGAGATTCATTCAGCCTCTCACCCAATATTTCCCTCCTGTCTATTGATTCCTCATCATTATTTGTCATAAGCTGTCCTAACTCAAGGAGAAAATATGCCCTGTGTGTCCAAGGGGAGTCATACCTGAAGAAATAGAAAGGAATTTCATTAAAAGCAAGAAAGGACAGCCTTGGCTTTGAGAATCTCCAGGAGCAAGTTGCTAGGGAGAGGAGGCAACTGTGCAGATGTCTATGTATGGTGCATGGTGATTAGACAGCCCCATGGCAGAGAGTTCCCTCACCTTTGAAAACCCAAAGATCACGACTTTCACAGCTTTCTTTAATTGTGGGGGATGACGGACCATTTGAGGATCAGAGCAGAAGAATTCTATGGAGGAGAACGGAGACACTTCCAGATTCTGACCTATCCTGGATGACCCTGGTCATGCCAAAAAAGTCTAAATTGTTCGTACTCCTTTTTTTATTTCATGTAAAAAGATATGTATGTAGACCGCTGGGTTGATTATGCACAGTTTATCGTCATTTGGATTCGTAGTTGAGGTGTACGAGGTTGCTAGATCCAAATCTTAGAAAAATATAACAGAATAAAAGAGTTGGAAGGGACCTTGGAGGTCTTCTCGTCCAACTCTATGCCATTTCAGACAAATGGTTGTCCAACCTCTTCTTTAAAACATCCAGTGGTGGAACATCCACAACTTCCGGAGGCAAGTCATTCCACTGATTAATTGTTCTAATTGTCATGAAATTTCTCCTTAGTTCTAGGTTGCTTCTCTCCTTGATTAGATTCCATCCATTGCTTCTCACAGCATACTCGTTTATCCCTTACTGCATTTGAGCATTTGAGGTCCCTGCTATCCTAATCCCCCCCCTAAATTATAAGGGGGGAATGGGAATGACTTCTAAATCCCTTGCCTTTTTCACATATGCTGTTGCTGACACTTCAAAGTCATTAGCATATTATCCACTTATTGTTCCCTTTATATAACCATTATCAATCTTGCTGAGGGAGAAAAACATGAAGTTCGAAATTCTAGAGTCATCTGCCTGAGGTAAAGTCACACTGAACTCAGTGGGTGTTATTTCTGCAGGGATATGTACAGAATTGCACTATAAATCAAAACCAAAATATGTTTTCCCAGTGTATGACTTATAGGAATGGCCTTTTATGCATTTACCTCTCAACATTTGTTGTCTTAATTAAGAGACAAACATACATGAATATGGGTGGCATACAGTAATATGTATAGAGAGAAGAAATTAATGTATGGCCATGAGTTTGACCTTGGTGGAGGGAATAGCTATGCTATTCTGGGTTACTGTTTAAAATATTTATTTAATTAATTAACTTCTATCCCACTGTAATCATAACTGATGATCCTATAAACTAATAATCCACTCATGATGGATGTTTTAATTATTATTATTTAAATTTGTATACCACTAAATTATTCAGACTCTCAATAGCTTAGAACAAAATGAAAAGAAATCAAAGAGCCACGGCAAAAAAAAAAAATCCAATTACAATGAAAAAGCCACCATAAGAAAAAAAAATAATTGTCATCATTGTTGTTCTTAGTGTTCGCCATGCATGATTACAAGGTTTTGTACTGCCCCTGCCTAATTTATAGCAAAACTGATAGCAAAGCTATGAATGCATGATGCCATGAGGGATTTTATTTACTAGCTGGCTTATTGGAGAGCCTGATGCTGATTTGGTAAGAAAAAAAGAAAGAAAGAAAGAAAGAAAGAGATAAATCTAACCCAATAACGCCAACAAGTACACACAGAGAGAATTAGAAGTGCCCTTACATGCTCTTCCTCCAATGTGATATATGCCATCGTCTGCCAGCAATGCCCCTCTGGATTCTATGGAGGACAAGCCGGACAAACTTTGTGCAAAAGAATTAATGCACACAAATTTGACATGAGGAGTCAGAACAAGGACAAAGTGGCATCAGAGCATTTCAGCCTCCCCAAACACTCCATAGCAGTCCTCAAAGTGACAGTTTTGGAACAGTGGGACTTTAATATACCATCAAGAAGGAAATTGTTGAACACACATACATCAAAAGGCTTCAGACAATCTCCAAAGGTCTCAACAAACACAATGGGTTTTTTAAAGTTATAATTGTAAGTTGAAAAGGTATTTGTAATCTGTCTCACATGTAACCCACATCTAAATAACTAACCTGTCTTCCTCTCCCTTTCCCCCCACTTCACCCCTAGTTTAAATTTTACATCGGTCTCCCTACTCCATGCATCTGATGAAGTGACCTGCAGCTCCTAAAAACTTAAGCCTTTTAATAAAACGTGTCAGTTGGAAAAGAGTCTACCAAATTCCTGATTTTCAAACACCCAGACCAAGTCTTAGAATCAAAACCAACAATAACAGTGGCAATGAAAATATAATATTTTTTAAAAACCCTATCATATTCTAATAGTGGGGACAATCAAACCTCAAAAATTGACTCAAGGTTGACTCAGCCTTCCATCCTTCCGAGGTAGGTAAAATGAGGACCCAGATTGTTGGGGGCAATATAAATATACATTGCTTACTGGTGTAAACCGCTTAGAGAGTGCTTGCACTGTGAGGCGGTATATAAATCTCACAAATAAATAAATAAATAAATAATCCTCCAGAAGAACTTAATCTTTCAAAAGGTCATCACCAATGCAGCCAACGTAACAATGCACAGGGGGGGCCCTTGAAAAGCAGTACTTCCTAGCCTCAGCCCCTTTACCTTGTGAAAATGGGGTATCACTAGAAGCTTTTCTTGGGAGGACCTGAAGCGTGACCCCTGAATGATCCTATAAGATTATAGTACTCACAATTTGAATGGGGACTTTGAAAAACAAGAGTCTTGATCACATACAAAAACATTTGCCAATTACCTTCAGATATTCAAATAAATATGTTTTGGTAAGGATGAAGCCTCATCACTGCTCCACTGCTCCACAGACATTCATTCAATTAAGCTACCAACTTTCCTAAGTCCTATGACCCACAGCTTTGTCTAACTCATAGAACTTTTATCTGTGTCTGGGAACAAATATTACTTTACCAATTATCATTCATTCTCCACCCCTCCACCCCTCTCTGCCTCCCCCCTCTCTTTGTTTAATCTTTGTGTGACAGACTCCAAAAAGAAATAAAAGCATGTCTTGCATTGTGCTTCTGACAGTGTTCTTTAATTGTATATTGTGAATATATGAGTGGGCTGTATTATGATCATAAAATAAAGTATCTTGGTGGCTAATTATATTAAATACTGTCCCTTGGATATCTACATCTGTCAATAGATATTGTTGGAAATAAATATTTTAGGATGTTATTTTAGACAAAGCCTGAACATTAATACAATTCTTTTTTTTTTCATTGCTTAGAATCAAATAGTTGCTTTGGAGAGATTAAAAGCCAGAATATACCGGTAATAATGATATCCATTTCATGATAACCAAAGCTATATAGTGAAAAATGTATGAGGTTTATAGACTCAAATTCACTTCTTAATTCTAGTGGATGATATTTCTAAGCTATAGAGAACTACTCCAGATTGACATATCATCTCAAATATTAAAATCCAATCTTCATGGATGACCTAGGTGTATATTATTCTGAATAGTAAAGTCAGCCTTGGCACATCTTCCATCTAAATCTAAATTAATGGTTAAATTGTGGCCATTATAGCCATTTTGGTCCAAATGTAGTACTTTAACTTTCTCACATCTCTCACATAATTTATGGAGGAATATAATTTGTTTTGTGTTGTAAAGGTGGATCTGGGATTCTTCCATCAGCTTGTGAACTCCTGGACATTCCTTAAATGAATTGGCTGCACATAATGAACGAATTAGGTGACTAGAGAAATGCATCTACTAAACAAAACAAGCTAACACTTTTAGTGTCAAATGAACTTTCATTAGGAAGGCAATCAGAGTAACATGAGTGAAAGAAATAAATCAAGCAATGCAAAAGAGAGCATTTCCTCTGAGGCATCAATTTCCTCTAGAGACAGGAGGCAGGTCCATTGTGTAATGCCAAATTCAATATACATATAAACACTCACAGGCCCATCTTTCTCTCTGTATATTTCTGCCTGTGTGTGTATTGTATGCCTGCCTGCCTGCCTGCCTGCCTGCCTGCACACACACACACACACACACACACACACACACACACACACACACACACACACACACACTTTAAAACCACAGCTTACTATCCTGAATTCCATTGGTTAGATTGGCAAGGAAAATATAGGGAAGTGAATCCTCTTATTAAATTCTATTACATTGTGCTTATAGATAGCTAGAAGTGATTCTGTTGCTACCGATAGACTTGCATATTTCTTTTTACTGCAATAATCCATAGCATTATTGATATAATTAATATAATAATAGATATTATTAAGAATGGATCTAACAGTGCAGAGACACCATAAGTTTGATCCCCCTAAGAAACCCACAAGATATTGAACATATAAGATTACTTCTAGTTTTATCCTCAGCTTTGGATATTTCAGTGGAAGATGCCTCTGAGCATAAAACATTTATTTTGCTATCATGATTAGTAAGTATTACTATAGCCTTATGCTACATGATGACTTACAGAAAGGATTTGGGTCTCTTCAGAAGTATGAGCTACAACTCTAGTTATTGGAGTAACAGTGCTGACTGAAGCTGGTGCAAGTTATAAACCAACCAACCAGAAGGAATATATGGCCAAGGTGGTTTTATTTTCTAATTTAGGTTACTTTTATCAATTCAAGCTGTGCTGTGCTGTTAATATTTACTATTCTTCACTGTATCGTTGGAAATGTCTACACCTATATTTCCTACTGCTGTGATTTTAAAACAATCCACAATTTTTAACCGAAAAATCTTCAACCGGCTGGAAGTTTGAAGAGAATGGCTATGGGAAAAAGCGTTTTCAAACTATCCCAGTTTTGCTATTAAACAGTAAAATGATACATTTTCTTTTTTGAAAAGAAGAAAAGAGAGGAAGAGAGGGTGAGGATTAACAATATTATTGAAAGTTACTTGCTTGAAAAAAATATTCTTTCCTTCCATTATATCCCAATTATTGATTGGAATCAATATATCAGGAAATGTTTCTGTTTCTGACTTGTGTTTGGACTTTTAATCTATTTTGTTTTGTTTCATCTGAGCAACCATACACAAAATGTCTTAGTTTGCCTGCTCTGTGATACATGATATAGAAATACTTTTGCTTGAACTTGGTTAGTTTCTGTTGTAAAAATATGCCATTAGTTTTCTTCAACTTTGGTTTCTCAATCTGATATCACTGATATCTCTTTTCCGATGATATGTTGTATTGGTTTTTGCAGCCATCAATATGTATCTCAATAGATTGATTTATGTTTATATTGTTTATGCGTTCTGGAACAATTCCTAATAAAAATATTTGAAGTTTCAGTTCAAATGTTATTTTTAGAAATTTTTTTTGTATAATGCTATATATTTCTTTCCGATACTTTTGATTTTGTTTCCATACCACCACCTGTGATCAAATGTTCTTCTTTACTTTGGCATTTCCAACATTTTGTGTTATTTTTAAAACAGTATTCATGGAATTATGTACCATCTGTAGAACATGTTATGCCAATTTTACCTTAGGTTGTTACATGGGGAAAATTTTATTGAGTTTTTCCATAATTCCTCCCATTGTTGCATTATTATTCTTTCTTTAAGATTTGGTATCCACTTCATCATACAAATCTTGAGTTGTTCTGTCTCCATTTATATTTAATATTTTGTTAAAAATATTTTAATATTTTGTATATTCATCCCAGCCTTAATTGTGTATAAGTTTCAAATTCTGTCATTTTGTTAAGCTCCAACCTATTTTCTCAGGGTCCCTTTTTATTCTACCAGCAATTTTTAAATGTATCAATCATGGTAGATTCCTGCCCTCATGGGATAATTCTTGCTTTGTCTTTAATCAGTTTCTGAAGTCTTAAGGCACCCTATCTAGATATGTAATTATACTTCTCTAGCTGTAGTTATCCCCAAAATAGAAGATCAGACTAATATTGAAATATGTGCATTTTTAGATGTAAATATCAGAGAAGTCACTCACTGTCTTTTTCCCCACTACCACCATTCTTCTTAAAATAGCACCCTTCCCAAATGGGCTTTTCAATCTGTTTTATACACATTTGCTAATGCAGCATGTGAATATCCATTGCTGTTAAAAACCAGTACATAAAAACCACAGCATGCAGAGAAAAAAGAAGAGTCATCCTCCCCCCCTTTAAGGAATTTAGCAGAACAACATTCACTCTAAGACAAAATCAGTTTAAGCACTTTCTCATTTCTTGGCTAGAAGCAAGGCTCCAGAAGGAATGAGGACCTTTTGTCAAGCTTCAGGCAATCAAAGGAACAGCTAATATAAGAACATGAGACTAGAAAGTAGCAGCAGGACCTTGGATAGTTCCAAGTGGACAAATTGTTGGACAAGAACTGGCATTATATCCTTATACCTGCTTCTGTCTTGATTATCTATCCCCATGATGGCGAACCTATGGCAGGAAGTGAGAGAGCCATCTCTCTGGGCATGCGTGCCAAAACCCGGAAGACCGGGTGGCCAGTGCGCATGCATGTGGCGGAAATGGGAAGATCATCTTTCTGGTGCTCGCATGCGCACCGGCCACCTGGTCTTCTGGTTTCCGGGCATGTGCACAAGCACGCTATCGAGCGATGTTGGACTTATAGCATCACTCGCCACATTATTGCTTAGAAGACTGCTGACTGTGGGAACCTGGGAGGGGGGATTGCATGAGGGAGCAAACTTAGACATAACACATTCTTGCTAGATCTTCAAGGTCATCCTTTGTCCAGCACCTGTCCGGGAACTGGGAGGAGGAACGGCCATGCAGGCAGAAGATGAGTGGACAACGTGACCCAGTTGGGGGTGTGGGACAAGGGGTGCCAACTTCCTACTGGGTGGGAAGCTGGGGGGAAATCAGATTCGGGTTTCTCTTTGGATGTGCCAACATGGCTTCAGCAATAAATTGGAACTTTGAGGAACAATTTGCCTTGGACTCTGATTTCCGCTTGAATGCTATTTGGAACCCTGACACTAACCCGAATCTAAGTGCCGAAAAGGTTCGCCAACACTGATCTATCCAATGCCCCATTTCCCTGAGGATAGAAATTGAAAGCGAAAGTCCATAGTTTCGTAGCCTCCCAGATAAGCCCAGCTGTTCCTAGGTGATGGTAGAGAATGGAATCCTGAGAACCAAAGATTGGGTTCCTTAACTGATTCCTGGCAAGACAGTTCATCTTGTTCCAAAATCCAACTCTTGGCTACTTTTATTGGTTAATTTCTGATTATAAATATAGATTTGAGAATGAGATGATGCATTACTGCACACGCACCATTCGCCTAAAAGTGGAATCTTAAGATTTGTATGTAGTTCCTTAAAGTATGCAATCTACTCCATGATACAAGTGAACTCATATAAAAAGTTAGACAAATAAAACCCAAACAAAACATGCAGCATTGGGGTCCAAAACGAATCTAGAAAAGCTTCATTTTTCTGGAAGACAGTCAGTGTTGGAGATAAAATCACTCCAAATAAGGCCACAAAGGCCACCCTGGCCAAAACTTCCCCCTACTGACCTAGCAGAAGCTTCAAGTCCAGAAGGATCCCCAAGTCATAAATGTGCTCCTTCGAGGCAATACCCCTCCATTCATAGACAAAACACGTGTTGTAGAATAACTCTTAATATACAAACAGCAACTTTGTCTTGCTGTTCTCTTCCATCCAGACCTGCACAACCTTCAGCCACTGGGATAGGACTTAGGGTATACATCTTTTAAGATTTGGGCACATCTTTTAAGATTTGAAGGCACAAATACTATTGTCCAACTAAGATGGCTTTGTGGTCATAGTCTAGCCTTACATCTAGTAGAATAATTTCTCGTGGAACTTGATAGAGCAGAATGTAATTGAATTCTGGAGGCAATTCTGAATTGCTGATTTTTTTTTCTGAACTCTGAATTTTTTCAAAGAAACTAAACTGAATTAGTTTTCAGAAGGAGATTTCACATGAATTGTTTCGTTATTGTAAACTAAATTGATATTGTATTGTGTTGTATTGCATTGTATTTACACTTTATACTACTAGAGGGCACGAAGGTTCAGTAGTTAAAGATGCTGAACTTGTCAGCTGGAAAGCTAACAGCCCAACTTCAAGGCTTGAGTGCTGTGCAACAGGGTAAAGTCCCTTTCCTACCCTAGCTCCTGCCCACTTAGCACAGGGGTGTCAAACTCACATCATCACGGCAGTGTCACATGACCTATCGGGACTTTTTTCCCCTTCACTAAACCAGGCATGGGCATGGCCAGCATGTGACGCATCTGGCGTGCGGGCCGGGAGTTTGGCAGCCTTGACCTAGCAGTTCCAAGGCAGGCAAATGCGAGTAGATTAACAGGTACCACTTTGGTGGGAAGGTAAGAGCATTCTGTGTGCGTCGGTGTATAGCCCAGTTGGCCACATGTCCATGGAAAATATCTTCGGACAACACTGGCTCCCTCGGCCAAGAAACAGAGATGAGCATACACTCCGGGGTGAAATCCAGCAGGTTCTGACAGGTTCTGGAGAACCGGTAGTGGAAATTTTGAGTAGTTTGGAGAACCGGCAAATACCACCTCTTGCTGGCCCCAGAGTGGGATGGAAATTGAGATTTTGCAATATCCTTCCCCCAGGAGTGGGGTGGGAATGGAGATTTTGCAATATCCTTCCCCTGCCACGCCCACCAAGCCATGCCCACCAAGCCACACTACGTCCAGCAAGCCTCACCCACAGAACCGGTAGTAAAAAAATGGATTTCATCACTGACACACATCCCTAGAGCCAGACACGACTGGACAGGGAAAATTTTACCATTTATTACTACACAAATCTGTCTGCATCAATGTAGAGTATAAATCTAGACAACGTAGATTATTTGGAATTGTTCATTCTTTCATACAGCCTTTTCCACTATATTGGCAAAAAAAAGGAGACAAAATGAAATTGTTCTATGTCTATTAATCAGCCTACTGTGTTGCAGGCCTGGACTTTTTAAAAAGCAGAGTATTTTAGTACATGGAGAGAGTCTACATATTCTGCATAGACACACAGCCAAAGCACTGAGACATAGGAAAATATGATCCTATTTTCTTTCAAGTGTTTAGTCTTACAAATTTGGAAATCTGTTAGAGTGGAAAAATTTAAAGGTCATCTAAAGGATAAAAAGAATTGGCAGAATTCTAGTTTCAGTTCAATAAAATTGTGATAAGATAAATGTGAACACTGTTGCCTACCTTCGTTTTAGGGTTTTAGACTAAACTGAGACTAAGAGTATTTGAAATCAATGGATCTTAATTGCAACTTATACTGAAATCCCAAGGGAAGGTAATTGGAAGCACCTTCCTTTGACTAGGTTGGAGTTTGTTTGTCTGTTTGGTTTGGTTTCTTTTCTTTTCTTTTATGACAATGTATAGAAAATGAATATTAAGGGTCCTCTTAATATTCACTTATTCAGAAGTGAACTCCATTTTTAGGACTGGAACCTAAATTACTATGGCTGGTGAATCATAACTGCTGAGAATTTCTTTGTTCACAAGGAAAGTTCAGTATGCACTAATTTACCAGCTACATGGTTGTGCTTATTGTATAGCAAGAGAACAGAGACTATTATTGTGCTGGATGGAAAATGTTATTCCTATCTTGGTAGGATCTTTGGGGTCCCCCCCAATTTGATAATTCCAGGATACCTCCTGCAGCTGATTACCAAAAGTCCATATATAGTCCTAGACCAGTGATGGCGAACCTTTTTTCCCTTGGGTGCCAAAAGCGCATGCGTGTGCGCTATCGTACATGTATGTGTGCCCACACCCATAATTCAATGCCCCCACATGCCCCTGCCCCCTGCACATGCACGCATGACACCCCCCGTGTTGCCCCGCCCCCTGCGCATACACATGCAACCTCCCCACGCTCCTCGCACATGTGGGCACGACCTCCCCGTGGCCCATTTTGGGCCTAGCAGGACTCCCTGAAGCCTTCTGAGGCCGGAAATGGCCCATTTCCCAACTTCCGGTGGGCCCGGTAGGCACGTTTTTTGCCCTCCCCAGGCTCCAGAGGCTTTCTTGGAGCCTGGGGAGGGTGGAAACGGCTGCCCCTGCCCCCACGGAGACCCTCCGAAGGCCAAAAACACCCTCCCAGAGCCTTCGCGCAAGCCCTATACTTACCTGGCATCCAAAACAAGCCACATGGAGATTCCTGGGAGGGGAGGGGTGGCTGGGCAGGGCTAGCCAAAAATCAACTGGCCAGCACGCGCATGCGCACTGGAGCTGAGCTAGGGCAACAGCTCGCATGCCCACAGATATGGCTCCGCATGCCACCACGCGTGCCACAGGTTCGCCATCACGGTTCTAGACTATATATGTCTAGAGATGTTCTTATTTGGTTAATTATACCTTGTATCCACTTTGAGTCAAATCACAATTCAAAGCTCTGTGGAAAATCAAAGAGGGCATAACCTGGTCCATCTTTTGAGTTCCAGGCAGATTTCTATCGGGAAGGAGATGGGAATTGCTCTGTCATTTCTGAATCATGGGGAGGGAATAAAAAGAGAAAGGAATCTCAACATTTGCTTTCCCAGTTGTGCATTACTGCAAGGAGAACTGATAAAGATTACTGCATTAAATCTACAATGCAAAGGCCTAATTATGGCTAACATACAGTGCCTGAATTTTTATTACCATTGATGTACATCCTAGCTTTTCCCCACTGTTTCACACACAGCCTCCTTTTTGGCTGTCTAAGCAGAAAAGCCATGTAGACTCAGAGATCATCTGTTTCCCTGATGAATTCAAAAGGCTTGGCATGCAAAAACTGACTCACTGGACTCGTTTTTCATAACTCCGATTGGGCTTGAGCTCTGACCAGACAGAGGTGAAAGCAGATATTTCTCTTTGGCCATGATGCTGCTTGGCGTCTTGAGGAACTAGGCATGTTGAAATGCCCCCCCCCCCCGGATATTCCCTGAAATATGCTGTTTGCAAATCCTGGAAATAGGGCTGGTGAGAAAATAAAACGCAAAGGGAGCTAATTGTGACATTCGCTGAGCTGTGTGTTCTTTGTGGCCTGTTCCAGCGCACTTATCTTCCTTTCGCTCATTATCTTGTTTGCTATGTGTGGCTGAATAAGCGTATAACCTCTAAGGCCTTGGAGCAGATCATTAGGAGTTACTGATTAACACTGTGTTTCAGTAGCAGATCCTGAGTTCCTCTTTTTACAAACTGAAGGGGTCTGGCTTTATGATTTTTTAATTAGAGTGTAAATATTGCAGCACCATAAACTGCTTGATTGATTGCTGATGGGTAAGGAAGTTTGCACTTCGGAATAAGGACACTGGGAGGCCTCATATCTGCTGTTTTCTCAGTGTAGCCGTTGGCAGTTCATGAAGCTTTGGCAGCTACTTATCAACAGCTTTTCTCAGTCTATATTTTGATCAATAACATTCACAAAGTATCTTTTTTAAAGTAAAAAAAATTGTTAATATTAAAACCTGGCTTTATCAACTTGGCTAACCCTTCTGCTTCTAGCAATACCTTTCTACAAGAGAGTAGCTACCATGTTGCCTCCACTAAGACTGAAAATGACTGCAATCAAAAGCAACTAGTTTATTAAAATAAATGCTATTTCTGAGTGTCAACACTTGGCCTACACTTGCAAGCTAAGTTTATAGATCTTTACCCTGAGAAGGAAGGGCAAGATTATAGACTTTCCCTGGCAATTATTAAGATATACAAATTAAGGAATCCATTTTTCTCCTCTAATTAGGAAAAAAAATCTAGAAAGTTCTCAGAAATCATTTCCAGAAGAGTTAAATAATAGCCACCTGTAGACACCAAAGGGGGACAATCAAAATGTTTTGAAAAACAGCCAATGCCAGCATATCTTCAGAGGAATGCTGCTTGTACTGCGTTAACATAGTCCCATCTGATATGTTTATGTTCCTAACCAATATTATGTATTCTACCATCAGCACGAACATTCCTTATCCATGCATCCGTAAATATATTAAAAAGCCCAAAAGAACACTAGCAATAGCAATAGTATTTAGACTTCTATAATGCTTCATAGTGCTTTACAGCCCTTTCTAAGTGGTTTACAATGTCAAGCATTTTGCCCCTAACAATCTGGATCCTCATTTTACCGACCTCGGAAGGATGGAAGGCTGTGTCAACCTTGAGCCGGTCAGGATCGAACTCCTGGCAGTGAACAGAGTCAGCCTGCAATACTGCATCCTAACCATTGCGCCCCACACTGTCTCCTCATTTAATCCTTCTCAGAGCTGAACCTATTTGCCAAGCACTGTTGTTATTCTAATGTAGGGTTTACTTCCCTCAGATATTAATTTTCCTGCATTCAGCAACCAGCATTCAACTGTACACTGACACTGAATGTCCCAAAGGTGCTTTTTCAAGAGGCAACTGGACTTTCTGGCTTTTCTTTGAAGACGTTTCGCTTCTCATCCAAGAAGCCTTTTCAGCTCTAATTTTCCAACCATCCAGTCAGAGCTGAAGAAGCTTCTTGGATGAGAAGCGAAACGTCTTCAAAGAAAAGCCAGAAAGTCCAGTTGGATCTTGAAAAAGCACCTTTGGGACAGCCATGACCTGGATGACTGATAATATCCATAGACACTGACACTGAATGTTAGATAATTCAACTTTATTCAATATCATATGCTTTTTTTAAAAAAATCAACAAAAATGTCAAAAGCTTTTTTTTTCACTTTCATAAATTCCTCAATGATCTGCTAAAGAACAAAAATCTGACCTATAACCTGAGCCACATTACACTAACAAAACATGAGAAGCCAAATCAAAATTCTCCCAAATCACATTTTCCCCACAGCTGATTATATCAATAGCACTTAGATTTATATACCACTTCATAGTGCTTTACAGCACTCTCTGGGTGGTTTATGGTGTTAGCATATTGCCCCAACAATCTGGGTCCTCAGAAAGATGCAAGGCTGAGGCAACCTTAAGCTTTTCAGGATCGAACTCCAGACTGTGTGCAGCCTTCAATGCTGCATTGTAACCACTGCACCACCAGGGCTCAGTGGAATTATATATAATTACTCTTCTCCCTTTGGCTAGGGTTTTACCTTCTAGCTGAACTGCTATGCTTTGATACATTCTGCTTTTCCTCTTTGTATGGGAAGAACTCATCAATCCATTCATTTTTCTTCTTGCCAAATTGCAATTCAGTGGCACATATTGAGTTACATGCAATCAATAGGGGATTCTGTTTGTATGGCTATTCTTAGAAAGCAAAATAGGATGACAGTAACATAATTTGTTATTTCCATGTGGCCATCATCACTGTCCATAAGTAAAAAGGCATTTGATATAGTAGAAAGGTACATATGGAGAAACTGAACTGATAACCAAAAGTTATTATTAACTTCAGGTACAATATTAGAATAGAATCATTTTTGTCTTGTGACATTTTTATTTATTACAGAAAATATGAATATTGAGCCTCTCTGATATTTTATTTTGGATTAGCCAGAATTGTAGCACATGGACAATTCCATTTCTCTTTTCTGTTGACTTCTTTCAACCTTCTAATTCTATTGTTCTTTCCCTCTTCCCTCCAAACCTCTCTGTAACAAAGTTATGGCCTTTGTTTATGTGTGTTTCACTAGACTGTATTTCCAGAATGTAAATCTAAAGCTGCAATCCAATGTCATTGTACAGTGAAAAAGGTTTCAATATTTTCACACACACACACACACACACACACACACACACACACACACACGCACGCACACACACACACACACACACACACACACACACACACACATATAGGTTTGAATATATACATGCTTACACTTTATGCTACTATAGGCTCACATATATTACAAAGCACATTATATTACTGCACAGGTAAGCATCATGCATGCCACCCTATGCCACTACACATAAATTCCCCTATCATTCCACCATTATCAAAAGTCATATGCAAAATGTTGAAGAAACAAACTTCTCTCTCCAAATTTCAAGGCTCTCCCGGTTAAGAGAGAAGTTGTACAAGAAATTTCCAAACCTAATGGCATAATCTGTCTGCTTGTTCAATTATAGATTGTAGAAATCAAGAGAACAGCAGCCCATGGTTATTTTTTTTCCATTATGTAAATCTATCAGCAGCAAGAAAAAGGAAATAATTCTTAGAGAGGCAGGTGGCTGCTAAAAAGCCCTCTGCACTGATTAGCTGCTGCTTTAGATAGTAGAGAGTTCCCTGCAGCTGTGGGTTGCTGGGTTTTTTGGGGTGTTTTTTTTGGTAGCATAAGGAATGTAGGTAGAAAATTACATAAAATTTAACCCTTTTAAGAATATAAGGAATTTCTAACTCATTTCCATAATCTTTTCCCTCATAACCAGGGCAGATAAGAACAAAGAAAGAAATGAGACGTTGTACTTACCTGAGACGTCCATTCTCGTAGGGTGGAGCTAGCCGCCAAGATTGGGTATTGGCACAGCCTTCTAGCCAATTATGACTGAGTCTGGAAAAAGTATGAAAGGTGGCTCTAGGCCTAGATTCCCCCTCTTTTGACGAGGGAAAAACATGCCAGACTCAATGCCTGTAATCCAACCAGTTTAATAACAGTGTGAAACTAAGAATTATACATTAAGATCACTGTGAAGATCCTAAATACCTAACCTAACTACCTAGAGACATAAGTAACTGTGTACACTAAGAGGCCTAGATAACTAACATCCATGCAATAATAATACCTGTCCAGCCAGAACAATTCGAGAAGGGAGGGACTTGGCGGCTAGCTCCACCCTACGAGAATGGACGTCTCAGGTAAGTACAACGTCTCATTCTCCATAGTGGGTGGAGCTAGCCGCCAAGATTGGGACATGCCAAAGTAATCTAGTCCCCAGGGAGGGCCTCCTGATTCTGGCTGGGACCACCGCCCTCCAATGTCACCTGTTCCAGCACCCTGCGCCCAAAGTCGGCCTCCTGAGAGGCGAAGGCGTCCAGTCTGTAATGCCGGACAAAAGGAGTTGGGGATGCCCAGGTGGCAGCCCGGCAGATTTCCTCAATGGAAGCCCTGGTGTTCCATGCCACAGTGGTGGCCGCACTGCGTGTGGAATGGGCCGTGAGCCTGGTGGGCCGTGGTAAAGACAGCTGTTCATAGGCAATGTTAATGACAGTACGGATCCACCGACCCACCATGACAGAGGATGCTTTCCTCCCCAAGGAAGCGTGGTGGAAAGAAACAAACAAGGCCTCAGTTTTGCGAAAGGCAGAGGTCCTTTGAATGTACGTGTCCAGTGCGCGCCTCACGTCCAGGAGGTGCCACTGTCTTTCACTGTCTGAGGATGGAGAGGGGTAAAAGGAAGGTAACACCACCTCCTGAGCCCGGTGAAAATAAGAGTTTACCTTTGGAAGAAAGGTAGGGTCCAATCGCAGAACCACCCTGTCCTGGTGGAACACACAGAGGTCGCTCCTGATGGAAAGGGCTGCCAGTTCGGAGATGCGACGGGCGGAAGTGACAGCCACCAGGAAAACCACCTTGTATGTGAGGTGGGCCAGAGAGACAGAGTCCAGAGGCTCAAAGGCGCCCCCCGTGAGCGCAGACAATACCTTGGACAAGTCCCAGGTGGGATACCTGTGAACCACAGGAGGGCATCTATTCACTGCACCCTTCAGGAACCTGGACACTAGGGGGTGGGCGGAGAGCTTCCCCAGAGAAGGGCAAGACAACACCGTGGAGAGGGCAGCAATTTGGCGCTTGAGGGTATTTGGGGCAAGACCCTTAGCTAGCCCCTGACGTAGGAATTGAAGGACATTTATGACCGATAGGTCCAGTGGGGAATGACCCTCCCTATCACACCAGGAGCAGAAAGCCTTCCAGGAGGCTGAGTAAATACGATGTGTGGACGGTCTGCGAGAGTCAAGCAAGACCTCCATGATGTCCTCGGGGATCTGACGGCCCGTCAGAGTGAGCCGCTCAAGCGCCAGGCGGTCAGTTGCAACCAGTGAGGCTCTGGATGCTGCACTGACCCCTGGAGCAGCGACCACTCTGTCGGAGGGATCCTCCATGGGGGGGAGACCGACAGGGAAACCAGGTCGGCATACCATGCTCTCCGTGGCCAGTCGGGTGCCAGGAGTATCACCTCGGCCCGTTCTTCCAGGAGCTTCCAGATGACCTGCGGAATGATGGGGATGGGGGGAAAAGCGTAAAGCAACCCCCGCGGCCAAGTGCAGCGTAGGGCATCCACCCCTTCTGCCCCCTGGGTTTGATCCCGGGACAGGAACCTGGGCAGTTGGGCATTGTCTGGGGTGGCAAAGAGGTCCAATACAGGTTGTCCGAATTGGCCCACGAGCTGGTGGAAAAGATCTGGGTGCAACCTCCACTCAGAATGGTCCAGTTGGTGCTGGCTAAGCCAGTCTGCCCTGGTGTTATCCACCCCAGAACTATGTTCAGCAGAGAGGGACAGTAGGTGTTGTTCTGCCCATAGTCCCAACCGCATGGCCTCTGTCATGAGCTGACCTGACATGGTCCCACCCTGTCTATTTATGTGGGCCTTGGTGGCCACATTGTCGGTAAGTACCATCACGTGGGAATTCTGTAGGGTGGACCTGAATTGCTGGAGGGCAAGGAACACCGCTCGGAGCTCCAGAACATTTATGCTCATAGTAGTCTCGGTTAACGACCAGGAGCCCTGTGCTACCTGTGTTCCGGTGTGAGCCCCCCAACCCGATAAACTGGCATCGGTGGTGACTAAGATATGCCTTGGGGGAAGGAAGCAGGTGCCCCTGTGGACTGCAGAGATGGTCCACCAAACCAGAGACTTCCTGACTGAGGGCAGGAGTCTCACTTTGGCTGGTGAATGGGCTCTTCCCTTGCGTTGATAGGGAAGGAGGAGCCATTGGAGATCCCTGGAGTGTAAGTGAGCCCATGGGACGATATGGATGGCAGAAATCATCTTGCCCAGGAGGGAGGACAGCAGGTTCAGTGGAGAAGAATTTTGCCTCAGAACTTGCTGGGTTAAAGCCAATAGGCTGTCTCTCCGTTCCTGGGACAGATACACCTTACACTCCAGGGAGTCAATGATCGCCCCCAGATGGACAATCCTGGTGGCGAGGGTCAGCTGGCTCTTGGGTCGGTTGACCAAGAAGCCAAGGTGGTCTAGGGTGTTAAGCACTACCTGGACATCTCTCACGGCCTGAGAAGGAGAGGCGGAGGAGATGAGAATATCGTCCAGGTAGCACTGGATCCTGATAGAGATGGATCTGAGGTGAGCGGTCAGAGCCGCTAAGACCTTAGTGAAGACCCTTGGCGCTGAGGACAGGCCAAAGGGGAGCGCCCCATATTCATAATGCACCCCTGCATAACAAAACCGCAAGTATTGGCGGTGAGATGGCCGAATTGGAATGTGGAGGTAAGCCTCCGAGAGATCTATGGATGCCAGTAGATCTCCCTTCCTAATACTTGCTAGAATTGAATGCAGGGTGTGCATTTTGAATTTCTTATGGACTATGTACCTATTGAGGCGCTTAAGGTCCAATATTGCTCTCCATCCCCCCGAGGATTTGGGCACTACAAATAAGATGGAGTAGAAGCCCTGCCCCTGTTGGTCCTCAGGCACCAGTTGGATGGCTTGAATCTCCAACAGGTGCTGGATGTCCTGAATCATGAGGACTCGCTTTTCTGAATTTGATGAGATGGGGCATCGAAGGAAAAACCTCAGGGGGGGGAGAGAAACTCCAGAGAAAGACCTGATTGCAGGGTTTGACAAACCCATGCGTCGTTGGTGATTTCCTCCCATCGACTGGCATAGAGTGCCAGGCGACCCCCTATGGGAGGATCAGCCGGAGGTTTATCTGTTCCGGCGGAAGGGGCGACCACCGGCCCCTCTAAAGGGCCGCTTGTATTGGTTACCCCGGAATGGGCAGTCAGCCGAGAAGCGCTGACGCGGCCCGTACTGCCCTTGGGATTGCCCCTGGGATTGCCCCTGGGATTGCCCCTGGTAACGGTTCTGGAACTGGTTAGCCCCTCTATAATTCCTACGTTGGAAGGGAGTGGGATGGAATGAGTTCTTCCGCCCGACTGAGGGGAGAACCTTGCGTTTATCTTTTGTTTCGGTCAGAATAGGATCTAAGACCTCACCAAATAAGGACTGCCCAGCTACCGGGGCAGAGGCTAATTTCCATTTGTATCTCACATCGGCTGGCCAGCTGCAGAGCCAGGCCATTCGACGTGTCACCATCATGGACCCCATCGACCTTGCCGAGAAGCGGGCAGCTTGTAGGGTGGCTTCAGAAGTAAATTGGGCTGCTGCCAGGAGCTTATTCAGGTCCTGGTGTGCCCTGGTGTCTGATGGTGGGAGATGGCCTTGCAGGGCATGGAGCCATTTGAGGGTGGTCCTGCAGAAAAAGGACGCGGTGGTGGCCACTCGGATCGCCCATGCCGCCGACTGGTGGGCTCTCTGGAGTGAAGCGTCAGCGCGCCGGTCCTCAGGACGGAGAAGTTCCTCCGGACCGCCTGGCATCAGCAAGTTGGAATACAGCGCCCGGACAGGAGCATCGACTGGAGGCATTGGCAGGTGTTGTGCCAGGGCGTTATCGATGTTAAAAAATTTTTTGTCCAGGTTGGTGGGCAGAGGGCCTGCAGTGGGCGCCTTCCATTGTTTAAGAATGGTCTCAACAAATAGTTTGGGGGCCGGAACCACATCAGCTGGCAAGGCCGAGGGCTCAAACAGAGGATCAACAGCAGGGGCCTTGTCAGATCCCTCTGAGGGAGGCTGCAAGTTCGCTGTGATCTTTGCTTTATGTAGCAAGGATCGGAATAAGGCCGGTTGAAAAAGGCTCGAGGAGGTGGAAGGCTCAGGGGCCAAGTCCTCGTCTTCCGACATAGCCAAGTCCGGGCCTTCAAGTTCTGCCTGAGTGTCCTGCCCCTGGTCCAGAAATAATGTACCTTGCTCCTGATCGTCCTCCAGATTGTCAGGAAACTCAAGTGGTTCGTCATATAAGACTTCCCCTTCCTCAAGCTCAGGGTCGGGGTAATAATCCCTGTCCTGCTGCTGTCTATCTGGGGATGCTGGTCTGATAGCCTGGGGCGGATTGTGCTTTGCCATACCCCTGATGCCAGCCTCTATGCCTTGTCTAATGGCCGCATTGATGCGGTCCTGTACCTCTTTGGACTGTAGTGGGTCTTCATTGGACCTATCCACCCTAGCCCCCTGTCTGGGCCTATCAGTTTGAACCTGCGGGCCCCATACCTCTGGTTCAGCTTGACAGGGGTTGACATTGTCAAGCGACAAGGGGTCAGAGGGGCGGGCAGGGCGTTGGTGTCCAGCCTGAGAGGGTGCCTGAGGCGTCCCCTGGGCCTTCTGGTGTGCTCCAGTCCCTGCTTGAGTGCGCTGTTTGGGATTAATCTTTGGCCTGTGATGAGATTTTGGTATCTCAGGAGAGTGAGGCCTAACTGGTGATCTGTCTCTCACTGTTGAGGGGGAAGCATCCCTTTGGGGGCTCCTGTCCTCATTGGCAACCCTGGGAGTCTTGGATTTGGCCTTGGTGGCCTTTTGAGACTTCTCGGCCTTGTCTGCCATTACTCTGGGGAGGCAGGCACTTAATAGGGTGGGGCCACTTAATATTCAAAATGGCCACCGCCCACGAGGCTGCTCTAAAATGGCCGCCGGAGAAACTGAGGAGACTTCTGCAGCTACTCAGGTCCCTTCAGAGAGGCAAAAGCAGTCAAAACAAGGTCAGAGCGGCTTCTAAAGCTATTAGAAGGCTGTCTGTCAGTACTGAGGCTGGTAATTAGCTCCGCGCTTCGAACGGCAGGCAGCAGGGAGATCGGCTTGGCAGATAAGGAAGCGATGGAGCAGCCTCGCTGGGAGCGCTCGGAACGGTGCGAGCGGCCTCAGAATAGATCGGGAAGGCTGATAAGGGCACGATCTGCAGTTTTGACAGGTCCCGATGCAATGGCTTGCTGGGGGGAGGTCACGATCGGCAGCAGCTGGGAACGCCCGCAATGGAAGCGAACGGCCTCAAATTAGATCGGCTGAGGTAATAAGAGTCCGATCAGCAGCCTTGTATTCTAATCAGCCCAGGCTCACTTTGAAAGAAAGTTCACAGTTCGTAAGGGCTCTCCCGATCAGATAAGCCAAGCCCTCAGCTGTAGGGCTTTGCAGGCGGCCGTCAGTTAAATTAATAGATCAAATGGGCCAAACAGGGGGGCAACGTACAGCACGTTTGGAAACGGCAAATGGCTTGCCAGCCTCACCCAGTGGCTTATATCTCCTAACACGAGGCAGTGAGGGGAGCCTTCCTCACACGGCCAAAGGAATAATTTTGCTGTATGAATAACCGGCAAATTACTTGCCCGCCTCGTGTAGGGCCCAATCTAGTTGTCCCCAATGCCAATCTGGGACTTTTCCCACTCCCACACAGCCGGAATGCAATATTAGATAACAGAAATTTTAATTTGGATTGGATTGGGCCTTCAGCTGGAGGGGCGAGCAGCAGCCGGCCTAGGGCCTGGCTGCCTTCTCCCCAGTGCAAGGATCCGATCACTGGGGGGGCTCGTTCAGGGAAGACTTACAATTTTTTGAAATCCAGATGTTATCAGATAATATTTTCTAGACAATTCTCTTTTGAAGTTGGATCGAAAAGGCACTAGTCGTTGGCTTGACTGAGTCAAAAGAGGGGGAATCTAGGCCTAGAGCCACCTTTCATACTTTTTCCAGACTCAGTCATAATTGGCTAGAAGGCTGTGCCAATACCCAATCTTGGCGGCTAGCTCCACCCACTATGGAGAATGACAAAGTTCATTTCAATATAGTTAGTAGCTAGAAACATTTCTGTTTCTTTCTTGAAAATGAATAAACTGGGGTACATTAAGATCCTTCCTTCTTTCCTTCCTTTTTGGCTATGTTTACACAACATGCAGGTTATAGCAGCAGGTGTTGTGCAAACAGAACCCATCTCCCATCTCTGTGTGACATATACAGATGTGTATATAGAGCAGGGGTGAAATGCTCCCGATTCGGGCGTTCCTGTCGGTCGTCAGAGAGCTGGTTGCGAAGGCAGTGTGAGGCTCACCCACCCGCCCGGACACCACCATTTGAGTTCTTTTACCCTCTGCACATGCATAGAATGCTTTGCGCATGTGCAGAGGTAAAAGAACCTAAATGGAGGCATCCGGGCGGATCCTCATGCTGCCTTTGTGACCGGCTCTCCAACGACTGAGAGGCACGCCCGAGCCGGGAGCATTTCACCCCTGATATAGAGGCTGGGTTAGTGAGGTATCCTGAAACATAAATGAAGCAGCGATATTTTCACCTAATGTGTTGTGCAAATCCAGTGAATTTTGGGGTAAATATCTGGTGTGAGCATAATCATACCTCTGTCAGGTGGAAGAGATGAAGACTCCTTGGTGCTCTCTGAGCTTGCTTGTTTTTTTGCAGATGTTTCATTACCCAACTAGGTAACATAAGAGATTAGTAGTTGTCCATGTATACCAGGGGTAGGGAATGATGGCCCTTTTGGGACTTGTGGACTTCAACTCCCAGAATTCCTGAGCCACCATGCTGGCTCAGGGATTCTGGGAGTTGAAGTCCAAACGATATAAAGGGGCTGTTGTTCCCCATCTCTGATATAAACCAAGGTTTTATTGGGTTCAATTTCTCTCAAACTACCTGTAATGTAGTTGTACATTATAACACTGACAAAAGTAGGTTTTCAAATCCTGCTCTTTCAGTCCTCCATGAAAGAGTGTAAGATGCAGAGAGGCTGAAAAAGCTAGCCTCACCATTGTAGACCTCAGAGGCAAAGCCAAGCACCACAGAACATATTTCGCCATCTCTGGTTGGTTGCAGCACCAAACTTTGCCTGTTGCTAGTGATTAGGGTCACTAATCACTGACCTTATTAGGACTTTTTTCTCTAAATGAAAGCTTTAGACTCATTTAGTGAGATGGCCAAAAATACTAGAGAGGAGTTTGTTCAATGTGTCATCCAAACCCAGAAAATTCAGTTAATTTAAGAAATACGGCTAAAATGGCCATAGATAAACAGCCACACAATCATTAACCACCGTTCTTTGAAAGAGGGAAATAAAGTCGTACATCTTGCTTTGGGGAAATGAGTTACCAGGAATTATTTTATTTTATTTTTCTAGAGTATTAATACTTTTGCATCTAATAGGAGAATTACACAGCAATTTCGATGGTGAGCAGTCATGAGGCGTTCCGTATTACTTTTAAAATCTGTCAGTTAGAAACGTTTTTATAACAGCTATATTGTTTAAAAGGTTCAGGGCTTCAGGGCAAAAGCAGAGTCTTTGCTAACAGTAAATTTTAAATGAAATTGGTTGCATATTTTTAATCTGTAAATTTCCGCTGAGTATAGAAACAGGATCTGTTTGCACAAATCTGTACAGAAATGACATGGACCAGAAAAGAATGAACTTGATTATACCAAAATAAGCAGACTTGCTAAAAGTATTAGAAGTAAAACCTCCCACCCCCAAAACTATTTTTTTTTTCATTTTATTTTTTCAGGAGCAATTTATAAGCAAATAATTCTGATTGCTCTTAAAGACAAAAAGAATGACTGGTCTATTCCTTTAAAGTTTGCAGATATAAACAAATGCCATAACTGAAAAAAAGATTGTTTTTTTAACTTTAGCTCATTGGGTTTTCTTGTTAATCTTTAATTTCACTGTTCAGTTTATAAACTGCCAATTACAAATTCATTTTCAAGGCCATCCCATATAATACTCTTTGAGCATAAATCTTTTTGAGATGAATGGGGCACATAAAGCAATCCTAAGCATGATAGGTGACACCATCTTGTCACCAGCCGAGATGGTGCAGTGGTTAAATGCAGCACTGCAGGCTACTGCTAGTTCAGCATTTCAGCTGTTCAAATCTCACCGGCTCAAGGTTGACTCAGCCTTCCATCCTTCCGAGGTGGGTAAAATGAGGACCCAGATTGTTGGGGGCAATATGCTGAACTCTGTAAACTGCTTAGAGAGGGCTGTAAAGCACTATGAAGCGGTATATAAGTCTAAGTGCTATTGCTATTGCTATGTTGAGTTGGAAGTAATTCAGTAGGCTTTCTATCTAATACTTGTTGATAGAATTGCAATTCTATCTCAATTTATCTCCCCGTCTCAATTTAGGGAAGCAGTGGATGTAATGTGCCGATGCCTGGACGATGTTAGGGTCTGGATGGGAATGAACAGGCTCAAGCTCAACCCTGACAAGACCGAGTGGCTATGGGTATTACCTCCCAGGGATTATGTCGATTGACCCTCCTTGGTTCTTGGGGGAGAGAAATTAACTCTCTCAGAATGGGTTCGCAATTTGGGTGTTCTCCTAGATCCACAGCTAAAATTGGATCAACATCTGTCAGCTGTGGCTAGGGGGACCTTTGCACAGGTTCGCCTGGTGCACCAATTGCGACTCTACTTGGAGAGAGAGGCCTTTCTCACGGTCACTCATGCCCTCATCACCTCACGGCTGGACACTGTAATGCACTCTACATGAGGCTACCCCTAAAGAGTATCCGGAGACTGCAACTGGTGCAAAATGCAGCTGCGCGAGCCGTAGTGGGTGTGCCAAGATACACCCACATAACACCTATTCTTCACCAGCTGCATTGGTTGCCTATTAGTCTCCGGGTGCAATTTAAGGTGTTGGTTTTAACCTTTAAAGCCTTCATGGCTCAGGGCCAGGTTACCTCCAGGACCGCATCCTACCCCATACCTCCCTTCAACCGGTTAGGTCCCACAGAGTTGGTCTCCTCCAGGTCCCATCAACCAAGCAATGCCGGTTGATGGGACTGCGGGGGAGGGCCTTCTCTGTGGGAGCACCATCTCTCTGGAACCAACTCCCTCCAGAGATCCAGATTATCCCCACCCTAATGGCCTTCCGTAAAGCCGTGAAAACATGGCTCTTCCTGCAGGCGGGGTGAAATTAAGATCAATCCCCCATGTTTGAATGATGGTCTGTTTTTAAATTTTGTAATTTTTTAATCATTGGTATCGTTTTTATAAATTGTTTTTGAATTATGTTGTACGCCCCCCTGAGTCCTACGGGAGTTGGGCAGCATATAAAAATGACTTAATTAATTAATTGAACAATGAGGAGCAAATGACTCTTGGACTTTGATGCATTTGGCACCGGCCATGTCCTACATTTTGTGATGGGATTTCCATCATACAATAAAGTTTCACTTGGTTTTCATTTTCATTTTATTTGCAGTCCATCTCCTAAATCTGTTTGGGAGACTCTATCAACATTCCAGATAAAACTTGTTGGAGGTGCGTAGCAGTAGTGGTATTCACTTACCTTCGCTACCGGTTCGGAAACGTGAGCGCTCGTGCGCAGCACTTCTGCATATGTGCAGAACCTTCTGCGCATGCGCAGAGCGTCCGTGATGATGTCCCGGTGGGTGGGCAGAGCCTCCTGCCGCCGAACTGGGGCAAACCGGTAGAATACCACCACTGGTGCATAGGTGGAATGTAAGAGGAAAAACAATCTATTCCACCAACAATTTCCTTTGCTTTGCCCGAAGGGTTGTTGTTGTTTTGCATGCAATTCATATTTTGGATTGGAACTTTTGGGTTTGTCCTCCCTATAAAGCAGACAATAAGCTACCAGATGGCAAAGAAGACTATATCAAATATTCCTTGACAAATATAGACAAAACTGTGAGTAGGTCATTATCACCTTAGCTTTCTCCTTTTTTTTTTTACCTTAAATAGAAGACTTCATTCTGCCCCCTTTCTTTATGGGAGAGATGGAAGGGATTCTTTTTATTGGTGTATAACTCTAAGGAGATTATTTCTTCTCTTTCTTTTGATAATCTGTTTGTCAATTTGATAATTTCTTTCTTTCTTTCTAAATAATTTGTAATTGTGACAAATAGACCGGGGGAGTAAAAGAATTTCCAAAGCCAAGCAGAGAAACTGTTGCTGGTTATTTGTAGCATTATTTGCAAGGGTTGGAAAAAAATATTTCTTGCCAAAAGCTGGTATCTTTGAAGCACTGTGGTTTCACAGCATATTAAGTAGGCACCCTGACATATGACTTACTTCTCTGTCGCTGATGGACTTGGTATCACTGTGGGTTGTGCACAATAGATCTCGGGCACATAGGGAGGGAGGAAATTGCATTATCTAATGATCACCGTATGTGCTAGGGCCCCATCCGCCTTTGCAAATCCTGGTTTTCTTTTTTTAAATATAGTGCCCATAAATAAATGTTAAATAATTCATGACCATAATTTTGTAAATTCAGCTAGGCCACACCTCTCTGGGGGCATATTTATGAATGTGCTTCAGCCTCGAATCAATGTGTCTGCCAGGCTCACGAATGTGGAGCCAGAATTCCCACATCTAGACCAAAATACTGTAAAGGACTCCAATTCCACTTCAGCGGTCATCCATCATACTGTCACTTTAATTCAGATGCTGCTACTTGTTTTAATAACATACATCTTACACAAAGAATATTGCTAACACAATATTCCTGAGGTAGGGCTTTTACAACCCCATAAAATGGAATTAACCCCTTGATCTCTGATATTCTTTTCATGTGCTTGTGCTCTTGCTCTTTAATGCTTATCAATAACTGGAGTTCAGGGGGATTCTATTCTATGTGGCATACAATCCAACATCAATCATTACAGTAAGAAAATAAAATCTCCCCAAGTATGTGAAAGCATGATGGAAAGAATAAAAAGGTTATTGCAAAAAGAGTATCTCAAACTGTAGGTAGACAAAATGCTTGATTTTATGTGTTAAACTGTATCAGCTCATTAAGAGGGTGACCATCGTTGCTAACACTGAAGTCAGGTCAGTGAAAACAATAGAGGAAAATCACCAAAAAGCTATGGTGACAAAGAATTACCAATGTTATAGCTAATATACATTGGGAGTGGGAATAGGAAAGCACCTACATTTGTTCCCTTAGCGATATATGGGTGTACATTGCTTGTAGATAATTAATGACTTACTAGATTAGCACTGTTATGGCATTTTTAAAAATAAGTACAGAATTGTGAGAAAGTTTTAAATGTTGTGTCTAAACAAGATTTGTGAGCTTACTTTTAAAGACACAAGATCTGTGAAGCAGTTGTTATTGCCAGAGTAAAACTAGTGAGTATAAACACATATCACCATTATATTTTAAATATTATTAAGAATACTAAAACAATCCTGAGAGTCATGAATTCAGTAAGTAGCATCTTATTAATCAATGTATATTTTGGTGGTACCTTTGTGAGCATGTGTGTCTATGTGTGCGTGTGTTGGGAGGTGTTATGTTATATAGACTCATGGGATTCATTTGATCAACATGATTAAATTATTTCCTTAGTCAGCTAGAAGGAAATTAATGGTAACCAGACATTATGTGTCTGTTAATTATGTGCTATATGGATTTCTATTATCACAGTAGCTTCTATGCTCATGTTCTGTGGATTTTAACTGAATTGTCAATAATAATAATAATAATAATAATAATAATAATAATAATAATAATAATAATAATAATAATAATAATAATAATAATAATAATAATAATAATAATAATAATAATAATAATAATAATAACAACAACAACAATAATTACAATTACAATTACAATTACAACAACAACAACAACAACAACAACAACAACAACAACAACAACAACAACAACAATAATAATAATAATAATAATAATAATAATAATAATAATAATAATAATAATAATAATAATAATAATAATAATGGCAGAATATACGGAAAAACAGCTGGATGACAGATTAAATAGATGGAAAACCAAAGCTTTGCATGGACAACACTTGAAAAACATTGAAGGAAAATGTGATGATAACCTTACATGGGCATGGCTTAAGATGGGAACCATCAAGAAAGAAATGGAAGGTTTAATACTCGCTGCTCAAGAACAAGCACTACAAACTAATGTCATGAAAGCGAAGATACAAAAATCCACCAACAATCCAAACTGCCGACTTTGCAACGACAAAGTTAAAACTGTTTCACACTTAATATGTGAGTGCAGCAAAATCGCGCAAACTGATTACAAAGCTAGACATGATCGAGTTGCTAAATTAGTCCACTGGTCATATGTAAAAAATATGACATACCTGTATCCGAAAAGTCATGGGAGCATAAAGTGGAAAAAGTTACTGAAAATGAGACGGTAAAGATCTTGTGGGACTTTCAAATACAAACAGATCATCATTTGAAACACAACACACCAGATATCACAGTTGTCGAGGGCCGAAGAGTACAGTTTATTGATATCGCTGTACCAGGAGATGCCAGAGTCAAAGAAAAAGAACTGGAAAAAATTACGAAATATCACAACCTGGCCATCGAAACTACACGGCTATGGATGAAACATGTAACAGTGATACCCATTGTCATCGGGGCACTTGGTACCATGTCCAAGAATTTCACAAAACACATCAAGAAATTGCAGCTTCCTGCAATAACACCAGTGGAACTGCAAAAAACTGTGATACTTGGAACATCATATATTTTAAGAAGATACTTGGTTGATACCCAGGACGCTGGCAGCAACCCGTATCAACCATCAGCACCAGTCAATGGTATTTGTGACACATTTTTAAATGTTCAGTTGAGTTTTATGTTTAATGAATAAAAGAGATGATGATGATGATGATGATGATGAATATAGCAATAGCACTTTACTTATATACCGCTTCATAGTGCTTTACAGCACTCTCTAAGCGGTTTACAGAGTTCAGCATATTGCCCCCAACAATCTGGGTCCTCATTTTACCCACCTCGGAAGGATGGAAGGCTGAGTCAACCTTGAGCCTAGTGAGATTTGAACAGCTGAACTGCTGGACTAGTAATCAGCTGAAGGTCGCAATGCTGCTTTTAACCACTGCGCTATCTCTGCTCCTTCACCACCTCTGAAGGTGATGATGATGATGATGATGATGATGATGATGATGATGATGATGATGATGATGATGATGATAATAATAATAATAATAATAATAATAATAATAATAATAATAATAATAATAATAATAATAATAATAATAATAATAATAATCAATGATTAGCACCAGTCAGTGGTATTTGTGACACTTTTTTAAATATTCAGTTGACTGAGTTTCATGTTTAATGAATAAATGAGATAATAATAATAGCACTTAGACTTATATACCGCTTCATAGTGCTTTACAGCCCTCTCTAAACGGTTTACAGAGTTCAGCATATTGCCCCCAACAATCTGGGTCCTCATTTTACCCACCTCGGAAGGATGGAAGGCTGAGTCATCCTTGAGCCGGTGAGATTTGAACAGCTGAACTGCTGAACTAGCAGTAGCCTGCAGTGCTGCATTTAACCACTGCACCATCTCGGCAATAATAATAATAATAATAATAATAATAATAATAATAATAATAATAATAATAATAATAATAATAATAATAATAATAATAATAATAATAATAATAATAATAATAATAATAATAATAATAATAATAATAATAATAATAATAATAATAATAATGTACTCAGACATTACCTTAACAGCTCTTAGATTCTTGATTAGGACTTGAACAATTATGTTTTTATCAGTCCCAGACTGTGAATCAAATTGAAGATTAAATCTTATATAATAATAATAAATTTAAATGTATATATTATGTAATAAATATTATATAATAATGA
Organism: Diadophis punctatus similis; assembly: GCA_023053685.1. Lineage (NCBI taxonomy): Eukaryota > Metazoa > Chordata > Lepidosauria > Squamata > Dipsadidae > Diadophis > Diadophis punctatus. The sequence continues at coordinate 156,612,729 of JALIGW010000001.1, forward strand.
TTTTATTTAAGTTCAGCACTTTCCAACTATGACTATTCTGATAAAGAACTGATTTCTTCTGTCTTCAGTCCCCTGGAGATGATGTCAAGCAACATCTGTGCAACAGAAAGCAAAGCCAGTGGCACTGGGAATAGAAATTTCTGATCTCTCTGATTAAAGGTTTGCTCACCTATCCAAATCTGTGTGCCAAGTTTATGTTCTGCCCTGATGATCCTTATTAGTTACTTCCAAAACAATGTTGTAAATAAAAAAATAGCATATGCTAGAAGAAGACTATTGTTTTTCTAAGAAAATGATCTGTTCTTGTTTCATATTAAAGTGTTAATAAGTCTGAAATTATCTGCAGAAAAAGGGAGGGTTTTTACACTGCTTGTTGTGATTCATTAAATCCACTTAGAATCAGATTAGATTGCTGGGGCAAAACAAACAAAGCAGAAGAAACCAAAGATGAAATCCTGAAATCAAGAGGGTATTTATATGGAAAAGATTTAGATTCCCAGCCAGTAAAGTGTTTCATAAATTTGCAAGCTTTTGTCTGTTTCTTCAACTTTCAAGGAATTTACTTTAAATTTAAAACATCCAAGGTGGAGTTGCTTTGTTGAAATTCAGAGCTGTTCTTCCTAGAAGATACTGCTATAATCCAGTATTCCTTCAAGTTATTTGTTTTCTTTCTTTCCAAATATAGATAGGATCAAATTTATGAGCCTGTTAGTCTTTAAAGTATGAATACATTAATATATTTTTAGATGACTGGACCAAAAATGGGTTCAATGGTTAGAAAGAGACTAATAAAACTTCAGGGTAGCCGGAAACAAATCCAAAAACATTAGATAATATTCTTGTAAAACTGAAAGCATCATGGTAACAACCCATTCAGAGGATAGTGTTTGAAATTAAATAAAAGGGGGGAAATCATTATGATATGTACCATTCCTACAGCTATAATTAAACATCAGATCCAGAAAGTGTTAAGTTAAAGCATCCCTTGGTTTCACCAGAATATTCTGTGATAGCTACCTACAGCAAGAAATTGAATATTTTAAAATAGAAGAATGTATATCTTAGAGGAGATTTTCCAAAGCTTTATACAACCCAGTCTAACATCAGAAATCCCGTTCCTTAGTTTTTTCCCAATAGTCAGTTAAGTTGGGATGATGGAGGGACAGGGTTCAAATAGTTTTTATGTAACCTATGTTCTTCTGGCAACCCCCCTTCATATATTCTATGAGTGAAAGCAATTAGATAAATCAACAGAAAATGAGATTGTACCACCAATAGGTTTGAGAGGTGAATGCAGAAATATGAAGTGAGGGATCTTATTTATGAATGATTCATTTTATTTATAGTACAGAGCTTACTATACAGTATGTCCCCTCTACTTGCCAGACTTATTCCCATTGTGTTACAGATCAGTTTATCACTGCAACTAAGCTTCTCCTAATTACATGGAGAGTCCTTCTTACTTTAAAAATTATATGTAAACACCAATGAAGATGCTAGCAAGTGTATTAATCTAAAACATATATTGATGATACAAGCACAGTGTATTTACTTATTATAGCATTGGAATTTCATACAGATCAGAAATTTGTTTTGTTTGCCATTGGTTGCTTCTCTGCATTCCCTAAAAACAGTACTAAAAGTTGACAAGGAAAGGCTAAGGAAGGACAGAGGAATTGGTGTAAGGCAACGGCTTCTCCAGTCTCAAACATTCATTATGCTATTGATCAATATGATTTTTTTCGTTTAAAAACCCTGCAATCCCTTGCTGTGGAATGGAATTAGGGTGACTGAATGGAGCTGAGCATTTATTAGCCAGATGCCCTTTCTGATGCCTAAGTGGAGTTCACAGCAGATATTTTCTCTTTGTGCTCAGAGAGAGAAATATCTGCTGCTACCTAGGATCAAACTCACAGCCTCCTGATTGGGAAGTGAGAGCTGCATCACTAGGCCATCATGCCACTCCTATTAATCAATATGATTATTTGAAAAAAATTAAATATTTCCTTCTGTCTGAGTTTAAAATGATCCCCATCCTTTCTAGTTGCCAAGATGAATAAATGATATTTTATTATTTATTTATTTATTTATTTATTTATTTATTTATTTGTGAGATTTATATACCGCCTCACAGTGCAAGCACTCTCTAAGCGGTTTACACCAGTAAGCAATGTATATTTATATTGCCCCCAACAATCTGGGTCCTCATTTCACCTACCTCGGAAGGATGGAAGGCTGAGTCAACCTTGAGCCGGTGAGATTTGAACCGCTGACCTGCGGATCACAGTCAGCTAAAGTGGCCTGCAGTACCTGCCTCTAACCGCTGCGTCACCTCGGCTCTTTTGTATATGTGTGAAAGGAGAGGAAAAAACAAAAGTATTATTATGATCTCCAATGAAATCCTATCTGTTTGCCTTCAGAAGTGGCTGCTGCTGAATTTGATGTGAAACGAGATGAAGGTTACTTAACTAAAGTTGGAAGAGAAACTCCATTGTTCCCAATTTGCAAAATTTGAATCGTGAACTATACATCTAAAATATTAATGTGAATGCATTTGGACATCCCTATTCACACGGTTCAAGATTCTCTCTCTCTCTCTCTCTCTCTCTCTCTCTCTCTCTCTCTCTCTCTCTCTCTCTCTCTCTCTCTCTCTCTCTCTCTCTCTCTCTCTCTCACTCACTCTCACTCTCTCTCTCTCTCTCTCTCTCTCTCTCTCTCTCTCACACACACACACACACACACACACACACACACAAAGACAGACAGACAGACAGAAAGACAGAAAGACAGACACAGACAGACAAAAATACACCATGCATTTTTGAAAGTTCATTCTTAATATTAGAAACAGATTTCTAAGTAAATTTTGTGGGAAGACACAAATTAAGTAAGAATGGTAGACACAAGGAAACTTTAGAACAAGAAAAGGGGAGACTGAAATTTTACACATGTTTGTTTACATGAAACATTTCCAGAATTGGAGAAATCTTAAGAATGGCCTCTTTCATAGAAGGGAATTGGGTGTGTGTATGTTTCTCTGTGTGGGTTGTTTTTGTGTGGGTGGGTGTGCACGCACATGCATTATCTGACTAGGGTTTTTAACAGAAATTGAATCTCTCCTTTCCATGCCATTACTGTTCTGTTTCTCAACTTGGAATATGTGGGACTTGCTCTTGTTCAATTGTATGGCAATAGATCAGTGGTGAAATCCAATTTTTTTTACTACCGGTTCTGTGGGCATGGCTTGGTGGGCGTGGTGTGGCTTGGTGGGCATGGCAGGGGAAGGATACTGCAAAATCTCCATTCCCCCCCCCCACTCCTGAGGGAAGGATATTGGAAAATCTCTATTTCCACCCCACTCTGGGGCCAGCCAGAGGTGGTATTTGCCAGTTCTCCAAACTACTCAAAATTTCCACTATCAGTTCTCTGAACTACTCAAAATTTCCACTACCGGTTCTCTAGAACCTTTCAGAACCTGCTGGATTTCACCCCTGCAATAGATGATATATCCACAGGCACTTGGTTATTATTTGACTGTGATTTCTTCTTGCCAGTTCTATGTTACAGATTTACTGACTCATCTTGGATTGCTATTGGGATCTAGTATTCTTAAAAAAATGTTAATGCTCAACACAAATACTGTAAATGATATAAATATACATAAATCATAAATGCCTCTTTACGTACACAATGTATTTCGTGAGTGGTTTTTCATAAATAAATCTGTAATGCCCACTCTTCAATTGTGATCATATATACGCTTTGAATGTTTACTACTATACAACAGGTCAGATTACTAGGGCAGTTCCTTTCTTCCTCAAAAATGCTGCTGTTGCTCCTCTCCAATGTTGGGGTGAATACAGTAAGGAAGTATATCTTTGTTGGAGAACAAAGACGTAGGTTGATTATAGCTATTGCATACTGACTGAAATAATTGGTTTATATTAGAGGAGATCTGATTCAGAATGCAATGACATCTACATTTTTTTCTTCATTAGCTAATATTTACAAATAAGGATCCTTCAGAAACAACTTACTGGGATAGGAAAACAATTTACCATAGAAAGCATTTTAGGACTCATATATATCTTAACATCTGTCATAAAGTCTACCTGGATTTTTTATCATCCAGTTCCCAGGTATATAGATTTATACTTATCATTTAAAACATTGTCTGTTCTTAATTCAGATCCCCATCAAGCATAGGCCTTCAGTAATTTTTTTTCATTATTAAGGAATTTAACATTGGCAAAGTTGCGTAATTGTAATGGAATCCCTATCCTCACAGGAGAAGGTGAACTTCCACAGAAGCAGTTGATCACAGGAGAGCAACAAATAAAATATGGGGAGCATCAGAGACAGACCTCAACTGGATTTCAGCAGAACAGCTGCTTGGCTCTGGGCCCATGACAGCAATAACGCTGGGAATATATGTTATATCTTGGATTAAAATATTTACAGCTCATTCGTTGGCAAAGAAGGTTGTAATGGGCCCTAATGCATATAATGGACAAGTTAAAACAGTGAAGCTAAATAGAAATTATCATCATCATTATCATCATTAAACCTATTAACACTAACAAAAGGCCTGTCTGGGCTACAGACTGTGAGATGCAAGAGCATAAACTTACACCTTCACCTGGCAATGAAGAGAGATGATGCTACCTTAACTTGGCTTCCAGGAATGAGCATTCCAAAGCCAAGTGCCACCACAGAGGAAGCCCTCCCATGAATGCCTCTCTGATGGTTGCAGTTAGGGAATGAGACTTCTTGATCAAGTACATCAAATGTAATGTATGTGGGAATGACCTTGGGAGACAGAAGGAAGAGTTGTAAACTGAACATCCATTGCATAAAAGATATCTCAATCTATAGGAGGGGGAGGGGAAAACATGGAAAACATTTTACAAGGACCCTCTCTAGTTTTCTGGAGAGTAAAGGAGAGGAGAGAGGAAATACTTTGAGTCTTGCTAAATTGATGTTAGCACTTCAAAGTCCAGACAAGAAGGATGACCATGAATACTAACCATCTTTATTACCATATTTTTTGGAGTATAAGACGCACCTTTCCCCCCCCCCATAAAAGAGGCTGAAAATTTGGGTGCATCTTATACTCAGAATGTAGCTTTTTCTAAGCTTTTTTTTCCAGCGCTAACAAGGTGCTAACCATCTTCCCGGCTCTTCCAGGCTTGTTTTCATTGCTATTCTCTCCTAAAAAGATTTTTCCAGCCCTAACGAGGTGCTAACGATCTTCCCTGCTTGCAGGATTTTTTCATCCCTACTCCCTCCAAAGAAGTTTTTTTCCAGCCCTAAGTCTTTGCAGGCTTGTTTTCATTGCTATTCCCTCCGAAAAAGGTTTTTTTCAGCCCTAACCAGGGGATAAAATAATGTGCTGAAGCTCACCAGACTAAGAATGCTAGCCAGATGAATACCTGGTAGGTAGATTTTTTCCCCTATTTTCCTCCCCAAAAACTAAGGTGCGTCTTATACTCCGAAAAATACGGTACATTACATTTAAGTTTACATTAACAGAATTATGTAAGTCTGAACGTTTTCATTCCCTCCTTTCCTTTTACTTTCCAGGAAACTAGGAAGGGTCTCTTCTGAAACACTTCCCATGCCTCCTCTCTTTCTGGGGCTGAAATATCTTTTACAACTGGTTGTCTTGTCTGCAGCTGTCCTGGGTTTAATGGAGATGGAACTTTCCTCCAATTCTGAAATCCAGTTGAGCTCAGCTTCTGAAGACTTTACAGAGAACACTAGGCAATTTTCTTGGCAACTCCATGGGAGTAGTTTGCTGTTTGGAGGGCTGGCTTTTTTTTAAAACTTCCCAGTTTAATTTACAGGGCTGATATTCTCTGGAGGAATCTCATGTAACTGCTAACCATGCATGACCTCACTTAGTTTCTGAGCCCAGGGACAGTTGCCCAAATGCATACATCTAAAAAGGGGCCTAAATGGTAAAATTCAGTTTTTTGGACTGGTGATGCATTTGACTTAGTTGCCATCAGAATATCAGATGCCTGGGAAAAACGGACATGTCTTTTTCAATCTATAAGAGATCACAGTAGAGCAGTGTTTCCCAACCTTGGCAACTTGAAGATGTCTGGACTTCAACTCCCAGAATTCCCCAGCCAGCAAAGCTGGCTGGGGAATTCTGGGAGTTGAAGTCCAGACATCTTCAAGTTGCCAAGGTTGGGAAACACTGCAGTAGAGCAACAAATTCTGGTAAACAATGAAGTCATAATTCTGGGGGGGGGGGTTATTATAAGATTTTTTTTAAAAAAACTTATTTTTTATTTCAATGTTGCAGATAGAATTGTGAATTAAGTAAAACTGGCCTAATACAGGCAAAGTATGTCCAAGAACGAGGTGAGGAGAAAACATGAGCATTGCCAACAAGACAAAACTATGATTATATGTTGAAGGAATAACTACCAACATTTGGTTCAAAATGCAGCTTCTTGGTCCTCAAGTAAGGTTTATGTTTTATGTTAACCTACCACTAAGCAAGGCAAAAGTTTTCATAAATTATTTGTTTCACCAACCTGTTAAGTCAGTTGTCCGTGTGACTAAAATATCATATGCTGTGTTTCAAATATTATATATCAGGCTGTGTCTGTCTTTGGAGAGCGGCAGATATTTTTTTCCATTCTGAAGCTGAGATTTCTTGGAATTGGTGAGAAATCTTTTAAAGTCTGCCAGCTTCTGTTTCCTTTATCGTTTTTCCAAGGCCTTAAGTAACAAAATGAAATTGTTGTGGAACAGCAATAGGTGATTGGAGTTTAAGCCATAGAGTTTAATTTATGCACTAATAAAAGTGGAAACAGGCCAGTCCCTATAGATGCACGAGCTTTGGGGTTCATGTGTTTAAAGATTGGATTCGATTACACGGAAAGACCTTGCCCTCCATTTCTCTCTTGTATTCCATAATACTAAAAGGTTACAATAATGTTGGCTTTGTCTGGGCATTGTTATCAATGAGGGCAGCATGGAGACGGCAGCAACAGATAACGAGGGCACGGCAGTTAAACTGGTAATTTCTCTTTTTCAGTAGCATTATATGATCTTCTATTGCTTTTCTGTTACTCTTAGTTTTAATATGTTGTTGTATTATTGTCTGGGCATTCTATCTTTTATATTGCAGGATTCAAAGTAAATAAATAAATATTGCAGGATTCAAAGTAAAAAAAAGCATTCATTCATTGATCCCCATGAGATAACGAAATGGATTTGATTTTGTTCAAAAAAAATGTAGGTATGTAGAATCAAATATGTTAAATGTCTAAAATTCTCAGACATTCTGAGCAGCCCACGTACGCATGGTCAGCGGTGGGGGATGCCAGGAGCTGCATTGCAACCATGGGATCCTCAACCTTACTAAAAGATATTAAGTTGCCTCTTTGAAACCAGTCATGGATCCATCTACTACAACGCTACCTGCCTTAACTGTTCAAGTATTCCGGCAGAAGAATTTTACATCAACACTTTCCTGATATTTAGAATACAGTAGAACCTCTGGTCACAACCATAATTCATTCCATATCTTTGGTCGCAACCCGATTTGGTCGTGACCCGAACCTAATTTTGGAAATTTGGTGCTTACAAAAAATAAATGGCATGGAAGGGGAAATCGGCCGCGAAAAAAAATGTGAATTTTTTGGTCGGAACCCGATTTGGTCATGGTCAGAAGCGTTCTTGACCAGAGGTTCTACTGTACAGTATTGCAGGCTAATTCTGCCCACAGCCAGGAGTTCAATTCTGATTGGCTCAAGGTTGACTCAGCCTTCCATCCTTCCAAGATCAGTAAAATGAGGACCCAGATTGTTCGGGGCAAAATGCTAACTCTATAAACCACTTAGAGAGGGCCATAAAGCACTATGAAGCGGTATATAATTCTAAGTGCTATTGCTATTGCTATTCTGCATGCAGACATTAGAAACTGTTGCCCAGTTATAGCCTCTCACGTGCAGTAGAAACAAGGTTTTTCAAGAACTACAATATGATTTATGATGCTGCAAACATGGCATCCATATGGCAAAATGCCATTTTCTCTTCTGAGGAAATGATAAGGATTTGGGGTTTATGAAAATAACTGGGAATTTGCAACCAGGAATTTTCCTGTAGGACACTCCACAAAAAACACTTTCCCTGCAGTCACCATAGCTACATAATGATATCCGGGAATTACTTTGGAAGACAGGAGGAAGAGCTTCAGCTTAGACAATGGTCTGATAAATGAAATTTGAGTGTGAAAGAGGGGTAGGTGTGGGTGGAAAAATCTCATTTAGGAGCCTGACAATGTTGAAAGTCCCAAGGAGGACAATAAAAGAGAGGGGACAGACTAGGTCTTTTCAATAACAGAATAGGTCCCCTTCAATTAGAACTACTTTTATATTATTTTATTGCAACTTAGATTGCTTTGCAAGAATATGAAATATAGTTTGTTTCATCCAAATAGAGTAAAACATGTTACTAAATCACAAGGAGCAAAAAGAGAAGACTCATTTCCTTGCTCTAATGTTTGTCTACTCAAAACTAAGTCCCATTGTGTTAAAAAAAATGTTTCCATTTAGGAATGTGAAAGAAATTTGTTTGGTTCATGTTTCAAAGTGAACCTATCAATCTAAAAACTTTCAAACTAATGTGAGAACCAAATTCAGTCCTCTGAAAATTATATTTCCCCTAAGGGTATATATATTAGGAAAAAGTCTGCCAAAAATGCATGCTCCTGAAAAATAATAGACTCAAAAGGATCATATTAGAGGAAACAGACTCTAATATTTCTGTCCTGCGTTCTAACAAATGCTGGCGGTTCTGCCTGGGACATTTGTTCACTTTGCAAGCATGGATAGGATAAAGCAGAATCCTTGATTACATGGGAAATGCTCAGTGTTTGAACTCCCCTAAATAGAGTCTATTCCTAACTTTGCAATTCTAACAGTAAGATTGGACAATAAGAGAGCAGAGTGGACAGATGACACAGAGGACAGTACTCTATGTTCCTTTGGGGGGGCCTTCAAGACAGTTTTGACTCTTGGAGACTGTTTGGACAAGTCCCTGCACTTTTCTTAGCAAGATTTTTAACGTGGTTTGCCATTGCCTCCTTCCTAGGGCTGAGAGTGAGTGAGCAATAACCAAAGAAAGAGTACAGAGAAGAATAACCAAGATGATTAGAGAACTGGAGGCTAAAACATATAAAGAATGATTGCTGGAATTGGGTATGTCTAGTTTAATGAAAAGAAGGACTAGGGGAGTACATGGTAGCAGTCTTCCAATATCTATGGGGTTGCCTTAAAGAAGAGGGTGTCAACCTATTCTCCAAAGCACCTAAAGGTAGAACAAGAAGCAATGGATAGAAACTAATCAAGGGGAGAAGCAACCTAGAACTAAGGAGAAATTTCCTGACAGTGAGAAAATTAATAAGTGGGACAACCTGCCTCCAGAAGTTGTGAGTGCTCCAACACTGGAAGTTTTTAAGAAGAGATTGGACAACCATTTGTCTGAAATGGTATAGGGTGTCTGGCTTAATTGTTCTTAGCTGAGCCAAAGATTGGACTAGAAGACCTGCAAGGTCCCTTCCAACTATGTTATTCTGTTATACTCTGTCATTAACTAGCTTCATGCCTAAGGCAGGACTAGAACTCCCAGTTCCTGCTGTCTTAACTACCACAAACTCTGTTCCTGAGATGTGTTTAAGGACTCAACAAAGGCAAAAATTTTAAACAGGACTGATGACTTCTACAATGTTCTCAGATCATTAATGAAAGGAGTTGCATGAAACTGAATTTAATCAGGTAGGCAGAGCTATGGAGAACTTTGAAGGGAGTGATTTGACTTGGAGGTAATCAGATCCTACCAAGCTAGTTGATTTGCCAAGTGGCTTAGTGCTTTGAGTTGCTAGATTGGATCAGTCACTTATCTGGCTGATTACTGCTTTCTGCACATGTACAGAAATCACTTGTGTCAAAGTAAAGGAACCAGTGAAGCTGAATCAGCCAAGTTGTGATGCTTCAGTGAAATGCACCATGCTGACTTGACATACAGTAGGTCTACTCCTTAGCAGAATCTATTTACTTTGGTGTCAATTGATGCATAAGTATGTAGTTGGGAGGAACTTATTCCGTCCACCCCTGTTATCATGCAAGATCAGTACTATAGATCTTTTTTTTAATCTTTGTGGCTATGATTTTATTGGATTTATGGTTTTACTGGATTGTTGTACACTTTCTGTGAGATGGGCAGCCATATACATTTGATTAATAAATAAAATAAATGATGCACTCAGAGCCAGTCATTGCAAGTTAGATTCTACCTGACTTGGAGACTAACTTTCTAGAGATTTTCAGTGGTAATGAAGCTTCACTCTGCTTTACAGTTGGCTGGCTCTGTGATGTCTTTCCTATTTGTTTTCTTGTTTGATTACACTATTTATGGACCATTCCAATCTATAAAATTCAGAGCATAATATATGAGCAAACCAATACACGTGACCATGTCTATATCTAAAAACCAAGAGCTCAAGAATAGAATTAATGCAATCACAGAAATAATGCTATGGTTTCTCTCTTCAGGAAAAAAAATTCAAACAAAGTCCATCTTTGGAGGACTCAGATGGGGGTGGTGTGTCCATCCTGGCTCTTTTGGATTTCTCAGTCACTTTTGATACCATTTGGAGATTGGGAGTGGAGGGCACTTTTCATGCTGATTTGGCTACCCTGCAATTCACCCAAGTAACACCACTGCTCTGTGAGATGCACTGGCTTCCGGTTACTTTCTATGATACAATTCAAGGTGCTTATTATCACATTGCACAGGGCCAAGTTACTTTCAGGACTGCCATTCCTTGAGGGTATCTGCCTTCAGGTTAGATAGGGTAGACATGCTCCAGATCCCCTCCCTTTCATAGGGGTCGCCTAAGACCATCGGAAAACACATATTTCCGATGGTCTTAGGAACCGAGACATCGCTCCTCTATCCGTCTCCAGGCGGGTCCACCCACATGCAAATAGACTACTGCAAAAAAAATATCTGTACCATGAGCTTCTGAGCATGCACAGAAGCTGAATTTCTGGCACTGCGCATACGTCGCCATCTTGTTTTCACCTTTTTTTGTTTTGCAATTTTAAAAAAATGGCACTGCACATGCGCGCACGCACAAAGTGCCCGCCCGCCCACGAGGCGTGGCCACGCAGCGCAGGAGGAAGCGAACCGGCAGCGAGGTAAGTTAGAACCCACCTCTGAGTTTCCTAATAATTTTATTATTTTATGGTTGGGGGTCACCACAACATGAGGAACTGTATTAAAGGGTCGCGGCATTAGGAAGGTTGAGAACCACTGCTTTAGAGGCAAGTCTTCTCAGTGGCTGCCCCAGACTTTGGAACAACCTCCTACCAGAGATCTGAGATATCCATGTCCATTTAGCCTTCCAGAGGGCTGTGAGGACCTGGCCTTCCCCCAGACTTTGGGCTAGGATGAGGGTTGATCTGCAGGGATGATTGCTTTGGTACCTGGGGGAAAGGGTATTTTTATTTTTAACTATGTTTTTTTACGAATTGTTGTGAGCTGTCTAGAGTCCTAATATGAGATAGGCAGCCATATAAACCCTGTAAATGAATAAATAAATAGTTGTGTGCCAAAACACTCTAGGGCCCAAACTTTATTGGCATAAAAGAGTCTTAAAGAGCTTCCTGAACATAAAGAAAATAGGGCCCATTCATATTTCTAAGAAGGAAGTGCTTCACAAAGTGAGTGACTCTACAATGAAGGTGTATTTTGTCCAATCCACCACTTAAGCTGCCTTCTGTACAGTGTCTGGAAATCTATTTGAACAAAAGATGGCTTCCCAATATTTTAAACAGATAAGAAAATTAAATAAACTTTAAGGGTACAGAATTTTTGGTCATCCAGAAGCGAATCCAAAAAAGTGGCAATTTGATTCTCCAAAGTAGGGTAACCAAACAAGGACTTTTTCAGAAGTGAGTTTGTGAATTAGCGACCAATATCCCTGCTTTGACCTTTACTTTTGCTAAAAGTATCTGATTTCAAGTGCTGTGATCTTAAAAGGAGAATGGGATGCAAGGCTTTTTATAAAAGAAAATCCCCCATAAGGTAAAGTATTGAGACTTATTGCTGGCTAAAGTGAGAGAGTGTTACCTACTTAAACTGTTTTTTCTGACTTAATAAGAATTTTTTCATTTGCACAAGCCATTTTAAAATATTGTCTGTAGACAAACAGTCATTCTGAATAATAGGCCTGCATATAGTAAATGTCAGCTCTTTAAATCACAGAGGATCTAGGAACCAGAGGAGAGAATGCTTCATAACAATTTAAACTTCACCCTCCCATTTATTATATAGGTGTTTATAAATCTCTTAAGGGAACTCTCTTGGCCTTCTGGGAAACCTAAAATAGCACTCTTGTTTGTCTGAGAGGCTTGCTAATATGCTTCTGCAAGGCAGTTCTTTTACAAAGTGACCCCATTCGGTGTTAGTGTTGGCTGTGAAGGTTGTTTCCTTCAAAATGGCAGCTTCTTTTTACATCACTTGCAGACTGTTTGCTGCTGGAATGGAACTAACACGGTGCAGTTTCAGATCCCTTCTTTCTTTCTTTCTTTCTTTCTTTCTTTCTTTCTTTCTTTCTTTCTTTCTTTCTTTCTTTCTTTCTTTCTTTCTTTCTTTCTTTCTTTCTTTCTTTCTTTCTTTCTTTCTTTCCCTCCCTCCCTCCCTCCCTCCCTCCCTCCTTCCTTCCTTCCTTCCTTCCTTCCTTCCTTCCTTCCCCTTGATATTTGAAGGATCACGCCCCCTTTCAACTGCTGGAAGGAGAAGTAAGAAACATCTTCAAGCATGCCACTGAAAAATGTCTTACTATTTCCTATCTGTCTTGGTTAGAATGAGTACTTGGCATTAAGTAGAGAAAAGAAGAGAATCCATCAGTAGGTAATAACTGACCTTAAGAAAGGAATTCAAAGTTCATGGCAATTAAACCTGAATGTGAGCAAAAGCCACAAGGGAGATTACCAATATATTTGCTACACACAACCTGTGATAGCAATTTTAGGCAGTGCAATGGAAATTTCCTGCACATTGTTCCTATTTTATTTTTTAAAAAGTGATATATAGTGTATGTATTTTCATATATACATATGCGCGCACACACACACATACACACCCAAGGCAGAGAGACAGAATTTCTCCTTCTTCCAAACTGATCTCAGGAAATATGAATAATTGCAGTTGAAAAGAAACCTATGAGCAAATTAAATTCCAGAAGGAATTGTGTCACATATTTGTGTTGTAAATCAGATGTTGGTTTCTACTTCAATGAGATCATTATGAAATTTTCAATAAAGTTGTTTCTTGTCTCCAGTATAAATGTTGCAGAGGGGGAGGGATTTAAAGTTAATGCCCTCTTTTTCATAATGAAAAAATATTTCATTAGAAATATTTCTCTGACCTTTAGATCAGGGTTCTATCTCATGGAGCTCTTTCCATCCTCGTTATAATACTGGCATGTTAAGTATGTAATGAGGCAACTGAAAAGAGAGCCGTTTCAAGCTAGCGGATGAAACGTGTTCAAAGAGATAGCTGTATTTTCTACTTTGTACTAAATGCATCTACATGCACACTGACTCCATAAAGACTAATGAATCTATAATAAGATAAGCTATTGTGATCTACAGTCCACTTCCTCAGATGCCTTATCGCAGTGATGGTGAACCTTTTTTGGCTTGGGTGTCAAAAGAGTGCACACGTGCGCTAGTGTACGCACACATGCCCACAACCATAATGCAATGCCCTCCCACACTGCTCATGTGCACAACTTCATGCTGCCCCCCTGCGCTGCCCCCCCCCCCCGCGCATGTGCACAGGCCTCACTGAAGCCTCCAGACTTCCGGTAGCCCTGTTGGACCATTTTTCACTGTCCCCAGGCTTCAAAAAGCTTTCCTGAAGCCTGGGGATGGTGAAAAATGGCCAAACTTCCAGTTGGCCTGTTGGGCCATTTTTCGCTGTCCCTAGGGTTCAGGAGGCTTTCTGGGGAGAGAGGGCCTCCTCGGGGTGCCATCAGCCAAGCAGTGTAGGCTGGTGACACCCAGGGGGAGGGCCTTCTCTGTGGGAGCACCCACTCTCTGGAAGCAGCTCCCTCTAGATTTAAGAACTATTCATGACCTGGCCACCTTCCGTCGTGCCCTCAAGACGTACTATTTTTATCAAGCCGGGCTGGCGTGAAAAGGTTTTTGGGGTTTTTAAGATTTTACCAAATTTTAATTGTATTGTCTTAAATCAGGGCCACATCTAATATTTTCTTTTAAATGTATACGTATTTTAATGTTTATATTGTGTTTTTACTTGGCTGTTCACTGCCCTGAGTCCCCTGGAGAAGGGCGGTATAGAAATTTAATTATAAATAAATAAATATAAATAAATAAAACGGCCGAAAAGAAGGCCGAAAATCATCTGGCCAGTGCGCGCATGCACGCTGCCTGGAGCTAACATAGGGCAACGCCTCGTTGCCCTCAGATATGGCTCCGCATTCCACCTAAGGAACACATGCCATACGTTCGCCATCACTGCCTTATATAGTTTACACAAATTTGTGCCACAATACATTTCTTAGTTTTTATAACATCACAAGATGGTTATGTTTTATGAATTAGAAGGTGGATGCTATCTCTAAATAGCATCCCAAAAAGAGTGGATCAAATCCAGTTCCGCAGATAGGATTTTCCTTCATCTACCACACAAGCCATGTTACCCTTTGCAAACAAATTTTAAGGGGACAGAATATACTGCAAAGAGGAATATGCTGGTGCAAGTCATTCTACTTGGATTTTGTAGTGCTGAGCAATGCTAAAGTCCAATACAGCGAAATGTCTAGGGCACATAATTATGGCCAGGAGCATGTATGTGAAGAACATTGTTGGCTTCTCATCCATCTGTCCAAGAATTCCAAAGAGGCAGAAGTTATCAATAATTTCATAGCACATATTTCAGAAGGCTACCACACATATTCATTTCTCAATGACTTTTGCACTACCAGATTAAATGTGCCACAGCTCGAACAACAATTGCTAAAATATGTTCTGTCTTTTTAGAATCACACCTGAAAAGCTGAGAGGGCATAAATATTATGCTTCTCCCATCCCCTTTGTAATGGAATGTGTGAATGACCTTGGAAGATGGAGGGGAGATGCTGCCTAAGGAGTGATCAGATAACAGAAGGCGGACCCCCCAACTGAGTAATGGGCAGAGAAAGAAAGTATCAGGAAGTAAAAAGAGAGAGTGAGAGATTTGTACTTTCAGACATGCAAGATTCTGTTAACATGGATTTAGAATAAAATAGAATTCGTTCATCTTGTCATAATTCCCATCTGGTCCATTTGAGAGGCTGATCCACCTTTTCACATTTTACTTTGCCTTTCATCTTTGACAGAAAGCTCATAGTTTGAATATGGAATCCCTACCTCTCTTGCTTAAAATGATTATATAGTGGATGGCCGGACCATCCTTTCCTTGAGCTTATGGAAAGCTACTGCTAGAGTAGACAAGACTTAGTGAGATGTGCAAGAAATTTACAAAAAGCAGCATCCTCTTCTTCAACACAACTTTTGTGCTATAGTTAATTCTCTGTAAATACAGATGTTTATCCTACCGTTTCTCTCCAAAAGGATACCAAAAAGATTTGAAGTCCATGAAGGATAATTGATTAAAATTGTGGCTTGTTTTTTAAGTTCTTCCACTTCTGCTTTGTGTTTCATAACTGAGAAGAAAAACATGGACCTGAGTATATGCACTTCAAATCCTTCTCATGCATCCTATTTCTCAGAAGATGCCATGCAAAGCCAACAGTAAATCAGAAATAATTTGATCATCTAGCAAATTCTATAGAGTGATTCTAAACAGACGTTAGGCAAAAAGCACATATCTGAGATAGTGACATATAGAAAAATACTATGGAGAAAGATGCTTGCTTATGAGTCTAAGGTTAACTGTTTAAACTATTTAAGTAAGTCATATGTCTATACTGGGCAATACTATGCTTGATGGTTACAATGGAGAGATTTTTTTCTATGTAAAATTCCCCAGACGATGCCTGAAACAGCTGACAGTAGCTATTAGACTTGAGTACCTCAATGAAGATGGTCAATTTGGACTAAATAAGCAAATGCTTCACCTGGTAGGTCAAATGTTTCAAGTTCATTTGCCAATTGCTGGCCGAATGTCATAGGTTCAAGCAAAGCCTTAATCAATATAATCTATCGATGCTTAATATATTATTTAAATGAATTACAACTCAAAGAATGCTAAACAATTGGTGCATTGAAATGTATATTTAAATTGAACTATATGCTAAGATTTCAGATGTATCGAGAACGGAATGGAAGAGGCCAAATATGCATTTGAAACTTTTTTAGAATGACAACATAGGCCAGTGATGGCGAACCTTTTTTTCCTCGGGTGCCGAAAACACGTGCGCGCGTGCTGTCACGCATGTGTGAGTGCCCACACCCATAATTCAATGTCTGGGGAGGGTGAAAACGGCCTCTCCCGCCCCCGCAGAGGCCCTCTGGAGGCCGGAAATGGCCCATTTCCTGACTTCCGGTGGGCCTGGTAGGCCCGTTTTTTGCCCTCCCCAGGCTCCAGAGGCTTCCCTGGAGCCTGGGGAGGGCGAAAACACCTCCTCGGAGGCCCTCTGGAAACCTAAAATGCCCTCACAGAGCCTCCACACAAGCCAAAAATCAGCTGGCCGGCACACACATGCATGCTGGAGTTGAGCTAGGGCAACGGCTCGCGTGACGGCAGATATGGCTCCACGTGCCACCTGTGGCACGCGTGCCATAGGTTCGCCATCACTGACATAGGCCTTTATTTGTACAGTGTTAATCCATATTATTCTTACACAAATGAAACAACAGAAATGTATAAATCTTCCCTGGCAGAAATGATCAGATTATAAGAAGGCGCAAATAGGAAGAAGTTACCTTCAGATATTGTACTGTTTATGTAATGACAAGGGCTGCCATATTCTACCATGACTAGGGACAGTTGATCATCAGATATCATTTGCTCAGATGAAGCGTTCTTTGTTAATCTGATGGTTTACAGATGATAGATGGAATACAATATTTCCAACCCTCATTAGATGTTAAGATTCTATATTCCAGTGTTTTTCAGTTGTTTTAAGGTGTTGTTTTTAAAGTTTTAGCTAGTTGTGTTATATAGATTTTTTTAAAATAATAATAATATATATTTTCAATCTTTGATTGAGGGCTGTCCAGAGGTGGTGAAAGATGGATGGCCATATAAATGTTTTAAATTCAATTAAAGTAATTAAAAATTGTATAGACTTCAATTTCCAGAATCCCCCAGCTGACTAGGGTAAGGTGACCAGACATCCCGCTTTTGGCGGGACAGTCCCGCTTTTTAATAATTTGTCCCGCGTCCCGCGGCGTTTCAAAAAAGTCCCACTTTTTAAATTTGAATTTGCCCTGCACACCCCTCTGCCTCCTGCCTCGCCTGCCTCCTCCTGCCAGGCGGGGAGGAAGGGCAGTGAGAGGGGCAGCAGCGGTCTTGCCTGTTCGTCGCCGCAGAGCCGAAGAAGCTGGTGGCGTTTGCGGCGTGGGGCTTCCCCCGCCCACTTTCCCTGGCCGCCGGGACGCCGCCATTTGCGTTCTTTTGCCCTCTGTGCAAGCAGAACGCTTTGCGCATGCACAGAGGGCAAAAGAACGCAAATGGCAGCGTTCCGACGGCTGGGGAAAGCGGCCGGGGGAAGCCCCGTGCTGCGAACGCCACCAGCTTCTTCAGCTCTGCGGCGACGAACAGGTAAGCCTGCGCCGGTAGGAACCCATCCCTGGCTGCGATGAAGGGGGGTGTTTGGGGGGTGCACAAAGCTGCAGGATAAGAGAGACGGACCCCTCCCATCTTGCTCCCCTAGAAACCCCCCCCACCCGTCAATGGTGTCCCGCTTTACAAAAAATAAAATCTAGTCACCTTAGACTAGGGAATTGTGGGAATTGAAGTCCACACTTCTTAAAGTTGTCAAGGTTGATAAATACTGCTATATTCTTTTGGGCGTGTTGTGTCCCCATTTACTAAGAATTCTAAGTTAACTATATAGTATATTGTTTATCGGCATTTATATTTCAACATTTTTCTGTTTAGTTGACAGATTTTTATATAGTGAGAGAAGGAGAGAGATTCAGAGAGGTTGCAATAGTGTGAAAAATGATTGAATGAAGATAACATCTTTTTTATGTGCGAATCATAAAGAATTGTATGCTCAACAGCAAGTATTACTTGCAGTAGAAATTTAATTTGACAACTGTTCTCAAATTGTCCATTAAAATTGCTGGTGTGAGCAGCCATTGTCTAATAATTTTTCCAACATCCGATCAGAAGTTCTGTAATGTCGTCATAACCTTTTCTGCATGATTGCCTCACTGCATTTGCTTCTTCTTTTTTCCTTTTGGCATTGATCAGTTTTGCTCTCACCTGTGGAAAGTGTGAAATAATTATTTCCATACAACCTGAAGATATACACAAACCATGGCTCTTCATTGTCACCCTCAAATAGTTCTGTACTCTTAAGATTTATACATTTTACCGTAGTAGGTTTATATTCTGATAATTCTTTTAATTTAATTTAATGTTAATTTAATCATGTGATGCATTAGATCAGCAAAAAATAAAAACAACCCACTATATTACTGGTGATTTTGCTAAATTTGCTCATTGCAGCCCAGTTTGCTGACACTATATCAGCTCAACTAAGCAATAGCAATTAGAATTATATACCACTTCACAGTGCTTTCAGCACTCTCTAAGCAGTTTACAGAGTCAGCATATTGCTCCCAACAATCTGAGTCCTCATTTTACTGACTGTTTTACTGGGAAGGCTGAGTCAACCTTGAGGCAGTTGGGATCGAACCCCTGGCAGTCAGCAGAATTAGCCTTCAATTCTGCATTCTAACCAGAGATAATTCTGGATTATAGGCTGGAGTGAGAACTAAAAATAAAAATTATTGAAAAAGCCAGTGATATATTATTACCAAGAAACCTACATTAAAACATCCATGAAGTGATTCAAGGCTACATTGTGGAAGACTTCATCTTTATTTTCACTATAAAGCCCAACAAACTAACATACATGGAATTTCATTTCCTATACTAGAATACTAGTGAGCAAAATTATCACTTTAACAGATTAAGTCTGCCTTTATTAAAAGCAATAAAATAACAATAATACGATTAAGATTAAAAACTTAAAGGACACTTTAGGTCCCAGAGCCTAGCATTATGTTGGAAAAGTAAAGTTAAATGTCTAAGAAAATAGACATCTATATTAGATGCATGTGGATTTGGCTGATTCTTACTGTGCTGTCCAAAGCTAATTTGGTTTCTTAATCTTTCCTTCTTTCCTTCTTTCCTTCTTTCCTTCTTTCCTTCTTTCCTTCTTTCTTTCTTTCCTTCCTTCCTTCCTTCCTTCCTTCCTTCCTTCCTTCCTTCCTTCCTTCCTTCCTTCCTTCCTTCCTTCCTTTTTCAACCATTACACTCTGATGCACATGGTTCAGAATATTTTGTTTTGAGAACAAATATGTAATTTGTGTTCTTATGTGGCTTTCACATAATTTCTGAGGGTCAATTATTATGCTTAATATTTCTGATTATTTTTTTAATGGTTGGCCAAAGTAGCATAATTTCTGCTGTTTTTCCTTGTTAGTACTACAGGTAGTCTTTGTTTAGTGATAACGGTACTGAAAAAAAGTGACTTATGACCATTTTTCACACTTACGACCAGTGCAACATCCCCATGGTCAC